>JAHUUD020000036.1:765000-1256982 GCA_020010945.3 Muscidifurax raptorellus
AGAAACTTTTCACGACATCAGACTGCTTCATCTCGTAATCTCTCGCGACCCGTCTTTCAGGACTTTCAAGTTATTGCGGCAGTTTTTTAAGGAAAATGAACACGGCTTACTAAAAGAAGGAAATATTTCACATCTTATTCATTTTTGACGATGTTAGGGAGGTTCATCTAATCAAGATGATAGAGGTTTTTCATGACTTTTAATAAGGTCTAATAATTATGCAGGTGGTCTTGAATTTTTTCAACAATGCAAGTCCCTAATGAGCCAAAGAGAAACTTTTCACGACATTAGACTGCTTCATCTCGTAAATTCTCGCGATCTGCCTTTCACGACTTTCAAGTTATTGCGGTAGTTTTTTATGGAAAACGAATACGGCTCACCGAAAGAAGTCCATATGTGACATGATATTCTATTTTCATTATTCTAGGCAAGTACCTCTAATCAAGTCGATACATGTTTTTCACGACTTTTAACAAAGTCTAATAATTATGCAGGTGGTCTTGAATTTTTTCAACAATACAAGTCCCTAATGAGCCAAATAGAAACTTTTCACGACATTAGGCTATTACATCTCGTAAACTCTCGCGATCCGCCTTTCACGACTTTCAAGTTATTGCGGCAGTTTTTTATGGAAAACGAATACGGCTCACCGAAAGAAGTCCATATGTGACATGATATTCTATTTTCATTATTCTAGGCAAGTACCTCTAATCAAGTCGATACATGTTTTTCACGACTTTTAACAAAGTCTAATAATTATGCAGGTGGTCTTGAATTTTTTCAACTATACAAGTCACTAATGAGCCTAAGAGATACTTTTCGCGACATTAGGCGGGTACATCTCGTAAACTCTCGCGATCCGCCTTCCACGACTTTCAAGTTATTGCGGTAGTTTTTTAAGGAAAATAAACACGGCTTACTGAAAGAAGGAAATACTTCATATATTATTCATTTTTCACGATGCTAGGGAGATACATCTAATCAAGATGATAGAGGTTATTCACGACTTTTAATAAGGTCTGATAATTATGCAGGTGGTCTTGAATTTTTTCAACTATACAAGTCCCTAATGAGCCAAAGAGAAACTTTTCACGACATTGGACTGCTTCATCTCGTAAACTCTCGCGACCCGCCTTTCATGACTTTCAAGTTATTGCGGCAGTTTTTTAAGGAAAACAAGTACGGCATACTGAAAGAAGGCCATATGTGACATGATATTCATTTTTCACGATATTAGGCAGGTACATCTAATCAAGTCGATAAGATGTTTTTCACGACTCTTAACAAAGTCTAATAATTATGCAGGTGGTCTTGAATTTTTTCAACAATACAGGTCCCTAATGAGCCAAAGAGAAACTTTTCACGACATTAGACTGCTTCATCTCGTAAACTCTCGCGACCCGCCTTTCATGACTTTCAAGTTATTGCGGCAGTTTTTTAAGGAAAACGAGTACGGCATACTCAAAGAAGGCCATATGTGACATGATATTCATTTTTCACGATATTAGGCAGGTACATCTAATCAAGTCGATAAGATGTTTTTCACGACTCTTAACAAAGTCTAATAATTATGCAGGTGGTCTTGAATTTTTTCAACAATACACGTCACTAATGTGCCAAAGAGAAACTTTTCACGACATTAGACTGCTACATCTCGTAAATTCTCGCGATCCGCCTTTCACGACTTTCAAGTTATTGCGGCAGTTTTTTATGGAAAACGAATACGGCTCACCGAAAGAAGTCCATATGTGACATGATATTCTATTTTCATTATTTTAGGCAAGTACCTCTAATCAAGTCGATACATCTTTTTCACGACTTTTAACAAAGTCTAATAATTATGCAGGTGGTCTTGAATTTTTTCAACTATACAAGTCCCCAATGAGCCAAAGAGAAACTTTTCACGACATTAGACTGCTTCATCTCGTAAACTCTCGCGAACCGTCTTTCAGGACTTTCAAGTTATTGCGGCAGTTTTTTAAGGAAAATAAACACGGCTTACTAAAAGAAGGAAATATTTCACATCTTATTCATTTTTCACGATTCTAGGGAGATACATCTAATCAAGATGATAGAGGTTTTTCACGACTTTTAATAAGGTCTGATAATTATGCCGGTGGTCTTGAATTTTTTCACCTATACAAGTCCCTAATGAGCCAAAGAGAAACTTTTCACGACATTAGACTGCTTCATCTCGTAAACTCTCGCGACCCGCCTTTCACGACTTTCAAGGTATTGCTGCAGTTTTATAAGAAAAACAAGTACGGCTAACTGAAAGAAGGCCATATGTGACATGATATTCTATTTTCATTATTCTAGGCAAGTACCTCTAATCAAGTCGATGAGATGTTTTTCACGACTCTTAACAAAGTCCAATAATTATGCAGGTGGACTTGGATTTTTTCTACAATACAAGTCTTTAATAAGCATTAAAGAAACTTTTCACGACATTAGGCTGCTACATCTCGTAAACTCTCGCGACCCGCCTTTCACGACTTTCAAGTTATTGCGGCAGTTTTTTAAGGAAAACAAGTACGGCTTACTGAAAGAAGGCCATATGTAACATGATATTCTATTTTCACGATGCTAGGCAAGTACCTCTAATCAAATCGATAGATGTTTTTCACGACTTTTAACAAAGTCTAATAATTATGCTGGTGGTCTTGAATTTTTTCAACAATACAAGTCCCTAATGAGCCAAAGAGAAACTTTTCACGACATTAGACTGCTTCATCTCGTAAACTCTGGCGACCCGCCATTCACGACTTTCAACTTATTGCGGCAGTTTTTTAAGGAAAACGAATACGGCTCACTGAAAGAAGGCCATATGTGACATGATATTCTATTTTCATTATTCTAGGCAAGTACCTCTAATCAAGTCGATAGACGTTTTTCACGACTTTTAACAAAGTATAATAATTATGTAGGTGGTCTTGAATTTTTTCACCTATACAAGTCCCTAATGAGCCAAAGAGAAACTTTTCACGACATTAGACTGCTTCATCTCGTAAACTCTCGCGACCCGCGTTTCATGACTTTCAAGTTATTGCGGCAGTTTTTTAAGGAAAACAAGTACGGCATACTGAAAGAAGGCCATATGTGACATGATATTCATTTTTCACGATATTAGGCAGGTACATCTAATCAAGTCGATAAGATGTTTTTCACGACTCTTAACAAAGTCTAATAATTATGCAGGTGGTCTTGAATTTTTTCAACAATACAGGTCCCTAATGAGCCAAAGAGAAACTTTTCACGACATTAGACTGCTTCATCTCGTAAACTCTCGCGACCCGCCTTTCATGACTTTCAAGTTATTGCGGCAGTTTTTTAAGGAAAACGAGTACGGCATACTCAAAGAAGGCCATATGTGACATGATATTCATTTTTCACGATATTAGGCAGGTACATCTAATCAAGTCGATAAGATGTTTTTCACGACTCTTAACAAAGTCTAATAATTATGCAGGTGGTCTTGAATTTTTTCAACAATACACGTCACTAATGTGCCAAAGAGAAACTTTTCACGACATTAGACTGCTACATCTCGTAAATTCTCGCGATCCGCCTTTCACGACTTTCAAGTTATTGCGGCAGTTTTTTATGGAAAACGAATACGGCTCACCGAAAGAAGTCCATATGTGACATGATATTCTATTTTCATTATTTTAGGCAAGTACCTCTAATCAAGTCGATACATCTTTTTCACGACTTTTAACAAAGTCTAATAATTATGCAGGTGGTCTTGAATTTTTTCAACTATACAAGTCCCCAATGAGCCAAAGAGAAACTTTTCACGACATTAGACTGCTTCATCTCGTAAACTCTCGCGAACCGTCTTTCAGGACTTTCAAGTTATTGCGGCAGTTTTTTAAGGAAAATAAACACGGCTTACTAAAAGAAGGAAATATTTCACATCTTATTCATTTTTCACGATTCTAGGGAGATACATCTAATCAAGATGATAGAGGTTTTTCACGACTTTTAATAAGGTCTGATAATTATGCCGGTGGTCTTGAATTTTTTCACCTATACAAGTCCCTAATGAGCCAAAGAGAAACTTTTCACGACATTAGACTGCTTCATCTCGTAAACTCTCGCGACCCGCCTTTCACGACTTTCAAGGTATTGCTGCAGTTTTATAAGAAAAACAAGTACGGCTAACTGAAAGAAGGCCATATGTGACATGATATTCTATTTTCATTATTCTAGGCAAGTACCTCTAATCAAGTCGATGAGATGTTTTTCACGACTCTTAACAAAGTCCAATAATTATGCAGGTGGACTTGGATTTTTTCTACAATACAAGTCTTTAATAAGCATTAAAGAAACTTTTCACGACATTAGGCTGCTACATCTCGTAAACTCTCGCGATCCGCCTTTCACGACTTTCAAGTTATTGCGGCAGTTTTTTATGGAAAACGAATACGGCTCACCGAAAGAAGTCCATATGTGACATGATATTCTATTTTCATTATTTTAGGCAAGTACCTCTAATCAAGTCGATACATCTTTTTCACGACTTTTAACAAAGTCTAATAATTATGCAGGTGGTCTTGAATTTTTTCAACTATACAAGTCCCCAATGAGCCAAAGAGAAACTTTTCACGACATTAGACTGCTTCATCTCGTAAACTCTCGCGAACCGTCTTTCAGGACTTTCAAGTTATTGCGGCAGTTTTTTAAGGAAAATAATCACGGCTTACTAAAAGAAGGAAATATTTCACATCTTATTCATTTTTCACGATTCTAGGGAGATACATCTAATCAAGATGATAGAGGTTTTTCACGACTTTTAATAAGGTCTGATAATTATGCCGGTGGTCTTGAATTTTTTCACCTATACAAGTCCCTAATGAGCCAAAGAGAAACTTTTCACGACATTAGACTGCTTCATCTCGTAAACTCTCGCGACCCGCCTTTCATGACTTTCAAGTTATTGCGGCAGTTTTTTAAGGAAACAAGTACGGCATACTGAAAGAAGGCCATATTCGACATGATATTCATTTTTCACGATATTAGGCAGGTACATCTAATCAAGTCGATAAGATGTTTTTCACGACTCTTAACAAAGCCTAATAATTATGCAGGTGGTCTTGAATTTTTTCAACAATACACGTCACTAATGTGCCAAAGAGAAACTTTTCACGACATTAGACTGCTTCATCTCGTAAATTCTCGCGATCCGCCTTTCACGGCTTTCAAGTTATTGCGGCAGTTTTTTAAGGAAAATGAACACGGCTTACTAAAAGAAGGAAATATTTCACATCTTATTCATTTTTCACGATGTTAGGGAGGTTCATCTAATCAAGATGATAGAGGTTTTTCACGACTTTTAACAAAGTATAATAATTATGTAGGTGGTCTTGAATTTTTTCAACAATACACGTCACTAATGAGCCAAAGAGAAAATTTTCACGACATTAGACTGCTTCATCTCGTAAACTCTCGCGACCCGCCTTTCACGACTTTCAAGGTATTGCTGCAGTTTTATAAGAAAAACAAGTACGGCTAACTGAAAGAAGGCCATATGTGACATGATATTCTATTTTCATTATTCTAGGCAAGTACCTCTAATCAAGTCGATGAGATGTTTTTCACGACTCTTAACAAAGTCCAATAATTATGCAGGTGGACTTGGATTTTTTCTACAATACAAGTCTTTAATAAGCATTAAAGAAACTTTTCACGACATTAGGCTGCTACATCTCGTAAACTCTGGCGACCCGCCTTTCACGACTTTCAAGTTATTGCGGCAGTTTTTTAAGGAAAACAAGTACGGCTTACTGAAAGAAGGCCATATGTAACATGATATTCTATTTTCACGATGCTAGGCAAGTACCTCTAATCAAATCGATAGATGTTTTTCACGACTTTTAACAAAGTCTAATAATTATGCTGGTGGTCTTGAATTTTTTCAACTATACAAGTCACTAATGAGCCTAAGAGATACTTTTCGCGACATTAGGCGGGTACATCTCGTAAACTCTCGCGATCCGCCTTCCACGACTTTCAAGTTATTGCGGCAGTTTTTTAAGGAAAATGAACACGGCTTACTGAAAGAAGGAAATATTCCATATATTATTCATTTTTCACGATGCTAGGGAGATACATCTAATCAAGATGATAGAGGTTATTCACGACTTTTAATAAGGTCTGATAATTATGCAGGTGGTCTTGAATTTTTTCAACTATACAAGTCCCTAATGAGCCAAAGAGAAACTTTTCACGACATTAGACTGCTTCATCTCGTAAACTCTCGCGATCCGCCTTCCACGACTTTCAAGTTATTGCGGCAGTTTTTTAAGGAAAATGAACACGGCTTACTGAAAGAAGGAAATATTCCATATATTATTCATTTTTCACGATATTAGGCAGGTACATCTAATCAAATCGATAGATGTTTTTCACGACTTTTAACAAAGTCTAATAATTATGCAGGTGGTCTTGAATTTTTTCAACAATACAAGTCACTAATGAGCCTAAGAGATACTTTTCGCGACATTAGGCGGTTACATCTCGTAAACTCTCGCGATCCGCCTTTCACGACTTTCAAGTTATTGCGGCAGCTTTTTATTGAAAAAACGAATACGGCTCACCGAAAGAAGTCCATATGTGACATGATATTCTATTTTTCACTATTCTAGGCAAGTACCTCTAATCAAGTCGATACATGTTTTTCACTAATTTTAACAAAGTCTAATAATTATGCATATGGTCTTGAATTTTTAAAACAAAACAAGTCACTAATGAGCCAAAGAGAAACTTTTCACGACATTAGACTGCTTCATCTCGTAAACTCTCGCGACCCGCCTTTCACGACTTTCAAGTTATTGCGGCAGTTTTTTAAGGAAAACAAGTAGGGCTTACTGAAAGAAGGCCACATGTGACATGATATTCATTTTTCACGATATTAGGCAGGTACATCTAATCAAGTCGATAAAATGTTTTTCACGACTCTTAACAAAGTCTAATAATTATGCAGGTGGTCTTGAATTTTTTCAACTATACAAGTTCCTAATGAGCCAAAGAGAAACTTTTCACGACATTAGACTGCTTCATCTCGTAAACTCTCGCGACCCGTCTTTCAGGACTTTCAAGTTATTGCGGCAGTTTTTTAAGGAAATTGAACACGGCTTACTGAAAGAAGGCAATATGTGACATGATATTCTATTTTCATTATTCTAGGCAAGTACCTCTAATCAAGTCGATACATGTTTTTCACGACTTTTAACAAAGTCTAATAATTATGCAGGTGGTCTTGAATTTTTTCAACTATACAAGTCACTAATGAGCCTAAGAGATACTTTTCGCGACATTAGGCGGGTACATCTAAACAAGTCGATGAGATGTTTTTCACGACTCTTAACAAAGTCCAATAATTATACAGGTGGACTTAGATTTTGTCAACAATACAAGTCCTTAATGAGCCAAAGAGAAACTTTTCACGACATTAGGCTATTACATCTCGTAAACTCTCGCGATCCACCTTTCACGACTTTCAAGTTATTGCGGCAGTTTTTTATGGAAAACGAATACGGCTCACCGAAAGAAGTCCATATGTGACATGATAATCTATTTTCATTATTCTAGGCAAGTACCTCTAATCAAGTCGATACATGTTTTTCACGACTTTTAACAAAGTCTAATAATTATGCAGGTGGTCTTGAATTTTTTCAACTATACAAGTCACTAATGAGCCTAAGAGATACTTTTCGCGACATTAGGCGGGTACATCTCGTAAACTGTCGCGATCCGCCTTCCACGACTTTCAAGTTATTGCGGCAGTTTTTTAAGGAAAATGAAGACGGCTTACTGAAAGAAGGAAATATTCCATATATTATTCATTTTTCACGATGCTAGGGAGATACATCTAATCAAGATGATAGAGGTTATTCACGACTTTTAATAAGGTCTGATAATTATGCAGGTGGTCTTGAATTTTTTCAACTATACAAGTCCCTAATGAGCCAAAGAGAAACTTTTCACGACATTAGACTGCTTCATCTCGTAAACTCTCGCGACCCGCCTTTCACGACTTTCAAGGTATTGCTGCAGTTTTATAAGAAAAACAAGTACGGCTAACTGAAAGAAGGCCATATGTGACATGATATTCTATTTTCATTATTCTAGGCAAGTACCTCTAATCAAGTCGATAGACGTTTTTCACGACTTTTAACAAAGTATAATAATTATGTAGGTGGTCTTGAATTTTTTCACCTATACAAGTCCCTAATGAGCCAAAGAGAAACTTTTCACGACATTAGACTGCTTCATCTCGTAAACTCTCGCGACCCGCCTTTCATGACTTTCAAGTTATTGCGGCAGTTTTTTAAGGAAAACAAGTACGGCATACTGAAAGAAGGCCATATGTGACATGATATTCATTTTTCACGATATTAGGCAGGTACATCTAATCAAGTCGATAAGATGTTTTTCACGACTCTTAACAAAGTCTAATAATTATGCAGGTGGTCTTGAATTTTTTCAACAATACAGGTCCCTAATGAGCCAAAGAGAAACTTTTCACGACATTAGACTGCTTCATCTCGTAAACTCTCGCGACCCGCCTTTCATGACTTTCAAGTTATTGCGGCAGTTTTTTAAGGAAAACGAGTACGGCATACTCAAAGAAGGCCATATGTGACATGATATTCATTTTTCACGATATTAGGCAGGTACATCTAATCAAGTCGATAAGATGTTTTTCACGACTCTTAACAAAGTCTAATAATTATGCAGGTGGTCTTGAATTTTTTCAACAATACACGTCACTAATGTGCCAAAGAGAAACTTTTCACGACATTAAACTGCTACATCTCGTAAATTCTCGCGATCCGCCTTTCACGACTTTCAAGTTATTGCGGCAGTTTTTTATGGAAAACGAATACGGCTCACCGAAAGAAGTCCATATGTGACATGATATTCTATTTTCATTATTTTAGGCAAGTACCTCTAATCAAGTCGATACATGTTTTTCACGACTTTTAACAAAGTCTAATAATTATGCAGGTGGTCTTGAATTTTTTCAACTATACAAGTCACTAATGAGCCTAAGAGATACTTTTCGCGACATTAGGCGGGTACATCTCGTAAACTGTCGCGATCCGCCTTCCACGACTTTCAAGTTATTGCGGCAGTTTTTTAAGGAAAATGAAGACGGCTTACTGAAAGAAGGAAATATTCCATATATTATTCATTTTTCACGATGCTAGGGAGATACATCTAATCAAGATGATAGAGGTTATTCACGACTTTTAATAAGGTCTGATAATTATGCAGGTGGTCTTGAATTTTTTCAACTATACAAGTCCCTAATGAGCCAAAGAGAAACTTTTCACGACATTAGACTGCTTCATCTCGTAAACTCTCGCGACCCGCCTTTCATGACTTTCAAGTTATTGCGGCAGTTTTTTAAGGAAAACAAGTACGGCATACTGAAAGAAGGCCATATGTGACATGATATTCATTTTTCACGATATTAGGCAGGTACATCTAATCAAGTCGATAAGATGTTTTTCACGACTCTTAACAAAGTCTAATAATTATGCAGGTGGTCTTGAATTTTTTCAACAATACAGGTCCCTAATGAGCCAAAGAGAAACTTTTCACGACATTAGACTGCTTCATCTCGTAAACTCTCGCGACCCGCCTTTCATGACTTTCAAGTTATTGCGGCAGTTTTTTAAGGAAAACGAGTACGGCATACTCAAAGAAGGCCATATGTGACATGATATTCATTTTTCACGATATTAGGCAGGTACATCTAATCAAGTCGATAAGATGTTTTTCACGACTCTTAACAAAGTCTAATAATTATGCAGGTGGTCTTGAATTTTTTCAACAATACACGTCACTAATGTGCCAAAGAGAAACTTTTCACGACATTAAACTGCTACATCTCGTAAATTCTCGCGATCCGCCTTTCACGACTTTCAAGTTATTGCGGCAGTTTTTTATGGAAAACGAATACGGCTCACCGAAAGAAGTCCATATGTGACATGATATTCTATTTTCATTATTTTAGGCAAGTACCTCTAATCAAGTCGATACATGTTTTTCACGACTTTTAACAAAGTCTAATAATTATGCAGGTGGTCTTGAATTTTTTCAACTATACAAGTCACTAATGAGCCTAAGAGATACTTTTCGCGACATTAGGCGGGTACATCTCGTAAACTGTCGCGATCCGCCTTCCACGACTTTCAAGTTATTGCGGCAGTTTTTTAAGGAAAATGAAGACGGCTTACTGAAAGAAGGAAATATTCCATATATTATTCATTTTTCACGATGCTAGGGAGATACATCTAATCAAGATGATAGAGGTTATTCACGACTTTTAATAAGGTCTGATAATTATGCAGGTGGTCTTGAATTTTTTCAACTATACAAGTCCCTAATGAGCCAAAGAGAAACTTTTCACGACATTAGACTGCTTCATCTCGTAAACTCTCGCGACCCGCCTTTCACGACTTTCAAGGTATTGCTGCAGTTTTATAAGAAAAACAAGTACGGCTAACTGAAAGAAGGCCATATGTGACATGATATTCTATTTTCATTATTCTAGGCAAGTACCTCTAATCAAGTCGATGAGATGTTTTTCACGACTCTTAACAAAGTCCAATAATTATGCAGGTGGACTTGGATTTTTTCTACAATACAAGTCTTTAATAAGCATTAAAGAAACTTTTCACGACATTAGGCTGCTACATCTCGTAAACTCTCGCGACCCGCCTTTCACGACTTTCAAGTTATTGCGGCAGTTTTTTAAGGAAAACAAGTACGGCTTACTGAAAGAAGGCCATATGTAACATGATATTCTATTTTCACGATGCTAGGCAAGTACCTCTAATCAAATCGATAGATGTTTTTCACGACTTTTAACAAAGTCTAATAATTATGCTGGTGGTCTTGAATTTTTTCAACAATACAAGTCCCTAATGAGCCAAAGAGAAACTTTTCACGACATTAGACTGCTTCATCTCGTAAACTCTGGCGACCCGCCATTCACGACTTTCAACTTATTGCGGCAGTTTTTTAAGGAAAACGAATACGGCTCACTGAAAGAAGGCCATATGTGACATGATATTCTATTTTCATTATTCTAGGCAAGTACCTCTAATCAAGTCGATAGACGTTTTTCACGACTTTTAACAAAGTATAATAATTATGTAGGTGGTCTTGAATTTTTTCACCTATACAAGTCCCTAATGAGCCAAAGAGAAACTTTTCACGACATTAGACTGCTTCATCTCGTAAACTCTCGCGACCCGCCTTTCATGACTTTCAAGTTATTGCGGCAGTTTTTTAAGGAAAACAAGTACGGCATACTGAAAGAAGGCCATATGTGACATGATATTCATTTTTCACGATATTAGGCAGGTACATCTAATCAAGTCGATAAGATGTTTTTCACGACTCTTAACAAAGTCTAATAATTATGCAGGTGGTCTTGAATTTTTTCAACAATACAGGTCCCTAATGAGCCAAAGAGAAACTTTTCACGACATTAGACTGCTTCATCTCGTAAACTCTCGCGACCCGCCTTTCATGACTTTCAAGTTATTGCGGCAGTTTTTTAAGGAAAACGAGTACGGCATACTCAAAGAAGGCCATATGTGACATGATATTCATTTTTCACGATATTAGGCAGGTACATCTAATCAAGTCGATAAGATGTTTTTCACGACTCTTAACAAAGTCTAATAATTATGCAGGTGGTCTTGAATTTTTTCAACAATACACGTCACTAATGTGCCAAAGAGAAACTTTTCACGACATTAGACTGCTACATCTCGTAAATTCTCGCGATCCGCCTTTCACGACTTTCAAGTTATTGCGGCAGTTTTTTATGGAAAACGAATACGGCTCACCGAAAGAAGTCCATATGTGACATGATATTCTATTTTCATTATTTTAGGCAAGTACCTCTAATCAAGTCGATACATCTTTTTCACGACTTTTAACAAAGTCTAATAATTATGCAGGTGGTCTTGAATTTTTTCAACTATACAAGTCCCCAATGAGCCAAAGAGAAACTTTTCACGACATTAGACTGCTTCATCTCGTAAACTCTCGCGAACCGTCTTTCAGGACTTTCAAGTTATTGCGGCAGTTTTTTAAGGAAAATAAACACGGCTTACTAAAAGAAGGAAATATTTCACATCTTATTCATTTTTCACGATTCTAGGGAGATACATCTAATCAAGATGATAGAGGTTTTTCACGACTTTTAATAAGGTCTGATAATTATGCCGGTGGTCTTGAATTTTTTCACCTATACAAGTCCCTAATGAGCCAAAGAGAAACTTTTCACGACATTAGACTGCTTCATCTCGTAAACTCTCGCGACCCGCCTTTCATGACTTTCAAGTTATTGCGGCAGTTTTTTAAGGAAAACAAGTACGGCATACTGAAAGAAGGCCATATGTGACATGATATTCATTTTTCACGATATTAGGCAGGTACATCTAATCAAGTCGATAAGATGTTTTTCACGACTCTTAACAAAGTCTAATAATTATGCAGGTGGTCTTGAATTTTTTCAACAATACAGGTCCCTAATGAGCCAAAGAGAAACTTTTCACGACATTAGACTGCTTCATCTCGTAAACTCTCGCGACCCGCCTTTCATGACTTTCAAGTTATTGCGGCAGTTTTTTAAGGAAAACGAGTACGGCATACTCAAAGAAGGCCATATGTGACATGATATTCATTTTTCACGATATTAGGCAGGTACATCTAATCAAGTCGATAAGATGTTTTTCACGACTCTTAACAAAGTCTAATAATTATGCAGGTGGTCTTGAATTTTTTCAACAATACACGTCACTAATGTGCCAAAGAGAAACTTTTCACGACATTAGACTGCTACATCTCGTAAATTCTCGCGATCCGCCTTTCACGACTTTCAAGTTATTGCGGCAGTTTTTTATGGAAAACGAATACGGCTCACCGAAAGAAGTCCATATGTGACATGATATTCTATTTTCATTATTTTAGGCAAGTACCTCTAATCAAGTCGATACATCTTTTTCACGACTTTTAACAAAGTCTAATAATTATGCAGGTGGTCTTGAATTTTTTCAACTATACAAGTCCCTAATGAGCCAAAGAGAAACTTTTCACGACATTAGACTGCTTCATCTCGTAAACTCTCGCGAACCGTCTTTCAGGACTTTCAAGTTATTGCGGCAGTTTTTTAAGGAAAATAAACACGGCTTACTAAAAGAAGGAAATATTTCACATCTTATTCATTTTTCACGATTCTAGGGAGATACATCTAATCAAGATGATAGAGGTTTTTCACGACTTTTAATAAGGTCTGATAATTATGCAGGTGGTCTTGAATTTTTTCACCTATACAAGTCCCTAATGAGCCAAAGAGAAACTTTTCACGACATTAGACTGCTTCATCTCGTAAACTCTCGCGACCCGCCTTTCATGACTTTCAAGTTATTGCGGCAGTTTTTTAAGGAAAACAAGTACGGCATACTGAAAGAAGGCCATATGTGACATGATATTCATTTTTCACGATATTAGGCAGGTACATCTAATCAAGTCGATAAGATGTTTTTCACGACTCTTAACAAAGTCTAATAATTATGCAGGTGGTCTTGAATTTTTTCAACAATACAGGTCCCTAATGAGCCAAAGAGAAACTTTTCACGACATTAGACTGCTTCATCTCGTAAACTCTCGCGACCCGCCTTTCATGACTTTCAAGTTATTGCGGCAGTTTTTTAAGGAAAACGAGTACGGCATACTCAAAGAAGGCCATATGTGACATGATATTCATTTTTCACGATATTAGGCAGGTACATCTAATCAAGTCGATAAGATGTTTTTCACGACTCTTAACAAAGTCTAATAATTATGCAGGTGGTCTTGAATTTTTTCAACAATACACGTCACTAATGTGCCAAAGAGAAACTTTTCACGACATTAGACTGCTACATCTCGTAAACTCTCGCGATCCGCCTTTCACGACTTTCAAGTTATTGCGGCAGTTTTTTATGGAAAACGAATACGGCTCACCGAAAGAAGTCCATATGTGACATGATATTCTATTTTCATTATTTTAGGCAAGTACCTCTAATCAAGTCGATACATCTTTTTCACGACTTTTAACAAAGTCTAATAATTATGCAGGTGGTCTTGAATTTTTTCAACTATACAAGTCCCTAATGAGCCAAAGAGAAACTTTTCACGACATTAGACTGCTTCATCTCGTAAACTCTCGCGAACCGTCTTTCAGGACTTTCAAGTTATTGCGGCAGTTTTTTAAGGAAAATAAACACGGCTTACTAAAAGAAGGAAATATTTCACATCTTATTCATTTTTCACGATTCTAGGGAGATACATCTAATCAAGATGATAGAGGTTTTTCACGACTTTTAATAAGGTCTGATAATTATGCAGGTGGTCTTGAATTTTTTCACCTATACAAGTCCCTAATGAGCCAAAGAGAAACTTTTCACGACATTAGACTGCTTCATCTCGTAAACTCTCGCGACTCGCCTTTCACGACTTTCAAGTTATTGCGGCAGTTTTATAAGAAAAACAAGTACGGCTAACTGAAAGAAGGCCATATGTGACATGATATTCTATTTTCATTATTCTAGGCAAGTACCTCTAATCAAGTCGATGAGATGTTTTTCACGACTCTTAACAAAGTCCAATAATTATGCAGGTGGACTTGGATTTTTTCTACAATACAAGTCTTTAATAAGCATTAAAGAAACTTTTCACGACATTAGGCTGCTACATCTCGTAAACTCTCGCGACCCGCCTTTCACGACTTTCAAGTTATTGCGGCAGTTTTTTAAGGAAAACAAGTACGGCTTACTGAAAGAAGGCCATATGTAACATGATATTCTATTTTCACGATGCTAGGCAAGTACCTCTAATCAAATCGATAGATGTTTTTCACGACTTTTAACAAAGTCTAATAATTATGCTGGTGGTCTTGAATTTTTTCAACAATACAAGTCCCTAATGAGCCAAAGAGAAACTTTTCACGACATTAGACTGCTTCATCTCGTAAACTCTCGCGACCCGCCATTCACGACTTTCAAGTTATTGCGGCAGTTTTTTAAGGAAAACGAATACGGCTCACTGAAAGAAGGCCATATGTGACATGATATTCTATTTTCATTATTCTAGGCAAGTACCTCTAATCAAGTCGATAGACGTTTTTCACGACTTTTAACAAAGTATAATAATTATGTAGGTGGTCTTGAATTTTTTCACCTATACAAGTCCCTAATGAGCCAAAGAGAAACTTTTCACGACATTAGACTGCTTCATCTCGTAAACTCTCGCGACCCGCCTTTCATGACTTTCAAGTTATTGCGGCAGTTTTTTAAGGAAAACAAGTACGGCATACTGAAAGAAGGCCATATGTGACATGATATTCATTTTTCACGATATTAGGCAGGTACATCTAATCAAGTCGATAAGATGTTTTTCACGACTCTTAACAAAGTCTAATAATTATGCAGGTGGTCTTGAATTTTTTCAACAATACAGGTCCCTAATGAGCCAAAGAGAAACTTTTCACGACATTAGACTGCTTCATCTCGTAAACTCTCGCGACCCGCCTTTCATGACTTTCAAGTTATTGCGGCAGTTTTTTAAGGAAAACGAGTACGGCATACTCAAAGAAGGCCATATGTGACATGATATTCATTTTTCACGATATTAGGCAGGTACATCTAATCAAGTCGATAAGATGTTTTTCACGACTCTTAACAAAGTCTAATAATTATGCAGGTGGTCTTGAATTTTTTCAACAATACACGTCACTAATGTGCCAAAGAGAAACTTTTCACGACATTAGACTGCTACATCTCGTAAATTCTCGCGATCCGCCTTTCACGACTTTCAAGTTATTGCGGCAGTTTTTTATGGAAAACGAATACGGCTCACCGAAAGAAGTCCATATGTGACATGATATTCTATTTTCATTATTTTAGGCAAGTACCTCTAATCAAGTCGATACATCTTTTTCACGACTTTTAACAAAGTCTAATAATTATGCAGGTGGTCTTGAATTTTTTCAACTATACAAGTCCCTAATGAGCCAAAGAGAAACTTTTCACGACATTAGACTGCTTCATCTCGTAAACTCTCGCGAACCGCCTTTCAGACTTTCAAGTTATTGCGGCAGTTTTTTAAGGAAAATAAACACGGCTTACTAAAAGAAGGAAATATTTCACATCTTATTCATTTTTCACGATTCTAGGGAGATACATCTAATCAAGATGATAGAGGTTTTTCACGACTTTTAATAAGGTCTGATAATTATGCCGGTGGTCTTGAATTTTTTCACCTATACAAGTCCCTAATGAGCCAAAGAGAAACTTTTCACGACATTAGACTGCTTCATCTCGTAAACTCTCGCGACCCGCCTTTCACGACTTTCAAGTTATTGCGGCAGTTTTTTAAGAAAAACAAGTACGGCTAACTGAAAGAAGGCCATATGTGACATGATATTCTATTTTCATTATTCTAGGCAAGTACCTCTAATCAAGTCGATGAGATGTTTTTCACGACTCTTAACAAAGTCCAATAATTATGCAGGTGGTCTTGATTTTTTCAACAATACAAGTCTTTAATGAGCATTAAAGAAACTTTTCACGACATTAGGCTGCTACATCTCGTAAACTCTCGCGACCCGCCTTTCACGACTTTCAAGTTATTGCGGCAGTTTTTTAAGGAAAACAAGCACGGCTTACTGAAAGAAGGCCATATGTAACATGATATTCTATTTTCACGATGCTAGGCAAGTACCTCTAATCAAATCGATAGATGTTTTTCACGACTTTTAACAAAGTCTAATAATTATGCAGGTGGTCTTGAATTTTTTCAACAATACAAGTCCCTAATGAGCCAAAGAGAAACTTTTCACGACATTAGACTGCTTCATCTCGTAAACTCTCGCGACCCGCCATTCACGACTTTCAACTTATTGCGGCAGTTTTTTAAGGAAAACGAATACGGCTCACTGAAAGAAGGCCATATGTGACATGATATTCTATTTTCATTATTCTAGGCAAGTACCTCTAATCAAGTCGATAGACGTTTTTCACGACTTTTAACAAAGTATAATAATTATGTAGGTGGTCTTGAATTTTTTCACCTATACAAGTCCCTAATGAGCCAAAGAGAAACTTTTCACGACATTAGACTGCTTCATCTCGTAAACTCTCGCGACCCGCCTTTCATGACTTTCAAGTTATTGCGGCAGTTTTTTAAGGAAAACAAGTACGGCATACTGAAAGAAGGCCATATGTGACATGATATTCATTTTTCACGATATTAGGCAGGTACATCTAATCAAGTCGATAAGATGTTTTTCACGACTCTTAACAAAGTCTAATAATTATGCAGGTGGTCTTGAATTTTTTCAACAATACAGGTCCCTAATGAGCCAAAGAGAAACTTTTCACGACATTAGACTGCTTCATCTCGTAAACTCTCGCGACCCGCCTTTCATGACTTTCAAGTTATTGCGGCAGTTTTTTAAGGAAAACGAGTACGGCATACTCAAAGAAGGCCATATGTGACATGATATTCATTTTTCACGATATTAGGCAGGTACATCTAATCAAGTCGATAAGATGTTTTTCACGACTCTTAACAAAGTCTAATAATTATGCAGGTGGTCTTGAATTTTTTCAACAATACACGTCACTAATGAGCCAAAGAGAAACTTTTCACGACATTAGACTGCTACATCTCGTAAACTCTCGCGATCCGCCTTTCACGACTTTCAAGTTATTGCGGCAGTTTTTTATGGAAAACGAATACGGCTCACCGAAAGAAGTCCATATGTGACATGATATTCTATTTTCATTATTTTAGGCAAGTACCTCTAATCAAGTCGATACATGTTTTTCACGACTTTTAACAAAGTCTAATAATTATGCAGGTGGTCTTGAATTTTTTCAACTATACAAGTCACTAATGAGCCAAAGAGAAACTTTTCACGACATTAGACTGCTTCATCTCGTAAACTCTCGCGAACCGTCCTTCAGACTTTCAAGTTATTGCGGCAGTTTTTTAAGGAAAATAAACACGGCTTACTAAAAGAAGGAAATATTTCACATCTTATTCATTTTTCACGATTCTAGGGAGATACATCTAATCAAGATGATAGAGGTTTTTCACGACTTTTAATAAGGTCTGATAATTATGCAGGTGGTCTTGAATTTTTTCAACTATACAAGTCCCTAATGAGCCAAAGAGAAACTTTTCACGACATTAGACTGCTTCATCTCGTAAACTCTCGCGACCCGCCTTTCACGACTTTCAAGTTATTGCGGCAGTTTTTTAAGAAAAACAAGTACGGCTAACTGAAAGAAGGCCATATGTGACATGATATTCTATTTTCATTATTCTAGGCAAGTACCTCTAATCAAGTCGATGAGATGTTTTTCACGACTCTTAACAAAGTCCAATAATTATGCAGGTGGTCTTGATTTTTTCTACAATACAAGTCTTTAATAAGCATTAAAGAAACTTTTCACGACATTAGGCTGCTACATCTCGTAAACTCTCGCGACCCGCCTTTCACGACTTTCAAGTTATTGCGGCAGTTTTTTAAGGAAAACAAGTACGGCTTACTGAAAGAAGGCCATATGTAACATGATATTCTATTTTCACGATGCTAGGCAAGTACCTCTAATCAAATCGATAGATGTTTTTCACGACTTTTAACAAAGTCTAATAATTATGCAGGTGGTCTTGAATTTTTTCAACAATACAAGTCCCTAATGAGCCAAAGAGAAACTTTTCACGACATTAGACTGCTTCATCTCGTAAACTCTCGCGACCCGCCATTCACGACTTTCAAGTTATTGCGGCAGTTTTTTAAGGAAAACGAATACGGCTCACTGAAAGAAGGCCATATGTGACATGATATTCTATTTTCATTATTCTAGGCAAGTACCTCTAATCAAGTCGATAGACGTTTTTCACGACTTTTAACAAAGTCTAATAATTATGCAGGTGGTCTTGAATTTTTTCAACTATACAAGTCCCTAATGAGCCAAAGAGAAACTTTTCACGACATTAGACTGCTTCATCTCGTAAACTCTCGCGACCCGCCTTTCACGACTTTCAAGTTATTGCGGCAGTTTTTTAAGGAAAACAAGTACGGCATACTGAAAGAAGGCCATATGTGACATGATATTCATTTTTCACGATATTAGGCAGGTACATCTAATCAAGTCGATAAGATGTTTTTCACGACTTTTAACAAAGTCTAATAATTATGCAGGTGGTCTTGAATTTTTTCAACAATACAAGTCCCTAATGAGCCAAAGAGAAACTTTTCACGACATTAGACTGCTTCATCTCGTAAACTCTCGCGACCCGCCTTTCACGACTTTCAAGTTATTGCGGCAGTTTTTTAAGGAAAACGAGTACGGCATACTCAAAGAAGGCCATATGTGACATGATATTCATTTTTCACGATATTAGGCAGGTACATCTAATCAAGTCGATAAGATGTTTTTCACGACTCTTAACAAAGTCTAATAATTATGCAGGTGGTCTTGAATTTTTTCAAAAATACACGTCACTAATGTGCCAAAGAGAAACTTTTCACGACATTAGACTGCTTAATCTCGTAAATTCTCGCGATCCGCCTTTCACGACTTTCAAGTTATTGCGGCAGTTTTTTATGGAAAACGAATACGGCTCACCGAAAGAAGTCCATATGTGACATGATATTCTATTTTCATTATTTTAGGCAAGTACCTCTAATCAAGTCGATACATCTTTTTCACGACTTTTAACAAAGTCTAATAATTATGCAGGTGGTCTTGAATTTTTTCAACTATACAAGTCCCTAATGAGCCAAAGAGAAACTTTTCACGACATTAGACTGCTTCATCTCGTAAACTCTCGCGAACCGCCTTTCAGGACTTTCAAGTTATTGCGGCAGTTTTTTAAGGAAAATAAACACGGCTTACTAAAAGAAGGAAATATTTCACATCTTATTCATTTTTCACGATTCTAGGGAGATACATCTAATCAAGATGATAGAGGTTTTTCACGACTTTTAATAAGGTCTAATAATTATGCAGGTGGTCTTGAATTTTTTCAACTATACAAGTCCCTAATGAGCCAAAGAGAAACTTTTCACGACATTAGACTGCTTCATCTCGTAAACTCTCGCGACCCGCCTTTCACGACTTTCAAGTTATTGCGGCAGTTTTTTAAGGAAACAAGTACGGCATACTGAAAGAAGGCCATATTGACATGATATTCATTTTTCACGATATTAGGCAGGTACATCTAATCAAGTCGATAAGATGTTTTTCACGACTCTTAACAAAGTCTAATAATTATGCAGGTGGTCTTGAATTTTTTCAACAATACAAGTCACTAATGAGCCAAAGAGAAACTTTTCACGACATTAGACTGCTTCATCTCGTAAACTCTCGCGATCCGCCTTTCACGACTTTCAAGTTATTGCGGCAGTTTTTTAAGGAAAATGAACACGGCTTACTGAAAGAAGGAAATATTTCACATGATATTCATTTTTCACGATGTTAGGCAGGTACATCTAATCAAGATGATAGAGGTTTTTCACGACTTTTAACAAAGTCTAATAATTATGTAGGTGGTCTTGAATTTTTTCAACAATACAAGTCACTAATGAGCCAAAGAGAAACTTTTCACGACATTAGACTGCTTCATCTCGTAAACTCTCGCGACCCGCCTTTCACGACTTTCAAGGTATTGCTGCAGTTTTATAAGAAAAACAAGTACGGCTAACTGAAAGAAGGCCATATGTGACATGATATTCTATTTTCATTATTCTAGGCAAGTACCTCTAATCAAGTCGATGAGATGTTTTTCACGACTCTTAACAAAGTCCAATAATTATGCAGGTGGACTTGAATTTTTTCTACAATACAAGTCTTTAATAAGCATTAAAGAAACTTTTCACGACATTAGGCTGCTACATCTCGTAAACTCTCGCGACCCGCCTTTCACGACTTTCAAGTTATTGCGGCAGTTTTTTAAGGAAAACAAGTACGGCTTACTGAAAGAAGGCCATATGTAACATGATATTCTATTTTCACGATGCTAGGCAAGTACCTCTAATCAAATCGATAGATGTTTTTCACGACTTTTAACAAAGTCTAATAATTATGCTGGTGGTCTTGAATTTTTTCAACTATACAAGTCACTAATGAGCCAAAGAGAAACTTTTCACGACATTAGACTGCTACATCTCGTAAACTCTCGCGATCCGCCTTCCACGACTTTCAAGTTATTGCGGCAGTTTTTTAAGGAAAATGAACACGGCTTACTGAAAGAAGGAAATATTCCATATATTATTCATTTTTCACGATGCTAGGGAGATACATCTAATCAAGATGATAGAGGTTATTCACGACTTTTAATAAGGTCTGATAATTATGCAGGTGGTCTTGAATTTTTTCAACTATACAAGTCCCTAATGAGCCAAAGAGAAACTTTTCACGACATTAGACTGCTTCATCTCGTAAACTCTCGCGATCCGCCTTCCACGACTTTCAACTTATTGCGGCAGTTTTTTAAGGAAAATGAACACGGCTTACTGAAAGAAGGAAATATTCCATATATTATTCATTTTTCACGATATTAGGCAGGTACATCTAATCAAATCGATAGATGTTTTTCACGACTTTTAACAAAGTCTAATAATTATGCAGGTGGTCTTGAATTTTTTCAACAATACAAGTCACTAATGAGCCTAAGAGATACTTTTCGCGACATTAGGCGGTTACATCTCGTAAACTCTCGCGATCCGCCTTTCACGACTTTCAAGTTATTGCGGCAGTTTTTTATTGAAAACGAATACGGCTCACCGAAAGAAGTCCATATGTGACATGATATTCTATTTTTCACTATTCTAGGCAAGTACCTCTAATCAAGTCGATACATGTTTTTCACTAATTTTAACAAAGTCTAATAATTATGCATGTGGTCTTGAATTTTTAAAACAAAACAAGTCACTAATGAGCCAAAGAGAAACTTTTCACGACATTAGACTGCTTCATCTCGTAAACTCTCGCGACCCGCCTTTCACGACTTTCAAGTTATTGCGGCAGTTTTTTAAGGAAAACAAGTAGGGCTTACTGAAAGAAGGCCACATGTGACATGATATTCATTTTTCACGATATTAGGCAGGTACATCTAATCAAGTCGATAAAATGTTTTTCACGACTCTTAACAAAGTCTAATAATTATGCAGGTGGTCTTGAATTTTTTCAACTATACAAGTTCCTAATGAGCCAAAGAGAAACTTTTCACGACATTAGACTGCTTCATCTCGTAAACTCTCGCGACCCGTCTTTCAGGACTTTCAAGTTATTGCGGCAGTTTTTTAAGGAAATTGAACACGGCTTACTGAAAGAAGGCAATATGTGACATGATATTCTATTTTCATTATTCTAGGCAAGTACCTCTAATCAAGTCGATACATGTTTTTCACGACTTTTAACAAAGTCTAATAATTATGCAGGTGGTCTTGAATTTTTTCAACTATACAAGTCACTAATGAGCCTAAGAGATACTTTTCGCGACATTAGGCGGGTACATCTAAACAAGTCGATGAGATGTTTTTCACGACTCTTAACAAAGTCCAATAATTATACAGGTGGACTTAGATTTTGTCAACAATACAAGTCCTTAATGAGCCAAAGAGAAACTTTTCACGACATTAGGCTATTACATCTCGTAAACTCTCGCGATCCGCCTTTCACGACTTTCAAGTTATTGCGGCAGTTTTTTATGGAAAACGAATACGGCTCACCGAAAGAAGTCCATATGTGACATGATAATCTATTTTCATTATTCTAGGCAAGTACCTCTAATCAAGTCGATACATGTTTTTCACGACTTTTAACAAAGTCTAATAATTATGCAGGTGGTCTTGAATTTTTTCAACTATACAAGTCACTAATGAGCCTAAGAGATACTTTTCGCGACATTAGGCGGGTACATCTCGTAAACTCTCGCGATCCGCCTTCCACGACTTTCAAGTTATTGCGGCAGTTTTTTAAGGAAAATGAAGACGGCTTACTGAAAGAAGGAAATATTCCATATATTATTCATTTTTCACGATGCTAGGGAGATACATCTAATCAAGATGATAGAGGTTATTCACGACTTTTAATAAGGTCTGATAATTATGCAGGTGGTCTTGAATTTTTTCAACTATACAAGTCCCTAATGAGCCAAAGAGAAACTTTTCACGACATTAGACTGCTTCATCTCGTAAACTCTCGCGACCCGCCTTTCATGACTTTCAAGTTATTGCGGCAGTTTTTTAAGGAAAACAAGTACGGCATACTGAAAGAAGGCCATATGTGACATGATATTCATTTTTCACGATATTAGGCAGGTACATCTAATCAAATCGATAGATGTTTTTCACGACTTTTAACAAAGTCTAATAATTATGCAGGTGGTCTTGAATTTTTTCAACAATACAAGTCACTAATGAGCCTAAGAGATACTTTTCGCGACATTAGGCGGTTACATCTCGTAAACTCTCGCGATCCGCCTTTCACGACTTTCAAGTTATTGCGGCAGTTTTTTATTGAAAACGAATACGGCTCACCGAAAGAAGTCCATATGTGACATGATATTCTATTTTTCACTATTCTAGGCAAGTACCTCTAATCAAGTCGATACATGTTTTTCACTAATTTTAACAAAGTCTAATAATTATGCATGTGGTCTTGAATTTTTAAAACAAAACAAGTCACTAATGAGCCAAAGAGAAACTTTTCACGACATTAGACTGCTTCATATCGTAAACTCTCGCGACCCGCCTTTCACGACTTTCAAGTTATTGCGGCAGTTTTTTAAGGAAAACAAGTAGGGCTTACTGAAAGAAGGCCACATGTGACATGATATTCATTTTTCACGATATTAGGCAGGTACATCTAATCAAGTCGATAGATGTTTTTACGACTTTTAACAAAGTATAATAATTATGTAGGTGGTCTTGAATTTTTTCAACAATACAAGTCACTAATGAGCCTAAGAGAAACTTTTCACGACATTAGACTGCTTCATCTCGTAAACTCTCGCGACCCGCCTTTCACGACTTTCAAGGTATTGCTGCAGTTTTATAAGAAAAACAAGTACGGCTAACTGAAAGAAGGCCATATGTGACATGATATTCTATTTTCATTATTCTAGGCAAGTACCTCTAATCAAGTCGATGAGATGTTTTTCACGACTCTTAACAAAGTCCAATAATTATGCAGGTGGACTTGGATTTTTTCTACAATACAAGTCTTTAATAAGCATTAAAGAAACTTTTCACGACATTAGGCTGCTACATCTCGTAAACTCTCGCGACCCGCCTTTCACGACTTTCAAGTTATTGCGGCAGTTTTTTAAGGAAAACAAGTACGGCTTACTGAAAGAAGGCCATATGTAACATGATATTCTATTTTCACGATGCTAGGCAAGTACCTCTAATCAAATCGATAGATGTTTTTCACGACTTTTAACAAAGTCTAATAATTATGCTGGTGGTCTTGAATTTTTTCAACAATACAAGTCCCTAATGAGCCAAAGAGAAACTTTTCACGACATTAGACTGCTTCATCTCGTAAACTCTGGCGACCCGCCATTCACGACTTTCAACTTATTGCGGCAGTTTTTTAAGGAAAACGAATACGGCTCACTGAAAGAAGGCCATATGTGACATGATATTCTATTTTCATTATTCTAGGCAAGTACCTCTAATCAAGTCGATAGACGTTTTTCACGACTTTTAACAAAGTATAATAATTATGTAGGTGGTCTTGAATTTTTTCACCTATACAAGTCCCTAATGAGCCAAAGAGAAACTTTTCACGACATTAGACTGCTTCATCTCGTAAACTCTCGCGACCCGCCTTTCATGACTTTCAAGTTATTGCGGCAGTTTTTTAAGGAAAACAAGTACGGCATACTGAAAGAAGGCCATATGTGACATGATATTCATTTTTCACGATATTAGGCAGGTACATCTAATCAAGTCGATAAGATGTTTATACGACTTTTAACAAAGTATAATAATTATGTAGGTGGTCTTGAATTTTTTCAACAATACACGTCACTAATGAGCCAAAGAGAAACTTTTCACGACATTAGACTGCTTCATCTCGTAAACTCTCGCGACCCGCCTTTCACGACTTTCAAGGTATTGCGGCAGTTTTTTAAGGAAAACAAGTACGGCTTACTGAAAGAAGGCCATATGTAACATGATATTCTATTTTCACGATGCTAGGCAAGTACCTCTAATCAAATCGATAGATGTTTCTCACGACTTTTAACAAAGTCTAATAACTATGCAGGTGGTCTTGAATTTTTTCAACAATACAAGTCCCTAATGAGCCTAAGAGAAACTTTTCACGACATTAGACTGCTTCATCTCGTAAACTCTCGCGACCCGCCTTTACGACTTTCAAGTTATTGCGGCAGTTTTTTAAGGAAATTGAACCCGGCTTACTGAAAGAAGGCAATATGTGACATGATATTCTATTTTCATTATTCTAGGCAAGTACCTCTAATCAAGTCGATACATGTTTTTCACGACTTTTAACAAAGTCTAATAATTATGCAGGTGGTCTTGAATTTTTTCAACTATACAAGTCACTAATGAGCCTAAGAGATACTTTTCGCGACATTAGGCGGGTACATCTAAACAAGTCGATGAGATGTTTTTCACGACTCTTAACAAAGTCCAATAATAATACAGGTGGACTTAGATTTTTTCAACAATACAAGTCCTTAATGAGCCAAAGAGAAACTTTTCACGACATTAGGCTATTACATCTCGTAAACTCTCGCGATCCGCCTTTCACGACTTTCAAGTTATTGCGGCAGTTTTTTATGGAAAACGAATACGGGTCACCGAAAGAAGTCCATATGTGACATGATATTCTATTTTCATTATTCTAGGCAAGTACCTCTAATCAAGTCGATACATGTTTTTCACGACTTTTAACAAAGTCTAATAATTATGCAGGTGGTCTTGAATTTTTTCAACTATACAAGTCACTAATGAGCCTAAGAGATACTTTTCGCGACATTAGGCGGGTACATCTCGTAAACTCTCGCGATCCGCCTTCCACGACTTTCAAGTTATTGCGGCAGTTTTTTAAGGAAAATGAACACGGCTTACTGAAAGAAGGAAATATTCCATATATTATTCATTTTTCACGATGCTAGGGAGATACATCTAATCAAGATGATAGAGGTTATTCACGACTTTTAATAAGGTCTGATAATTATGCAGGTGGTCTTGAATTTTTTCAACAATACAAGTCACTAATGAGCCTAAGAGATACTTTTCGCGACATTAGGCGGTTACATCTCGTAAACTCTCGCGATCCGCCTTTCACGACTTTCAAGTTATTGCGGCAGTTTTTTAAGGAAAACAAGTAGGGCTTACTGAAGGAAGGCCACATGTGACATGATATTCATTTTTCACGATATTAGGCAGGTACATCTAATCAAGTCGATAGACGTTTTTCACGACTTTTAACAAAGTATAATAATTATGTAGGTGGTCTTGAATTTTTTCACCTATACAAGTCCCTAATGAGCCAAAGAGAAACTTTTCACGACATTAGACTGCTTCATCTCGTAAACTCTCGCGACCCGCCTTTCATGACTTTCAAGTTATTGCGGCAGTTTTTTAAGGAAAACAAGTACGGCATACTGAAAGAAGGCCATATGTGACATGATATTCATTTTTCACGATATTAGGCAGGTACATCTAATCAAGTCGATAAGATGTTTTTCACGACTTTTAACAAAGTATAATAATTATGTAGGTGGTCTTGAATTTTTTCAACAATACACGTCACTAATGAGCCAAAGAGAAACTTTTCACGACATTAGACTGCTTCATCTCGTAAACTCTCGCGACCCGCCTTTCACGACTTTCAAGGTATTGCGGCAGTTTTTTAAGGAAAACAAGTACGGCTTACTGAAAGAAGGCCATATGTAACATGATATTCTATTTTCACGATGCTAGGCAAGTACCTCTAATCAAATCGATAGATGTTTCTCACGACTTTTAACAAAGTCTAATAACTATGCAGGTGGTCTTGAATTTTTTCAACAATACAAGTCCCTAATGAGCCTAAGAGAAACTTTTCACGACATTAGACTGCTTCATCTCGTAAACTCTCGCGACCCGCCTTTACGACTTTCAAGTTATTGCGGCAGTTTTTTAAGGAAATTGAACCCGGCTTACTGAAAGAAGGCAATATGTGACATGATATTCTATTTTCATTATTCTAGGCAAGTACCTCTAATCAAGTCGATACATGTTTTTCACGACTTTTAACAAAGTCTAATAATTATGCAGGTGGTCTTAAATTTTTTCAACTATACAAGTCACTAATGAGCCTAAGAGATACTTTTCGCGACATTAGGCGGGTACATCTAAACAAGTCGATGAGATGTTTTTCACGACTCTTAACAAAGTCCAATAATAATACAGGTGGACTTAGATTTTTTCAACAATACAAGTCCTTAATGAGCCAAAGAGAAACTTTTCACGACATTAGGCTATTACATCTCGTAAACTCTCGCGATCCGCCTTTCACGACTTTCAAGTTATTGCGGCAGTTTTTTATGGAAAACGAATACGGGTCACCGAAAGAAGTCCATATGTGACATGATATTCTATTTTCATTATTCTAGGCAAGTACCTCTAATCAAGTCGATACATGTTTTTCACGACTTTTAACAAAGTCTAATAATTATGCAGGTGGTCTTGAATTTTTTCAACTATACAAGTCACTAATGAGCCTAAGAGATACTTTTCGCGACATTAGGCGGGTACATCTCGTAAACTCTCGCGATCCGCCTTCCACGACTTTCAAGTTATTGCGGCAGTTTTTTAAGGAAAATGAACACGGCTTACTGAAAGAAGGAAATATTCCATATATTATTCATTTTTCACGATGCTAGGGAGATACATCTAATCAAGATGATAGAGGTTATTCACGACTTTTAATAAGGTCTGATAATTATGCAGGTGGTCTTGAATTTTTTCAACTATACAAGTCCCTAATGAGTCAAAGAGAAACTTTTCACGACATTAGACTGCTTCATCTCGTAAACTCTCGCGATCCGCCTTCCACGACTTTCAAGTTATTGCGGCAGTTTTTTAAGGAAAATGAACACGGCTTACTGAAAGAAGGAAATATTCCATATATTATTCATTTTTCACGATATTAGGCAGGTACATCTAATCAAATCGATAGATGTTTTTCACGACTTTTAACAAAGTCTAATAATTATGCAGGTGGTCTTGAATTTTTTCAACAATACAAGTCACTAATGAGCCTAAGAGATACTTTTCGCGACATTAGGCGGGGACATCTCGTAAACTCTCGCGATCCGCCTTCCACGACTTTCAAGTTATTGCGGCAGTTTTTTAAGGAAAACGAATACGGCTTACTGAAAGAAGGAAATATTTCATATATTATTCATTTTTCACGATGCTAGGGAGATACATCTAATCAAGATGATAGAGGTTATTCACGACTTTTAATAAGGTCTGATAATTATGCCGGTGGTCTTGAATTTTTTCAACTATACAAGTCCCTAATGAGCCAAAGAGAAACTTTTCACGATATTAGACTGCTTCATCTCGTAAACTCTCGCGACCCGCCTTTCATGACTTTCAAGTTATTGCGGCAGTTTTTTAAGGAAAACAAGTACGGCATACTGAAAGAAGGCCATATGTGACATGATATTCATTTTTCACGATATTAGGCAGGTACATCTAATCAAGTCGATAAGATGTTTTTCACGACTCTTAACAAAGTCTAATAATTATGCAGGTGGTCTTGAATTTTTTCAACTATACAAGTCACTAATGAGCCTAAGAGATACTTTTCGCGACATTAGGCGGGGACATCTCGTAAACTCTCGCGATCCGCCTTTCACGACTTTCAAGTTATTGCGGCAGTTTTTTATGGAAAACGAATACGGCTGACCGAAAGAAGTCCATATGTGACATGATATTCTATTTTCATTATTCTAGGCAAGTACCTCTAATTAAGTCGATACATCTTTTTCACGACTTTTAATAAGGTCTAATAATTATGCAGGTGGTCTTGAATTTTTTCTACAATACACGTCACTAATGAGCCAAAGAGAAACTTTTCACGACATTAGGCTATTACATCTCGTAAACTCTCGCGATCCGCCATTTACGACTTTCAACTTATTGCGGCAGTTTTTTAAGGAAAATGAACACGGCTTACTGAAAGAAGGCCATATGTGACATGATATTCTATTTTCATTATTCTAGGCAAGTATCTCAAATCAAGTCGATAGATGTTTTTCACGACTTTTAAAAAAGTCTAATAGTTATGCAGGTGATCTTGAATTTTTTCTACAATACACGTCACTAATGAGCCTAAGAGAAACTTTTCACGACATTAGACTGCTTCATCTCGTAAACTCTCGCGACCCGCCTTTCACGACTTTCAAGGTATTGCGGCAGTTTTTTAAGGAAAACAAGTACGGCATACTGAAAGAAGGCCACATGTGACATGATATTCATTTTTCACGATATTAGGCAGGTACATCTAATCAAGTCGATAAGATGTTTTTCACGACTCTTAACAAAGTCTAATAATTATGCAGGTGGTCTTGAATTTTTTCAACTATACAAGTTCCTAATGAGCCAAAGAGAAACTTTTCACGACATTAGACTGCTTCATCTCGTAAACTCTCGCGACCCGTCTTTCAGGACTTTCAAGTTATTGCGGCAGTTTTTTAAGGAAAATGAACACGGCTTACTAAAAGAAGGAAATATTTCACATCTTATTCATTTTTCACGATGTTAGGGAGGTTCATCTAATCAAGATGATAGAGGTTTTCCACGACTTTTAATAAGGTCTAATAATTATGCAGGTGGTCTTGAATTTTTTCAACAATACAAGTCCCTAATGAGCCAAAGAGAAACTTTTCACGATATTAGGCTATTACATCTCGTAAACTCTCGCGATCCGCCTTTCACGACTTTCAAGTTATTGCGGCAGTTTTTTATGGAAAACGAATACGGCTCACCGAAAGAAGTCCATATGTGCCATGATATTCTATTTTCATTATTCTAGGCAAGTACCTCTAATCAAGTCGATACATGTTTTTCACGACTTTTAACAAAGTCTAATAATTATGCAGGTGGTCTTGAATTTTTTCAACTATACAAGTCACTAATGAGCCTAAGAGATACTTTTCGCGACATTAGGCGGGTACATCTGGTAAACTCTCGCGATCCGCCTTCCACGACTTTCAACTTATTGCGGCAGTTTTTTAAGGAAAATGAACACGGCTTACTGAAAGAAGGAAATATTTCATATATTATTCATTTTTCACGATGCTAGGGAGATACTTCTAATCAAGATGATAAAGGTTATTCACGACTATTAATAAGGTCTGATAATTATGCAGGTGGCCTTGAATTTTTTCAACTATACAAGTCCCTAATGAGCCAAAGAGAAACTTTTCACGACATTAGACTGCTTCATTTCGTAAACTCTCGCGATCCGTCTTTCAGGACTTTCAAGTTATTGCGGCAGTTTTTTAAGGAAAATGAACACGGCTTACTAAAAGAAGGAAATATTTCACATCTTATTCATTTTTCACGATGTTAGGGAGGTTCATCTAATCAAGATGATAGAGGTTTTCCACGACTTTTAATAAGGTCTAATAATTATGCAGGTGGTCTTGAATTTTTTCAACAATACAAGTCCCTAATGAGCCAAAGAGAAACTTTTCACGACATTAGGCTATTACATCTCGTAAACTCTCGCGATCCGCCATTCACGACTTTCAAGTTATTGCGGCAGTTTTTTATGGAAAACGAATACGGCTCACCGAAAGAAGTCCATATGTGACATGATATTCTATTTTCATTATTCTAGGCAAGTACCTCTAATCAACTCGATACATGTTTTTCACGACTTTTAACAAAGTCTAATAATTATGCAGGTGGTCTTGAATTTTTTCAACTATACAAGTCACTAATGAGCCTAAGAGATACTTTTCGCGACATTAGGCGGGTACATCTAAACAAGTCGATGAGATGTTTTTCACGACTCTTAACAAAGTCCAATAATAATACAGGTGGACTTAGATTTTTTCAACAATACAAGTCCTTAATGAGCCAAAGAGAAACTTTTCACGACATTAGGCTATTACATCTCGTAAACTCTCGCGATCCGCCTTTCACGACTTTCAAGTTATTGCGGCAGTTTTTTATGGAAAACGAATACGGGTCACCGAAAGAAGTCCATATGTGACATGATATTCTATTTTCATTATTCTAGGCAAGTACCTCTAATCAAGTCGATACATGTTTTTCACGACTTTTAACAAAGTCTAATAATTATGCAGGTGGTCTTGAATTTTTTCAACTATACAAGTCACTAATGAGCCTAAGAGATACTTTTCGCGACATTAGGCGGGTACATCTCGTAAACTCTCGCGATCCGCCTTCCACGACTTTCAAGTTATTGCGGCAGTTTTTTAAGGAAAATGAACACGGCTTACTGAAAGAAGGAAATATTCCATATATTATTCATTTTTCACGATGCTAGGGAGATACATCTAATCAAGATGATAGAGGTTATTCACGACTTTTAATAAGGTCTGATAATTATGCAGGTGGTCTTGAATTTTTTCAACTATACAAGTCCCTAATGAGTCAAAGAGAAACTTTTCACGACATTAGACTGCTTCATCTCGTAAACTCTCGCGATCCGCCTTCCACGACTTTCAAGTTATTGCGGCAGTTTTTTAAGGAAAATGAACACGGCTTACTGAAAGAAGGAAATATTCCATATATTATTCATTTTTCACGATATTAGGCAGGTACATCTAATCAAATCGATAGATGTTTTTCACGACTTTTAACAAAGTCTAATAATTATGCAGGTGGTCTTGAATTTTTTCAACAATACAAGTCACTAATGAGCCTAAGAGATACTTTTCGCGACATTAGGCGGTTACATCTCGTAAACTCTCGCGATCCGCCTTTCACGACTTTCAAGTTATTGCGGCAGTTTTTTAAGGAAAACAAGTAGGGCTTACTGAAAGAAGGCCACATGTGACATGATATTCATTTTTCACGATATTAGGCAGGTACATCTAATCAAGTCGATAAGATGTTTTTCACGACTCTTAACAAAGTCTAATAATTATGCAGGTGGTCTTGAATTTTTTCAACTATACAAGTCACTAATGAGCCTAAGAGATACTTTTCGCGACATTAGGCGGGGACATCTCGTAAACTCTCGCGATCCGCCTTTCACGACTTTCAAGTTATTGCGGCAGTTTTTTATGGAAAACGAATACGGCTGACCGAAAGAAGTCCATATGTGACATGATATTCTATTTTCATTATTCTAGGCAAGTACCTCTAATTAAGTCGATACATCTTTTTCACGACTTTTAATAAGGTCTAATAATTATGCAGGTGGTCTTGAATTTTTTCTACAATACACGTCACTAATGAGCCAAAGAGAAACTTTTCACGACATTAGGCTATTACATCTCGTAAACTCTCGCGATCCGCCATTTACGACTTTCAACTTATTGCGGCAGTTTTTTAAGGAAAATGAACACGGCTTACTGAAAGAAGGCCATATGTGACATGATATTCTATTTTCATTATTCTAGGCAAGTACCTCTAATCAAGTCGATAGACGTTTTTCACGACTTTTAACAAAGTATAATAATTATGTAGGTGGTCTTGAATTTTTTCAACAATACACGTCACTAATGAGCCAAAGAGAAACTTTTCACGACATTAGGCTATTACATCTCGTAAACTCTCGCGATCCGCCATTTACGACTTTCAACTTATTGCGGCAGTTTTTTAAGGAAAATGAACACGGCTTACTGAAAGAAGGCAATATTTGACATCTTATTCATTTTTCACGATATTAGGTAGGAACATCTAATCAAGTCGATGAGATGTTTTTCACGACTCTTAACAAAGTCTAATAATTATGCAGGTGGACTTGGATTTTTTCAACAATACAAGTCCCTAATGAGCCAAAGAGAAACTTTTTACGACATCAGACTGCTTCATCTCGTAAACTCTCGCGACCCGCCTTTCCCGACTTTCAAGTTATTGCGGCAGTTTTTTATGGAAAACGAATACGGCTCACCGAAAGAAGTCCATATGTGACATGATATTCTATTTTCATTATTCTAGGCAAGTATCTCAAATCAAGTCGATAGATATTTTTCACGACTTTTAAAAAAGTCTAATAGTTATGCAGGTGATCTTGAATTTTTTCTACAATACACGTCACTAATGAGCCTAAGAGAAACTTTTCACGACATTAGACTGCTTCATCTCGTAAACTCTCGCGACCCGCCTTTCACGACTTTCAAGGTATTGCGGCAGTTTTTTAAGGAAAACAAGTACGGCATACTGAAAGAAGGCCACATGTGACATGATATTCATTTTTCACGATATTAGGCAGGTACATCTAATCAAGTCGATAAGATGTTTTTCACGACTCTTAACAAAGTCTAATAATTATGCAGGTGGTCTTGAATTTTTTCAACTATACAAGTTCCTAATGAGCCAAAGAGAAACTTTTCACGACATTAGACTGCTTCATCTCGTAAACTCTCGCGACCCGTCTTTCAGGACTTTCAAGTTATTGCGGCAGTTTTTTAAGGAAAATGAACACGGCTTACTAAAAGAAGGAAATATTTCACATCTTATTCATTTTTCACGATGTTAGGGAGGTTCATCTAATCAAGATGATAGAGGTTTTCCACGACTTTTAATAAGGTCTAATAATTATGCAGGTGGTCTTGAATTTTTTCAACAATACAAGTCCCTAATGAGCCAAAGAGAAACTTTTCACGATATTAGGCTATTACATCTCGTAAACTCTCGCGATCCGCATTTCACGACTTTCAAGTTATTGCGGCAGTTTTTTATGGAAAACGAATACGGCTCACCGAAAGAAGTCCATATGTGTCATGATATTCTATTTTCATTATTCTAGGCAAGTACCTCTAATCAAGTCGATACATGTTTTTCACGACTTTTAACAAAGTCTAATAATTATGCAGGTGGTCTTGAATTTTTTCAACTATACAAGTCACTAATGAGCCTAAGAGATACTTTTCGCGACATTAGGCGGGTACATCTGGTAAACTCTCGCGATCCGCCTTCCACGACTTTCAACTTATTGCGGCAGTTTTTTAAGGAAAATGAACACGGCTTACTGAAAGAAGGAAATATTTCATATATTATTCATTTTTCACGATGCTAGGGAGATACTTCTAATCAAGATGATAAAGGTTATTCACGACTATTAATAAGGTCTGATAATTATGCAGGTGGCCTTGAATTTTTTCAACTATACAAGTCCCTAATGAGCCAAAGAGAAACTTTTCACGACATTAGACTGCTTCATCTCGTAAACTCTCGCGATCCGTCTTTCAGGACTTTCAAGTTATTGCGGCAGTTTTTTAAGGAAAATGAACACGGCTTACTAAAAGAAGGAAATATTTCACATCTTATTCATTTTTCACGATGTTAGGGAGGTTCATCTAATCAAGATGATAGAGGTTTTCCACGACTTTTAATAAGGTCTAATAATTATGCAGGTGGTCTTGAATTTTTTCAACAATACAAGTCCCTAATGAGCCAAAGAGAAACTTTTCACGATATTAGGCTATTACATCTCGTAAACTCTCGCGATCCGCCTTTCACGACTTTCAAGTTATTGCGGCAGTTTTTTATGGAAAACGAATACGGCTCACCGAAAGAAGTCCATATGTGTCATGATATTCTATTTTCATTATTCTAGGCAAGTACCTCTAATCAAGTCGATACATGTTTTTCACGACTTTTAACAAAGTCTAATAATTATGCAGGTGGTCTTGAATTTTTTCAACTATACAAGTCACTAATGAGCCTAAGAGATACTTTTCGCGACATTAGGCGGGTACATCTGGTAAACTCTCGCGATCCACCTTCCACGACTTTCAACTTATTGCGGCAGTTTTTTAAGGAAAATGAACACGGCTTACTGAAAGAAGGAAATATTTCATATATTATTCATTTTTCACGATGCTAGGGAGATACTTCTAATCAAGATGATAAAGGTTATTCACGACTATTAATAAGGTCTGATAATTATGCAGGTGGCCTTGAATTTTTTCAACTATACAAGTCCCTAATGAGCCAAAGAGAAACTTTTCACGACATTAGACTGCTTCATCTCGTAAACTCTCGCGATCCGTCTTTCAGGACTTTCAAGTTATTGCGGCAGTTTTTTAAGGAAAATGAACACGGCTTACTAAAAGAAGGAAATATTTCACATCTTATTCATTTTTCACGATGTTAGGGAGGTTCATCTAATCAAGATGATAGAGGTTTTCCACGACTTTTAATAAGGTCTAATAATTATGCAGGTGGTCTTGAATTTTTTCAACAATACAAGTCCCTAATGAGCCAAAGAGAAACTTTTCACGACATTAGGCTATTACATCTCGTAAACTCTCGCGATCCGCCATTCACGACTTTCAAGTTATTGCGGCAGTTTTTTATGGAAAACGAATACGGCTCACCGAAAGAAGTCCATATGTGACATGATATTCTATTTTCATTATTCTAGGCAAGTACCTCTAATCAACTCGATACATGTTTTTCACGACTTTTAACAAAGTCTAATAATTATGCAGGTGGTCTTGAATTTTTTCAACTATACAAGTCACTAATGAGCCTAAGAGATACTTTTCGCGACATTAGGCGGGGACATCTCGTAAACTCTCGCGATCCGCCTTCCACGACTTTCAAGTTATTGCGGCAGTTTTTTAAGGAAAATGAACACGGCTTACTGAAAGAAGGAAATAATTCACATCTTATTCATTTTTCACGATGTTAGGGAGGTTCATCTAATCAAGATGATAGAGGTTTTTCACGACTTTTAATAAGGTCTAATAATTATGCAGGTGGTCTTGAATTTTTTCAACAATACAAGTCCCTAATGAGCCAAAGAGAAACTTTTTACGACATTAGGCTATTACATCTCGTAAACTCTCGCGATCCGCCTTTCACGACTTTCAAGTTATTGCGGCAGTTTTTTATGGAAAACGAATACGGCTCACCGAAAGAAGTCCATATGTGACATGATATTCTATTTTCATTATTCTAGGCAAGTACCTCTAATCAACTCGATACATGTTTTTCACGACTTTTAACAAAGTCTAATAATTATGCAGGTGGTCTTGAATTTTTTCAACTATACAAGTCACTAATGAGCCTAAGAGATACTTTTCGCGACATTAGGCGGGGACATCTCGTAAACTCTCGCGATCCGCCTTCCACGACTTTCAAGTTATTGCGGCAGTTTTTTAAGGAAAATGAACACGGCTTACTGAAAGAAGGAAATAATTCACATCTTATTCATTTTTCACGATGTTAGGGAGGTTCATCTAATCAAGATGATAGAGGTTTTTCACGACTTTTAATAAGGTCTAATAATTATGCAGGTGGTCTTGAATTTTTTCAACAATACAAGTCCCTAATGAGCCAAAGAGAAACTTTTTACGACATTAGGCTATTACATCTCGTAAACTCTCGCGATCCGCCTTTCACGACTTTCAAGTTATTGCGGCAGTTTTTTATGGAAAACGAATACGGCTCACCGAAAGAAGTCCATATGTGACATGATATTTTATTTTCATTATTCTAGGCAAGTAACTCTAATCAAGTCGATACATGTTTTTCACGACTTTTAACAAAGTCTAATAATTATGCAGGTGGTCTTGAATTTTTTCTACAATACACGTCACTAATGAGCCAAAGAGAAACTTTTCACGACATTAGGCTATTACATCTCGTAAACTCTCGCGATCCGCCATTTACGACTTTCAACTTATTGCGGCAGTTTTTTAAGGAAAATGAATACGGCTCACCGAAAGAAGTCCATATGTGACATGATATTCTATTTTCATTATTCTAGGCAAGTACCTCTAATCAAGTCGATGAGATGTTTTTCACGACTCTTAACAAAGTCTAATAATTATGCAGGTGGACTTGGATTTTTTCAACAATACAAGTCCCTAATGAGCCTAAGAGATACTTTTCGCGACATTAGGCGGGTACATCTCGTAAACTCTCGCGACCCGCCTTTCCCGACTTTCAAGTTATTGCGGCAGTTTTTTATGGAAAACGAATACGGCTCACCGAAAGAAGTCCATATGTGACATGATATTCTATTTTCATTATTCTAGGCAAGTATCTCAAATCAAGTCGATAGATGTTTTTCACGACTTTTAAAAAAGTCTAATAGTTATGCAGGTGATCTTGAATTTTTTCTACAATACACGTCACTAATGAGCCAAAGAGAAACTTTTCACGACATTAGGCTATTACATCTCGTAAACTCTCGCGATCCGCCTTTCACGACTTTCAAGGTATTGCGGCAGTTTTTTAAGGAAAACAAGTACGGCTTACTGAAAGAAGGCCATATGTGACATGATATTCTATTTTCATTATTCTAGGCAAGTACCTCTAATCAAGTCGATGAGATGTTTTTCACGACTCTTAACAAAGTCCAATAATTATGCAGGTGGACTTGGATTTTTTCTACAATACTGTCACGGAGAAGCGTTAGGTTCTCCGTGGCATCTCGAATGGCCGCTACCGACGACGCCGGATGCGTCGTCAGCAGGGAACGCCGTTGCCTGCAGTTCTCACGCACAGAGGTGCAATGCTTGCACTTCTGCACGTGGAGACGCTCGCCACCTCCTCGTCGCAGCGGCGGCAGAGCGGCAGATCTCCGGCGACCACCAGACTGAGCAGAGCTCTGTCTGACACGAATAAAGGGACTTCTTCGCAATCCACCTTGTAGCTTCTTGCCCTGCTCACAAGGCAGGACCCACCCGCCAACCAATCAACCATCCATCCATCCATCCGTAACATCTGGCATCCCAAGCGGGTCTTGTGTAGCAGAATTTTTGGAGCAAGACAAGGAGAGGTCACTGGCCCAAGAATTGCCAAATTTTGTCTTAAGATTTGGCATCTACGTAGAAGTCAGCTTGTCAGCAATCAGTGCTTCGCAGCCAAGACAAGTACGACGCAACTCTGTGACTAGCTACGTGAGCCAAGAAGCTTCCTGCAGTAAAAGGACTCGTCAACACGTGTGCCTCAGAATAAGCATACAAGTGGTCGCCGAGGCTCAGGATTAATATCCGAGCTCACAAAAAAAAAAAAAAAAAAAAATCAAGGCCGTCAAGATCTCACTGCAAAGCCCACTCTGTCACTGTGGAGCAAGTGTGACGGCCGGTAATCGAGCAAACGCCGACGTGCTTTGCATTTTCATCAAGCCCGCCTGGGCCCACAAAGTCGACCTTCGGCCCTCAAAGCCCATCTGGGCCAACGAACAGCCGCTTTACAGCCGTCGACGCGGACCAGCCGCCGACGGGCTCCAGCAAAATCATCAGTTGCAGCCTCCACGGGCAGTGCAGTTGTCGACGCGGACCAGCCGCCGACACGCGCGAGCAGCTTCGCTGCCTCCAGCTCAGCAGCGGCATCGCAGAGCAGCCATGATGCGTCAACTTAGTCTACTACTGTAAGTTTTTCTCGCCGTTTTTTTTTATTATTACGAGCACCTTGGCTTTCGGGAGTGAACGGACCCTCGCGTTACATTTGTTTTTAAACTAAATTTGTAGCCGTCAATTAATATAATGGTTCCCGGCCTGTTCAGAACAAAAAACCGCGGGTTGAAAACGCGACCGAGGAGCCGCGGTACCTGCAGCGACCCGGAAAAAATCGACGCGAAGGTGGTAAATCGGGTAAACAAAATTGCGGACCTGTATTTGAAAAATCCGCGAATCGTGCGTAAAGCTTTTATTCGCACAGCAAATCGCGAATTTTCACCTTCAGATTCTGCGGACGAAATAAATCATGACAACCGTGCTAAAGAATGTCAAGATTACTTGCCGGCTAACGCGTTGTCCGGTAGTTACAGACAGTCGGGCGCTAACGACTTTCCAAGCCGGACCGAAGACGAAAGTGTAGATCACATCCGCCCACCCGCGCCAAGCCCCGTAAATTCAGTAGACGGAGCATGCGCGCTCAATTTTTCAAAACCAAAGCCACTCGATCCTTTCGATCTAAAAAGACTCGAAGAAAAGCTAATCGGCTGGAATTTTCGCACCGAATCGCGCGTCAGAGCCGCTGCCGGTCATACCGTCACAGCACCGTGCCCCCCTACGCCAAGGCCAGGGGATATAAATCCCAGGTCGGCCAAAGCATCCGCCGCAGAAAGTCCGATGACGGAAATGGCGAAATATTTTATCAAGACGACCAAAGCGTTTAAAAATGGGGGCAATGAAAATAAAGTTCGCTTAAAGCGCACAGAGCGCGTACGCGTCGCGAGTGCACAGGGCAACGCGCTAGAAACAGCCGTAACACAGCCGCCGAAAATGCGAGGAAAAATCGAGCGCCCAAGGTCACCCGCCGAGAGCTTAGTAAGCAACGCGGCCGACGGCTCAAACAGCAGCTGCGTCGGAAGCAGCCTATGCGACGCAAATTTCGCGGCGCTAGAAAAGCGCATAAATGCGGTGGAAGCTGAAAACGCCAGGCTAAAGGCCGAGGTGATAAAGCTTTCTACAGAAGTAAGCGATGCATCTAGGGTGGACCACCAGATGTCCACTAGCGTGCAAAATACCCAAAACGAGAAAATGCGCGCTGCTATCGTGCAACTCGTTCACGAGAACGGTGGATATCCTGCATGGTAGAATCTCGCGACTTCAGGACTACCGGACCAGGTACCAGCGCGCCAAAACTCGCGTAGCCAAGAGCCAGCGCGCCGAGAGCCGCTGTGCCGAGAGCCCGCGAGCCAGCGGCCGCAGCATCAAAGTTCGGTAAATACAAAGCCTCCGCGTCAAAAGTCGAAAAGCGCGAGCAATAACGCGCGCAGAAACACTCTCGCCGACAAAGAAACTGGAGACGTGTCCGCAGCTGAATCCTTCGCGGTCCTATACGCTGAGTCAGAAGAGGAAGCCGTGAAAAGCGCGACATCGTCAAATACTCATACTCGGTCCACCGCGCCGTTAAATAAATTGGTCGACCGCTCTGTCAGCCAGAACCGTGCTGCATCTCGTGAAAAATTAATACAGCGCCGAATTTCGAACGAAGACGACCTCTCGGACTCGGATCCATCCGACGGCGATAATAATTACAAAAATTTCGATAACTCGGATAGGCGTGTAAAGTCGACCCCGAGTAAAAGGCCGACAAGTCGACAGCAACCAAGAGGCGGCGATCGCTTCCCCTCGGACGATGATCCAGACTCGGATCCGTCCGACGGTGAAAGTAAGCGCAAGCGCACCGATAAATCGGACAATCGCAAACGCCTGGCTCCCGACAAAAAATCCACACGTCGCAGGCCGCCTCATAGAGACGATCGCTCCCCGCCGGACGACGATCCGGAGTCTGATCCGTCGGACGATGGCGACGACGACGACTATGACGACGATGACGACGATGACGAGGATTGGCCTCCAAAACCTCGTAGTGAGCCAGTAAAACACAGTGATAACAGCTCACGAGCGAGCAGCAGAAAAGAACGCTCGCCGAAATTGCCGTTTCATCAAGCCGTCGCATGTATCCCGGAATTTAACGGAGATCCGGATAACCTCGGGCTTTTTCGGAAAGGAGTACTGGATGTGCTAAAATCACACCCAGCCCACGAACAATTCTTGCTCTTGCACATCGCTAGCAAGTTAAAAACCAAAAAGACCGAAAATTATCGCGCGCGCATTGCCAATTATTCATCCGTAGATAAGCTCCTTCACGACTTGACGCTGCACTACGCGAATGTCGGAATCGCCGATCAAGTTTTTGCCGAACTGCGCGCGATTAAGCAAGGCGTACATGAGTCGGTAGGCGACTACGGCCTGCGCGTTGAAAAGCTATTCAACCGCTTCATGACGATCACCGAATCAGCCCCCGGTTTATCTGACTCAGACAGGCGGGCTCGGAGACGTCAGGCGCGTACCGACGTTTTAGATCAATTTTTGTTCGGATTGAAAGCCCCACTTGATCACCAAGTGCGCTGCAGATTCCCGAGGGATCTGAATGCAGCTATAACCGCAGCCATAGAATTCGAAGGCAAGCAAAGCGGCCGTAATTTTGATAATGCCACGCCGACATTCGGAAAAACCTCGCAAGTGCGCAGAGTAACGGCAGAGGAAGCCCAGCCGGGAAATAGCGAGCAGGACGGCGCGAAAAATTCGCAAAGTCCCAAACCAGCTCTTGAAGATAACCCTATAGCGCATTGCAGCTACTGCAACCAGCACGGTCATGCTGTCGATCGCTGCAAGATTTTAGTTCGGCACGCATCTCAGCATTTACTTAAAAATCCGTTCCCGAATAGCAACGGGAATCGAAACAACAAAAACGGTGCGGGCAGTAATAATGGTAATAACCGCAATAATGGCAATGGCCAGAATAACGGTAATAGTAACCGTAATGACGGCGACGACTGTAATTCTGGAAACAATAACGATAATCGCAATAATGGCGATAATCGTAATTACAAAAAAAGCATCGATGGAACTCCCGAAAAAATTATAACTATAAAGGCAAACGCGATCGCTCGAACGAAAGTATCAGCCGTAACTCGAGAAGCAGCGAAGCAGCGGCTGCTTTAAACTAGACGCACGTTCGCCACGTTCCTCAAGCGGCGAGCGTCGAAAAAATAAGCAGCCGGAAACAAAGCAACAAACTATTTCAGCAAAAATCAAGTTTATCACTACGGGTAGACAGCCTCCGATTGTGTCCGTAGAATGCCCGCAATTGCGTAAGCGCATAGGCAAATTCTACGCTGACTCGGGAGCAGATATTTCGATTGTAAAAATCGGGGAATTGGCCCCCGGTTATCCTATCGACGCACAAAAAATTATTAAAATTCAGGGAGTGACAGAAGGCACAGCCTATACGCTCGGCCAAGCGGATGTCCAACTGGGTGGACTACGCTGCTATCTCCAAGCCGTATCAAATGATTTCCCGATAGAAAATTCCGGAATCATTGGCTGGGATATTATCGATTCTCACGGTGGCTGCGTCGATGCTTTGAGCAAAAGTCTCAAGCTCGGTAACACGCACCTTCCGTTCGATGCTGGCGAGCAAGTCACTATTCCCCCACGAGTCAAAATGACTATTAGTGCGCCGTTAATCAACAATGACGTTGAAGTCGGATGGGTCCCACTACATGACCTACATCCCGATTTGCTATTCGGCAATTTTATCTCCGATAACGTAAACGGCCGTGTCTGCGCGGAGTGCATCAACGTCAGTGACTCAGAAGTCACCATATCTGTCCCGATGGTCGAGCTGCAAGAATGCGAAATTATCGCAAACCCGCTGTTTCAAGCCGACGAGGACGGCTCTGCTGAAAATGTTGCTAAGTTCACTGCTAATTTGCGACGTATGTTCGACGGAGAAAAACAAGAAAAATATCGCGAAGTTTTCAACCTGAATCGCGACTTACAAGAAGATGCTCAAAAAAGACACGATCGAGTCGAAAAAATTATGAAGCTAGCGGATCTTGAAGGGTGCAACGAGGAAGAGAAAAACCTTATTCGCGAAATCGTTGACGAATTCGCTGGTGTGTTCGGGCTCGACGGGGAACCTCTACCCGCGACCCACCTGCTGCAACACAAAATCGTGTTAAAATCAAACAGGCCTATACGGAACCACCGCTTTCGATTCCCACCCGCTATCAAAGAGCACATGCTACGCGAGTTAGCTAAGTTGCGAGAGCAAAACATCGTCGTGCCCTCCAACTCAAACTACTCGTCTTCCCTCTGGATTGTTCCGAAAAAGCCGGACGCTGACGGTAACAAACGGTTCCGCCTAGTCACCGATTTTCGGGGCCTGAACGAAGAAACAGAGGGAAGCTGCCATCCGCTTCCATTTACTAGCGATATCCTCGAGCATCTCGCGTCGGCTAACTATATAACCGTCATGGACCTCAAGTCGGGGTACCATCAAATTGAAATGCATCCCGACTCGGCACACTTAACGGCATTTTATGCCCCTGACGGCAACCATGGCAATCAGCTTCTGCAATTTAACAGAATGGCTATGGGCCTAAAGGAAGCGACAATCACGTTCACACGTGCAATGTCGCTGGCCATGAAGGGTTTGCAAGGCGATGAGGTCGAAATTTATCTCGACGACCTCATGGTGTTCGGCGAGACTCTCGACGAACACAATAAACGCCTGCGTCGTGTATTAAAAAGACTCTTAGAGGCCAATATGACTATCGAACCAAGAAAGTGCCAATTTTTGAAAAGGAAGGCACAGGTGCTCGGTCATATAGTTGGCGGCGGTCTAATTAAGACAGACCCGGCGAAAGTTCGCGCCATGGCCAACTATCCGACGCCAATAGACGCAAAGAAGCTGAAACAAGCAATTGGATTGTTCAGCTATTATCGGCGATTTATCCCCGATTTTTCAAAAATCGCTTATCCATTATTCAGGCTTCTGCAAAAAGGAGTAAAATTTGAATGGGGCTATGCCGAGAAAAATGCGTTTGAAACTCTTCGAAAGCTTATGTCGGAAGAGCCAGTCCTAAAGGCTCCGGACCTTTCGCAGCCGTTTATCGTAACTACAGACGCAAGCGACTTTGCACTTGGCGCAATTTTAAGCCAAGGCAAGATAGGCTCAGATCAGCCGTGCGCGTACGCGTCGCGGTGTCTGAAGGGCAGCGAATTGCGGTACCCGACATACGACAAAGAGCTCCTCGCGGTCGTGTTTGCAAAAGAACAATTTCAATGTTACTTATTTGGAAGAAAGTTCACAATCGTTACCGACCACGAAGCTCTTAAACATTTTCACACGACAAAAAAGCCGGATTTGCGCTTTAATAGGCTAAAGGCCGCGCTAACGGGCTACAAATTCGACATCGTATATCGCCCGGGAATCAAAAACGCGAACGCTGACGCGCTCTCTCGCAATCCAGTGCTAGCGGAGGGCGAGGTAAATCCGGACCTGCCGCGTCACGAGCTTTACGAGCTCGCCGATCAGCAGGTGCTAGACTCGCCGGACGAAGAAGCAGGCGCTCCACCAGGAAGAATCTTCCGTGCGCGCGCTACGAAAAAGCGAGGTCAGGCCTCCGGAGAGAAGATTCGAATATCGGCCTCGAGTTCCGAAAACTCATCAAATCGCGCTATAAGTAAAAAGCCCAGGGAAGATAACGCGCTGATTTATAAACGCGACGAGGTTCTCGCGGTGAGAAATGAGTTCGACGGCTACTTTATCTGCCGCGCGCTTCACGACGTTTATCACGGAGACGAAAAAGTTAAAATTCAGTGGTTTACGGAAAAGAAAAATCGAAAACACGTGTACGCACCGGATTACCGCGACGCGGTCTGGTTCGAGTGTATTTTAACAAACACATTCTTGAAGCGCATAGATAAAAACCACTATGCATTAAGCGCCGGGGAACGCACACGTATAGAGGTAATTCTGCGCGAATCAATCGAATTTCGGGCCAATCCTCCCGCTCCAGAACCACCTAAGCTGTCTGCCGAGCTCGCAGAACCCTCAGATTCCGATGAATCCATGCCATCAGTAATTTCGGCAGTTTCTTGCTCATCGGGTGATTCAATAATTCCCTCCGAAGTACGGCCGTACATAAAATACGTAGCGCCATCCGATCGCGAAACTCGCGGCTCGCAAAATGCTCGAGTCACGGCCCCGCAGAAAATTCACGAGTCCAGTAACTCGAGTAGCGATCAGGAGAGTATACGGATCCCCCCGTCGGGAAAAATCGCCAACGCAATCGACGCTCCGCAGATATTTAGTTTCCCGCGAAATTTATTGCCGCAAAATTCGAGTCTGCCGCAAATTTCGCAACTGCATGACTCCTTGAACCCGTCCTCACCGAGCAAAGTCCTGCGGCCCACGGCACCCGAATTTCATATGCCGATTATTACGGAAACTGCCTCGCCGCCTGAAAAACAAAATATTCCAGGCGTCGAGAGCTCGCCAGCCAAGGCGTCAGAGCCCCAATCGGCAATGATCTGGCCGTGGTCTGGCAACCAGGCCAAGAAAAAGCTAAGGGTGAATATTGAAGGAAAAGATTTCGCAGGGAAAGGCGGGGTGCGCATCGATTGTTGGGAGACAAATTCAACCGCCGCGTCGCTAAATAAAAGAGCACCGTTGGCCGTAGAAAATATCCCACGACACACGCGCACACATGAGCCGCCCTTGATAAGAGAAGATGCTCTAGAGGCTCCAGAAGCTGCTCAAAGCATGGTCAGCATAAATGAAATGGCTGATGCATGCAATACGAGTGCTTTCAGCGGAAAAAATGGCTCCAATGCGCAAAATCGCAACTTGAACCTCGGAGAAACGACTTCCAGGCAAAAGCCGACACCCCCAGGTGCGTCGCTGCTGGAACCAATCGTGGGAAGAGCGCTTGAGGCGCGAACGCTTTCCCCTCCCGCTATCGATGGCCCTTTCGAAAGTTTCTCCGGTATTCCTCTAAATTACGAACGCAAGCCATTGCCATCGGACGAGAATTCGTCTGCAAGCTCTGGCGATGCCTGTGTTCATACATATATTCGCAAAAAATATTGCGCAGAGCCGCACGAAAAATTACGGCGCTCAAGAAATATTCCCAGTAGCCCACCGGGAAATTGCCTGTTTTATTCCCTCATGAAAATCATGAAGCTCAAAATTTCAGCGACGAAATTGAGACGTCAGCTGTTGGCCTCCCCTTGGCTCAGATCATGCGGTGAACCGGCCGAAACAGAAAAGATTTTAGAATCTTCCTCAGATTATGGCACTATAGACTGTGTAACGGAGGAGCTCTAGGCTTCTCCGATGGCGGCAGCCGACGATGCTCCTGCATCGTCAGCAGGGGACGCCGTCGCCTGCGTTTCTCACGCTCAGAAGTGCAGCGTATGCACTTCTGAACGTGGGACCGCTCACCGTTGCCCGAATCGCGGCAGCGGTGCAGCGGACAGTCCACCGGCGACCACGACTAAGAGAGGAGCTCGAACTTCGAATAAACCTCGAACAGCATCTCTTGGCCTATTCTTTCTCCGTGTCCGGAGAGCACCCTCGACCACTCGCCGTCCGTAACATTCTGGCATCCCTCGCGGGTCTCCGACACATTATAAGCGAAGTGTGGAGAACACGAACGAGAATAGTGCAAATAAGCTGTGTATAAAAAAAAAAAAAAAAAATTCTGTTCGGTCGCCGAGGCTCGGAACTAAATCGTTTCCGGGCTAAAAACCTTCTAGGCCATCGAGCCAGCCGCAGGACCCCGTCTAATAAATAGACGGCGGCAGAATAAACTCTTGTGCACCGATGAGAAGCCCGCAGATCCAGCAGGCAGTTGCCCAGGAAGTTAATAAAATCCTGCAAAGCAACAGGGCAACTATATCCTCTTCGGCCTACAGTTCGCCGATCGCATTAACACCGAGAAAGCCAGAAAACGCAGTGAGCCATCACCGCCGCTTCGCCATCGGCTTCAGGTGCATCGGTGAATCAGCTGTGGCAGCAGCATAAAAACAAGCGCTGCTACACACACAAAAAAATCAACGCACGTCGTGCGCCTCAAAGCCGACCTTCGGCCAACTAAGTCCGCCTGGGCCAACGATAGCCGTCAGCGCGGACCAGACGCTGACGTGCGAAGCAGCCGCGGGAGGCAGACAGCACGCGTAGCCAGACACCGGCGCGGAACAGCCGTCGGTGCGCGCGAGCAGCAGCTCAGCTCTACAAGCCAGCCCTACCAGCACAGCTCTCCGTCCAGCAGCAGCACATCGCAGCGGAAATTCCACAATGAACGCGAGCGTCATCCTCCTGTAAGTTTTTCCTGCCATTATTTAAATAAGTGAGCAGCTTGGCTAAACGGGAGTACGCGACGCGATTTTCTCGTCATCTTCCGTCGGGTAGCATACATTCTCTCGCAACTGCCGTAACTCGCAGCCGCGTTCAAAAAAAAAAAAGTCAAAATGTTGACCAAAAGGAAAACATTTAAGACGAGATCTCGCCCAGCGAGCCGCGAAAGCCTGGACCGCGAGAATACTAAGATCATAAAGCGGTTAAACAAAATTATCGATCTACACACGGGTAATCCGCGGGCGGCGCGTAAAGCTCTCGCACGCACACTCAGCCGCGACGCTCTCTCGTCCAACGAGGCAATCGCGCCCGCCCTAAACCAACCAGCGGACTTGCTGACCGGGGAATACCGGCAACCGCAAGAGTGCGTTTTTACCAGTCGCACAGAGGGCGAAAGCGGCGAATTCGAGCGTCGATTCGCGCCCAGCCCCACAGACTCAGTGGACGGAGCACGTGCGTTCCCGACGGTACAAAGGAACCCAACCGGCGGCGCGGCTAACTCAGGTCTCGATTGGACCGAGTTGAATCAAAGGTTGTCGGCATGGAACCTAGAAACCGATGCGCGCCCGATGAGCGCCCCTAACGCGGGCACGCCGCTCCCCATCGCGCCAAGTGACGGATTTAAGCGGAAACCGCAGAGAAGTTTGTTGCCTATGCCGGGCAATCCGAACGGCGGGAAATTCGAGCGCAGTAAGCGAGGAGCTTTTGCGCGATTCCCGCGGACCGGCGCTAACCAGCATAACCTTGCCAGCACAATAAACCCGATTCCCCCGTTCACGTTTCCGGTCGCAACGGTCCCAAATACGATGGGACAGTTAAATATAGACACAAATAGGTTCGCGAGCGGATGGCAAAGGGACGCGCCGGCGCAACCAGTAAAGAGCACCGGAGCAAACGGCTCAGCTCCCGCCGCAGAGCAGGCATGGGTACCTGCCAGCGCATTCGAGCGCCCAAATTCGCGGGCCGCTAGCGTGGCGAATACGGCATTCGGAAATTTGAGTGCCACCAGAAGCTGCCAGTGCGATACGGATTTCGCGGCATTGTCAGCGAAAATCGACAGGCTGGCGGCAAGGATCGACGACAGATATGGGCGCAACCATACGAAAAATCCCGACGTGCGCGATATGATAAGCCAGGAAGTCGGAAAGAGCGTCGGGGATGTCCTTCGCGAAATTCGCGAATCAAGCTTAGCGAGCACCATGCCGATTCAAACGCCGTCAAGTCGAAAGCCGACGAGTCAGGTGCCACGGTGCCGGGAGTCAGCGAGCCAGGAGCCGCTGTGTCAAGAGCCCGTACACCTGAATTCCTCGGGCAAAACACCGGCGCGCAAAGAATCGGCAGGTCTCGACAGGCGGCCGACGAAAAATCGAGTCCCCAAAACCGCGCAGCTCATTGAACTCGCAGAATCCTCGAGCAGCGACAGCGCGGCAGACACCGAGTCTGACATCGAAGCGGTCACGAAAATCCGGAAAAACGGCGGTACGCGCGCCAAGAAGCTCGCAAATAAAAAACCAGCACAGCGAGTGCTGGCTAAAGCCGAAGCGGCAGCCCGAGCCGCAAGGCACGAGGTATTAAGCGGCGCAGCTGGACAAAACAGAAAAACGAATCACGCATTCGCCGGCGGCGTCGACCCGTCGGACGATGATCCGCCGGACGACAGCGACGAGAGCGACGGCGATGACGATGACCAGTATCCCGGGCCCCCGCGCTTCGAAAAAATTAAAAAGAAAACCGGCAGCGGTACTAGGAGGGGCGAGAAAAACGCGCACCCTCCAAAAGTGTCGTTTAACCAGGCGATTGGAAGTCTGCCCGATTTTGACAGCGACCCAGACAATCTCAGCCTGTTTAGCCGAGCAGTACGGAACGTGCTAAAATCACACCCGGCGCACGAGGATTACATCTTAATGTACGTCGCGAAAAAGCTCACGGGTGAAAAAACCAAGGGCTACCGCACGCGTATCGGAAGTTACGCTTCCGTGGAAGCTCTACTGCTCGATTTGACCCTACACTTCGCAAATGTGGGTGTAGCGGACAAGATCATGGCAGAGATTCGCGCGGTAAAGCAAGGCAGTGCTGAGCCGGCCGGCGACTACGGGCTGCGCGTCGAGAGACTTATTAACAGGTATTCGACGATCATCGAATCGGCACCAGACCTGTCTAAAGCAGAAAGACGGCTGCGCGAGCGATTAGCTCAAGAAGACGCCTTAGAGCAATTTTTGCTCGGTCTCAAAGCACCACTAGACCACCTGGTGCGCGGTAAAAATCCAACCAGCCTGAAGGCCGCGACAACAACGGCAATCGGCTTCGAGGCCAAGCAAAGCGGTCGAGGCGCAGGCTGCACCTCGCCGGGCCCGAAAAAGGGCAGGCGCACGTTCGACGAGCGACGGCTGAACAAACCCAGCCAAGCAATGATGCGCGAGGCGCTGCAAATAGCTCGCCGAACCCGCGACCAGCCTCGGGTGATAATCTCGAAAATTATTGCGCTTACTGCAACCGGAATAACCATTCGCTCAGCGAATGCAGAACTCTGGTCCGGCACATCGAGTTGCAATTAATCAAAAACCCGAATTATAGCAACGATTATAACCAAGGCGGCGACAATAATCGCAATAACGGCGCTAATAATCGTGGTAATAACAACAATAATAGGGGAGGCGGAAATAACCGCAATTATAATAAAAAAGACTCCCAAAATAACAACAAAAAAGGCAAGCGTGTCCGCTCTAGCGACAGCAATGGTCGTAACCAAGAGAGCGGAGACCAAGCCGACAAAAATAATTTAAACTAAAAACACGTTCGCTACGATCCTCAAGTGGCGAGCGTAAAAGCGCCGAGCAAGTGAAGGGCGAACATCAGCTGACAGCGGCTGCTAGCATAAAATTTATCGTCACGGGTACCCAACCGCCGATCGTAGCTGTAGATTGCCCGCAAATGTTAAAACGCAGAGGCAAATTCTACGCCGATTCGGGAGCGGATATCTCAGTTATAAAAAGCGAGGAATTGGCACCGGGCTATCCTATCGACACTGATAAGATAGTGAAAATTCAGGGAGTGACCGAAGGCACAGCCTTCACACTTGGCCAAGCAGAAATCCAAATAAATGGATTACCCTGCAGTGTACAAGTGGTAAAAAATGATTTCCCGATAGAAAACGCAGGAATCATCGGCTGGGACGTAATCGAGAAGCACAACGGATGCGTCGATGCGCTCAGCAAAAGCCTCAAGCTAGGTGCGACCCACCTACCTTTCGAGGCTGGCGAAAAAATCACAATCCCTCCGCGTGTCAAAATGGCCATCAGCGCACCTCTAAAAAATCACGACGTAAAAGTCGGGTGGGTCCCACTGTACGACCTTCACCCCGACCTACTATTCGGCAATTTCGTTTCCGAAAATCGGAACGGCCGTGTGCACGGTGAGTGCATAAACGTCAGCGACGCTGAAATAACGATATCCGCCCCGATGGTCGAGTTACTGGAATGCGAAGAAATCGCTAACCCGCTGTACCAGGCCGATGAGGACGGCTCAGCCGAAAAGGTCGCCACATTCACTGCCAGCTTAAGACGCCTATTCGGCACAGAAAACCCAGATGAAAAATATCGCGAGGTATTTAACCTCAACTGCGAGATGCAGTCGAACGCCGAAAAAAGGCGCGCCAGAGTCGACAAAATTATGAGTTTAGCAGACCTCAAGGGATGCAGCGAAACGGAGAAAAACGTAATCCGTGAAATCGTGGACGAATTCGCAGGCGTGTTCGGACTCGAAGGGGAACCTCTTCCCGCGACCCACCTGTTACAGCACAAAATAGTGCTGAAATCAAACAGGCCTATAAGGAACCACCGCTTTCGCTTCCCGCCTGCTATAAAGGAGCACATGATTCGCGAGCTAGCAAAGCTACGCGAGCAAAACATCGTGGTGCCGTCTAACTCTAACTACTCGTCGTCGCTGTGGATAGTCCCGAAAAAAACAGATGCTAGCGGAAACAAACGATTCCGGCTAGTAACCGATTTTCGGGGACTCAACGAGGAAACAGAAGGAAGCTGCCACCCTCTCCCCTTCACAAGCGACATTTTGGAGCATCTCGCGACGGCTAATTTTATAACCGTCATGGACCTCAAACAAGGGTACCACCAGATCGAGATGCATCCCGACTCGGCGCACCTTACAGCGTTTTACGCTCCCGACGGCAACCATGGAAACCAGCTGTTGCAATTCAACAGGATGGCGATGGGCCTGAAGGAAGCAACGATAACGTTTACTCGCGCCATGGCATTAGCCATGAAGGGCTTACAGGGCGACGAAGTCGAAATATACCTTGATGACCTCATGGTATTCGGCGGGACATTCGACGAGCACAATAAGCGTCTGCGACGAGTGCTCAAGCGGCTACTCGATGCAAACATGACTGTCGAGCCAAAGAAATGCCAGTTTCTGAAGAAAGAGGCTCAAGTGCTCGGGCATATAGTCGGGGGCGGTCTGATCAACACAATTACCCGACGCCAACCGACGCCAAAAAACTAAAGCAGGCTCTTGGCTTGTTTAGCTACTACAGGCGATTCATACCCGGTTTTTCAAAAATCGCATACCCCCTATTCAAACTCCTACAAAAGGATATAAGATTCGAATGGGGGAAAGCAGAAAAAGATGCATTCGAAAATCTCCGAAAATTAATGGCGGAGGAGCCGGTTTTGAAAGCACCAGTCTTATCAGAACCTTTTATCGTTACGACGGATGCGAGCAACTACGCCCTTGGCGCAATTTTATGCCAAGGAAAAATAGGCGCGGACCACCCGTGCGCGTACGCATCGCGCTGCTTAAAGGGCAGCGAGCTACGATATCCGACCTACGACAAAGAGCTTCTCGCCGTTGTTTTTGCTAAAGAACAGTTTAAGCCTTATTTATATGGCAGAAGATGGACCTTGGTAACGGACCACGAACCATTGAAGCATTTTCATACGTCCAAAAAGCCAGACCTACGCTTTAATAGGCTCAAGGCTGCACTAAACGGCTATGACTTCGACGTCGTGTATCGGCCGGGCATTAAAAATTCGAACGCCGACGCGCTCTCTCGCAATCCGGTACTAGCAGAAGGCGAAGTAAATCCGGATTTGCCGCGCTACGAGCTTTACGAGCTCGCTGACCAGCAGGTAAAGGAAAACCCTGACGAAGAAGCAGGTGCCCCCCGGGAAGAGTCTTCCGTGCGCGCGCCGTAAAGAAGCAAAAGCAAGAGGCGGGAGAGAAAGAGCGCGTGTCTGAATCAAGCTCTAGCGACGCATCAAATCGCGGTTTAAGCAAAAAACCTCGGCAAGATAACGCACTAATTTACAAGCGCAACGAGTGCTTGGCGGTTAGAAACGAGTTCAACGGATATTACATCTGTCGCGCGTTACACGATGTTCACCAAGGCGACGAAAAAATCGCGGTTCAATGGTTCACGGAAACCAAAAATCAAAAACACGTGTACGCACCGGATTACCGCGACGCGGTTTGGTTTGAGTGCATATTAACCAGCGCATCCTTGAAACGTCTGGACAAAAATCATTATCTGCTGGGCGCCGCGGAACGTACGCGCATAGACGCAATCTTGCGCCAAGCCATTGAATTTGTCGCTAACGCACCAGCTCCGTCGCCTCCGAAAATTTCGGCAGCTGCAGCCGATCATATTTTGTTTTCGGATTCCGACCAATCAATGAGATCGGTAGCGTCAGCGATTTCCAGCTCTTCGGGATTTTCGTTACTCCCTCCGGAAGTGCGCCCGGTTGCAAGATATGTGTGGCCCTCCGAGCAAAAAACTCGCGGGTCGGGAAAAACAAAAATGACAGCATCGCGAAAATCGCGCGAATCAGGCAATTCAAGCAGCAAGGAAAGCATACGGATCTCGCCTTCGGGAAAAATCGCAAACGTGATCGACGAGCCGCAGACCTTCTCTTTCCCTCAAAGGGTTTTTTCGCAAAGCCCGAGCCTTCCGCAGGGCCCACAGACGCGCGTCACGCCTGAACCACCCGTAGTGACTAAAAGCCCTTTGCGTCCTACGGCTGCCGAGTTTCAAATGCCGGCGTTCACTCAAGCCAGCCAACCGCCCGACAGCAGCTACGTGCCGCGTGTTGAGAGGGCACTAGCTGAGCCGCCGGGACCTAAGTCAGGCTCAACGTGGCCATGGTCAGGTAATAAAACCAAGAGAAAACTAAGGGTAAACATCGAAGGGAAAGACTTCGGTGGAAAAGACGGCATGCGCATCGAATGTTGGGAAGTAAGCTCAACCGTCGCGCCACAGGATAATATAACACCTTCGCGAGTGGAAAACTCCCAGCAGCGTACACGCGCGCGCGAGCTGCCCGCAAAGAAAGAAAACGCCATGGTGATGAACAAAAGCCCAGTCAGCTCAGAAAAAGAGACTGCGGCGTGTAACTCGAGTGCGCCTGGCGGAAAAAACGGCTCCAAGAACGGTTGCAATGGGAATGGCGGTAAAGCACCCGAGATAGGCAACCTTACGCCAGCCGTCATATCACTGCCAGAATCAGCCGCGCGCATCACACACCCGGCAATGATTCCGTCCCCTCCCTCATCAGTGGGTCCACACGAGGATTTTGCGGGAATACGGCGGAATTACGAGCGCAACCCGCAGCCGTCAGACGAAAATTCGTCAGCAAGTTCGGGCAACGCGTGCATATGCGTATATATTCGCAAAAAGCGCTGCGCCGAGCCTCTCGCGCAACTGCGACGCTCAGACAAAATTCCTAGTACTCCGCCAGGAAATTGTTTGTTTTACTCGCTCATAAAAATTATGAAGCTGAGTATATCGGCTACGGAGCTGAGGCGCATGCTGCTAGACTCCCCATGGCTCGGATCATGCGGAGAGCCGTCTTTGGCACACGAAATCCTGAACTCTCGCTCTGAATACGGCAATATAGATTGCGTATTCATATTCGCGAACGAATTCAAAGTGAATGCTTGCATACACTACAACCTCCCTGGGGGCAAGCGAATATTTTGTCACGTCCTAGTGCCAGGTGCAACCGACACTATCCATTTAAATCTCTTAGGGCAGCACTTCACGCCCTATATTCGCAAAAAAAACCCCGAGGCGCAAAGGAAATACCTAAGTCCAAGGCGAAGCCGATCGCCATCTAGCGAAAGCGAGGATGGGCGAGCAAAATCGCCAGTTCTCGGGTTGAAAAAGCGCTCGAAGAAGGAAAATCGGCGTGCCACTTCACCACCGGCAGCCGAGCATAGTAACACCGGCAAGTTCGGCGGCCAGCAGGTCGCAAGCTCGGCAATTACGTCGCCCGCAGCGGTGCCCCCGGTCGTTCCGGACCAAGCAGCATCAACCGCGGAGCTCGCTGCGCAGGAAAATCGTGCAGCACAGTCGAAAGCAGACCAAATGTCGCACGGGTACCCGGATTTTCCATCGGCAGCTGCACCGTTCGGAAACAGCCCGCCTCTGCACGAGCCGGCAGCGCCAGACCGCACCCAGCTAAGCGCCACCGAAGGTCAGAGCAGGGCAAGCGCCGATGGCAATGAGTCGCTGCATGCCACACCGCGAACACATAGCAGGGCAACATCAGCGATAAATAGCTGCAGCGCCAGCAGCAATAATGCAGCAGCGTCCGACGACGAGCGCACCGCAGCTGCAAGAGAAGCTGCTGTTAAAAATGACAAATTAAAGCGCTACACAGTAGCAAAAGCGAGACCTCCTCGCGAAAAGCCGCCGTGGGCATGCCCGGACGGTCAAGAGCCCCCAGCTTTCGTCCACTTGCAGAGTTACAACGAACATCCCTTTCGCTTCAAGGAAAACCTAGTTTACCTGGTTTCGGCCGACGGAGTTTTGTCCACCGAAATTCAGGAAGCTTTATGCGAAAGAGGATATATAAACCCACTCGATTTGACTGAAAACGAGTTCAAATTGGGCGAGGTAAATGTTACGGCCTGCGGGAATTTTAAGCTGTTCGGGGTATATATCAAGAATCACTTCGAAGATCGGCCGCTTCGCGCCGACTTGCGAAAATGTCTAAAAACCTTAAAAAACGTTATATTAAAGGAAAATATCCGCAGCATAGCTCTGATTAGAGATCTGGCGATGCTCACGGTATCCGAGTGGACAAACTTCGTCGAGTTATTCGACAGTATTTTTGCCGGAGTTGCATTAGTTGCAATTCTGTACAAAAATAATCTGCCAGTCCCCCCAGTCTCTGAGCGCTTTAAGCTCATTAAAGAGTATCACGAGGCAACAATGGGAGGGCATCGGGGCAAAAATAAAACATACAGCAAAATCGCCAATGATTTTTATTGGCGAAATATGCGCCCCGATGTAAGGCAATTTGTCGCTCGCTGCCCAACGTGCCAAAGCAATAAACTGGTCCGAATAAAAACTCGGCTACCCATGCTTATCAGCAACACGCCATTGACGCCGTTTGCTCATATCGCCATAGATTTCTACGGGCCGTTGGAACGTTCTAAACACGGGAACAGATATATTTTGTCGGTGCAGGATATGCTCACAAAATACATAATTCTAACGCCGGCAAGGCACGCGAATGCAGACGAAGTCGCGCGGATTCTCACTGAAAAAATCATCTGCGTTTTTGGACCACCGGCGGCTTTGCTCTCGGATCAGGGCAGCCACTTCCAAAATAAAGTCCTTGAAGAGTTCGCCAGAATCTTCAAAATAAACAAGTTTTGCACTACGGCATATCACCCGCAGGCAAACGGATCGATCGAGCGCATGCACCATACACTGACCGAATACCTGCGGAAGTATGTTAAACGGGCTGATACTTGGGATGAATGGACGGCCGTATGCCAGCACGCATACAACTGCACCGAGCACGAGAGTACTCGATACTCGCCGCACGAACTGCTCTTCGGCTTCAAGCCAAGGACGCCTTCCAGCTTCCCCCAAATCAGCGACGATATGTCGTATAACAATTATTTAACCGAGATGACAAACAATCTCACGGCCCTGCAAACGACAGCCGCCATGAACTTGGTGCAATCCAAGTATCGGTCAAAACATTACTATGATCGTAAACTAAACTCGAAGCATTTCCGTGAAGGCGAAATAGTCTTCTTGGTCAACGAGCCCAAGAAAAATAAGTACGCCAAAGAATACCGCGGGCCCTTCGAGATAATTGCGATCAATCGCGAAACCAACAACGTGACGTTGCAAAACGACGAAATTACTAAAGTCGTGCACGTCAACAAAATAGAACGGCCGAGCGAGCTAGCAAGAAACGCGGACTCCTCGGATTCCGACCATGCGAGTTAGGACGTTTTTTTCCCTGTTTTTTTTGCGCGCCCCCGGGCGTAGCGCAAAAAATAAAAACAACGTCCTAACCTCAAAATATAAAACAATCCGAGCACTTAATAGCCAGCTGCTCATTTTAGCGACGGAGAATCGCAATCTATAACTCACCTCTCCTCCTCATTATGATTCCAGGCTTTGCGCAGTGTGCGCGCTAGGTAGTGAGGAAGTGCTTCAGGTCCACAACCCAGGCCAATTCATTCAGCAATTGAAGCAGAACCTAGGGCTGATCACCGAAAAAATTGCGCCTCTCGCGACGTCCAGTACGAACTGGAAACTAATCGAAAAGATTGATCTAAACGCCTTCTTCCAGGCAAGCAAAGTGTTAGTCAATCGCGTTTCAACCGCCACCCGAGCTTGCCATCCGCGTTGCGATGCCACCGGGCTGATCGAAGAAGCCGAATCCGCTGCCGCGCAAGCCGAACGCGTTATAAGGTTGATCCAAACTGGTAGTAGCGGGCACCGGGGTCCTCGTGAGCGCCGTGCCGTGTTACCCTTCATTGGCTCGCTGCACAAATGGCTGTACGGCACTCTGACAGAAGCCGACGAAGCCGAAATTCAGGCAGCAGTAAAAGCCATCGCGAGGGATACTCGTTTAACAGCTGCGCTATTGGCAAATCAGACTGAGTTAGTCGAACACGAGCTATCTCACTTGAAAGAGCGGATGCGCAAGCTCGAATCATTCGCCGCCGTCGTAGCAAATAATACAGCCAAAAACCTTGCCAAGATTGACAGCCTCGACGTCGAGATGAACATCAAAACAACATTGTTGCAGTTCAAGGCCGACACCGAGCTGATCAATACCGCAATTTTATTCGCTGTCAAGGGCCTGATCCACCCGAAGGTCCTAGCACCGGATACGATTGCCCAGGCAGCAAAATCGGTCGAAGAATCGCTATCCCACGCGAAATTCCCACTATCACCAGGCGAGTTTTCCGCCATTTCGATAATGGAAATATCAAGAATAGCGATCCTATTCTCGAACGGCCACTTAATTTATCACATCGCAATACCTCTGGTAGACGCCGAAAAGTTCAACCTTTTCAAGGCCTCACCTGTACCAACGGTGCAGAAAATATTCAACAGCACGTTCACGGCCGCGTATGTATGGCCAGTTCACCCTTACTTCGCAGTAAGCACCTCGAATCGCACTTATCTACCGATTCCGGGAGGAGAAGTGCATAAATTGCGCAAACTTCAAGACACACTGATTGCGGTCAACCCGGAACCAGTGCGCGAAATTAGCGATAGCGTGGCTTGCGAGATCAAAATCGCCGCGGGTCTTAAGGCGAAAGACCCGGAAGAATGCGATATCCGTATGAAAAAGCTGCGCGAATCATTCTGGCTGCGTCTACACCGTGCAAACACATGGGTATACTCTGCCAAAGAGCAGGAAAAGTTGTATATCCAGTGCGCTAAGGAGGAACTCGTTACCACACAAATATGCGGCGCAGGGATCCTTGAGCTTCGCGAAGGATGCACCGCGCACACAGCAAGCGCCCGCCTGATCGCGTCGCATACGATCACGAAACAGTTAGAGACGTTATCTCTGGGCGCTTTGCAATTTAATATGTCCAAGATTTGGGCTCATGTGAACGAGTCTTCCGCCGCAGCGGCAGAGCTCATGCAAGCCATAGCTATCGGCACCGAGCACCGCGCCGATAACGCGCACGGCTCGGACCTCGACAACTTGAAAGCAGGCGAGAGTTTGCGTGAAATCTCGGCGAGAGCTCGCGACATCGCCAATAGAAGGAAAACCGAATTCGAACTCAAAGACCTGAGCGGTTACACCGGCATTCTAAGCTGGGTATCCTGGTCTTCTTTGAGCATCGTTCTCACCTGCGTCATCGCAGTGTGGTGCTTTATGCGCTATCGCGCGCAGCAACCCATGCGCGACCTCGCACGCCAGCAGCGCAATCTCATGCAACTGGAGACCGCGCGCAGCTTCGCTCAGCTGTCAGCAAGCTGCAGAACCGCAGAGGCTGCGAATGCGCATTAAAGCCCTTGGCCTGCCCCCTTTCAAGGCCGCGGATAAAGTGCTTCACGCTAAAAGTAGAAACCCATCGTGTTTTTCATATTTTATAACAAAAACGGTTCGTGCGTGCAATAATGAGCTACAAAGTATCGATGTAGCAACTTCACGTATAATTACTTTAGCGCCGTGATAGCCAAGCTGCCTCAATGGCAGGAGAAACGATTTAGTTTTACGCTTATTATTAATTGGGATATATATACAAATGTAAAATAATAACGAAACACTATAAACATATATATGATGCCTGCACGCAAAAGAATGTGCATGGCTCACAACAAAAAAAATGTATAATGTAATAGAGGTTATAACAGTTAATACTATTATAACCTGCATATTCTTGTTCACTCGATATAAAAATGTAAGATCAGTGCCTACGCAATTTTGGTTGCGTCTGCGCACATAGATATATAAACAGATAACGTAGAAATACGCGACACCCGCACGCAAAAGAAAGTGCGTGGCTCGCCATAATTTTTTCTTTTTATACATATATTCTTCCATACCTAGATTTAAGAGAAAGTTTGTATTTCGAGCTCTGTCTCTAGAAATATGTAAGACAGCGGCGGCTGTCAAGTACAACATCCGCGCCAACTCACACAAACACACTCACACTCATACATTCGTCAAGTAATTTTTATTTTCATAGTAACAAAAGGGGAAGTAAAGAAAAAAAAAAAGAAATGACTATTACGGAAGTCAGCAACCGGAAAGAATCCAATGCGCATCTAATGCGCTGTGCTTAAGCACTGGCATCCCAAGTAAAAAGGAAAAAGTCGGAAAGGTAAACAGAAAATTCAAAACAAAATTATAGAAATTGACAAAATGTAAGCACACACACACGTTCAAGCGCGGAGCGCGCAACAGCGCGCCCCGTCGCATCATACACTCGAGCAACGCACGCACGGCTCCGCCGGCGACCCTGTTTTTTTAAGGGCGCCGAGGACGTCGCCAGCGCGCCCAAGGGCGTGTAACGGAGGAGCTCTAGGCTTCTCCGATGGCGGCAGCCGACGATGCTCCTGCATCGTCAGCAGGGAACGCCGTCACCTGCGTTTCTCACGCTCAGAAGTGCAGCGTATGCACTTCTGAACGTGGGACCGCTCACCGTTGCCCGAATCGCGGCAGCGGTGCAGCGGGCAGTCCACCGGCGACCACGACTAAGAGAGGAGCTCGAACTTCGAATAAACCTCGAACAGCATCTCTTGGCCTATTCTTCCTCCGTGTCCGGAGAGCACCCTCGACCACTCGCCGTCCGTAACAACTGCGTGTTTATTTTTGCCCATGAGTTTAAAGTGAACGTTTGCGTACACTACGATCCCCCTGGGGACTCGCGGGTCTATTGCCATGTGTTAGTAGCCAATGCTGCTGACACTATACATTTAAACTTGACAGGACAGCATTTTACGCCGTACTTACGCGTAAGCGCCCCAAAGGACACCGCCAAACCGGTCAGACCCGGGCGTGAGCGATCCCCATCAAGTGAAAGCGAGAATGAGCGAAATAAATCGCCAATGTTTGGGCGAAAAAAGCGTCTCAAACATAAAGCTGCTCGTACTGTTACGCATTCGAGCGCCAATAATAAAGTCGCAGCTAGCGACATTGGCGATCAGCTGGCGGCAGGCGCGGAACATATCTCTCCGCCGGAGCTGCAGAAGCCAGCACCGAGCAAGCCGGTAGCGTTTGCAGAGTCGCATGCTCCAGAAAATTGGCCAATGCAACCAAACTTAGAAGTAACTCCACAGGCAAATTTGGAATTTTTGCCAGAAGCTGAGTCGATGGGAAACGACCCTCCGCTGCATGATCGGGCAGAGACGCACGACAGCGCTCGGCAGAGTCTCGGCGCAGACCAAAGCAGTGAAAAGTCTGACAACGCCGCTATGCAGCTCGGCTCGTCACAGTCTCATGCCAGTGCAGATGCGCCGATAAATAAAGGCAGCGCAAGCACTGATAACGAGGCGTCGTCTGACGGCGAAAGAACTACAGCTGGAGTTAAAGCAGCACTCGACAATGACAAGCTAAAACGCTACGTCACAACAAAAGCGAGGCCGCCCCGTGAAAAACCGCCGTGGGCAATTCCGGAAGATCAAGAGCCTCCAGCTTTTAACCACCTGCGGGCATATGACGAGCATCCCTTTCGATTCAAGGAAAATCTGGTGTACTTAATTTCGGCCGATAATTTTATATCGACCGAAGTACAAGAAGCCTTGATTGAACGAGGATATTTGAACCCACATGATTTGACTAATAGTCAATTCAAATTGGGCGAAGTGAATGTCACGGCTTGTGGTAGATTTAAGCTTTTCGGAGTCTACATTAAGGCTCACTTCGAAGATCGCCCGCTTCGTGTCGATCTTCGAAGATGTCTGAAAACTCTAAAGAAAGTAATAGTCAAAGAGAAGGCGCGCAGCATCGCTGTAATAAAAGATCTAGCGATGCTTACGCTTGCTGAATGGGCAAACTTTGTCGACATTTTCGACAATATTTTTGGCGGAATAGCATTGCACGCAATTCTGTACAAGAATAATTTGCCAATCCCTCCAGCCTCTGATCGCTTCAAGTTAATTAAAGAGTATCATAAGGCAGCGATGGGCGGACATCGGGGTATGTCGAAAACATATAGCAAAATTGCTAATGATTTCTACTGGCGGAATATGCGCCCCGATGTAAAACAATTTGTCGCCCGATGCGCGGTATGCCAAAGCAACAAATTGGTTCGCGTTAAAACCCGGCTTCCAATGCTTATCAGCAATACACCTGCAACACCGTTCGCACATCTCGCTTTGGACTTTTATGGCCCGTTAGAGCAAACCAGACACGGCAATAAGTATATTTTGTCAGCACAAGACATGCTCACAAAATATACAATTTTAACGCCAACAAAGCATGCAAACGCAGATGAAGTAGCGCGTGTGTTGACCGACAGAATAATCTGCATTTTCGGTCCTCCCGCTGCTATTGTCACCGATCAAGGCTCTCATTTCCAGAATAGGGTACTTGAAGAGCTTGCCAAAATTTTTAATATAAATAAATTCTGCACGACCGCTTATCACCCACAAGCGAACGGGTCAATCGAGCGAATGCATCACACATTGACTGAGTATCTCAGAAAATATGTAAAGCATATTGACAGGTGGGACAAATGGACCGCCATTTGTCAACATGCATATAATTGTACCGAACATGAAAGTACCCGGTACTCGCCGCACGAGCTGCTCTTCGGCTTTAAGCCAAGAACACCGTCAAGTTTTCCTCGAAGCAGCGACGACTTATCATACAACGATTATTTAACAAATGTGTCAAATAATCTGACGGTCCTACAGACAGTAGCTGCAATGAACCTGGTACAGTCAAAGTATCGGTCCAAGCACTACTATGACCGGAAATTAAATTCAAAACATTTCCGTGAAGGCGAAATCGTCTTTTTAATTAACGAGCCGAAGAAGGGAAAGTTCGCGCGAGAATACCGCGGACCGTATGAAATTATCACGATTAACCGCGAAACAAATAATGTAACGCTGCAAAACGACGAATCAACAAAGGTCGTGCACGTAAACAAAATTGAGCGTCCGAGCGAGCTAGCAAGAGACGCAGAGGTTTCGGATTTGGACCCAGTGGGTTGAGACGTTTTTTTTTACTGTTTTTTTTGCGCGTCCCCGGACGGGCTACGCCGCAAAAGAAAACAAAAACGTCCCATGGCTAGAACCATCCCAATTACGTCCAAACCTCAGCAAAGCCAAGCTGCTCAATAGCTATTTCTGCCTAGCTAAAATAACCGTGTTGTTCTTCTCTAAAATTCTAGACTCTGTGCGTTATACGGCCTAGGGAGCGGAGAAACGCAGACAGTCAACAATCCGGCCCATTTCATCCAGCAACTACGGGAAAATTTAGGTTTAATAACAGAAGAAGATAGCACCGCTCGCAACCTCCAGTACGAACTGGAAAATCATCGAGAAAATCGATCTGCGCACCTATTTCCAGGCTAGCGATGTCCTGGTAAAGCTCGTAACGACTGCGGTACGCGCGTGTATCCCGCGTTGCGACGCGAAGGGTCTGATAAAGGAGGCTGAATCCGCCACCCGCGACGCCGAGCATACGAAAAATCTGATTTTGACTCACGGCGAAAGAGCCGATCCTCAACGTATGCGGCGCGCGCTTCTGCCGTTCATAGGCTCGATTCATAAATATCTTTATGGCACGCTAACCGAAGCTGACGAGGCCGAAATCCAGGAGGCAGTCAGGACAATTGCCAAGGACGTGCGCGCGACAGCTGCCCTACTTGCCAACCAAACAGAGATAGTCGAGCACGAACTCACGCATCTGAACGAAAGGATGCGCAAGTTAGAAGCACTTTCGACCGCATGGGCGAGCAGAACCGCTGAAAATGCGAAATACATCAATGATCTTGAGGTAGAAATGAGCATTAGAGTCAGCCTAGTGCAATTCCGTTCTGACACGGAAGTGATCACTAATGCAATTCTTTTTGCAATAAAAGGGCTTATCCACCCAAAGGTTATGGCCCCGGAAACTATTGCCCGTGCGGCAAAAACCATCGAGAGTTCGATTAATCACGCGAAATTTCCCCTTAAGCCGAACGAATTTTCGGCAATTTCAATAATGGAAATCTCTAAAATTTCCATATTGGTCTCGAACGGCTACCTGGTATATCACATCGCTATTCCATTGGTCGACGTTGAAAAGTTTTATTTATTTAAGGCCTCACCGGTTCCCGCAATCCAACAAATATCTAATATATCGTACATGGCCGCTTACATTTGGCCAGTTCACACGTACTTCGCAATAAGTTCGACTAATCGCACTTATCTGCCAATCCCAGCCGAGAAAGTACCAAAGCTTCGAAAGCTTCAAAATACATTGATTGCGGTAGACCCAGAACCGGTGCGAGAAATTCGCGACAGCGCAGTTTGCGAAATAAAGATTGCAGCCGGACGCGAGATTCATAACCCAGAAGAATGCGATATTCGCATTAAGAGGCTGAAAGAGTCATTCTGGTTGCGATTGCACAGAGTGAACACCTGGGTTTATTCCGCAAAGCACCCAGAGGATATCTATATCCAGTGCTTAAGGGCAGAGCAAATAACGGCGCAAATCGCTGGAGCTGGTATCCTCGAACTACGCGAGGGCTGTTCTGCTCACACGGCGAACGCACGTCTAATAGCTTCCTCCACAGTAGCTAAAAAATTGAACGACACGTCATTTGGCGGTCTGCAATTTAATGTATCAAAAATCATGGCACGGCTAAATGAATCAGCCACTTCCGCCATGGATCTGCACCAGGCTATCTCGAATCTGGCCGAACATTGGGCTGACGCCGCTCATGGCTCCGGAACTGAGAACCTAAAGAGCGGGGCCAATCTGCGCGAAATCGCAACTAAAGCTCGCGAGATCGCACAGAGAAGATCGTCGGCCTTCGAATTAAAAGACTTAAGCTACACCACTAGCCTGCTCAGCTGGGTCTCGTGGTCTTCGCTCGGTCTAATCGCAGCAGCGATCCTTGTAATATGGTGCTATATGCGCTACCGCGCCAGTAAACCAATGCGCGACCTTATGCGACAACAGCGCGAAATGCTGCAGCTCGAATCGATTCGGGAAATTAGCCGCAGCAGAGCGAACTTGGCAAATTAAAAATGCAGCTCAAGTTCGACGCTTCCTCGCCGCCACGGCCGTAGAAACATCGCCGCGAGTCATGTTGCATGAACAAGCCGGTTATCAAATTCAATTATTTCAACGGAAAATGAATAGGCCGACTCATTCTCGCGCTACGAGTAATTATTCTCGTGGTTCACGGGCCTCACTGCCATAAGCCAGGCTGCTCAAAGGCGAGAAAAACATTAACGTTCTAGAAATATTCATAATAATATCAAACTTTAATAATAAATAGGTGCATTGTGTTCACCTACGTATCAATGGGTTATTGGGTTTTTTTAGTATTTCAGCCATATTACAATTATATTATAATAATCATGTATATACATACACTAAAGGGTTCAGTATAATTTTATATATACTTTGCAATAGCCATATATTTTGTAATAATACAGGCTCGGACAGGCCACGGTACACAAAAGAAAAGTACTCGTGTGCAGGAGCATAAATTCAACCATGAATAATTATATATATATATATTTTTCAGATAAATTTTGTAGTTAGGTGTAAGGTATTTTGTATTTAAGAGCTCTGCCAGCCCAAAATGTAAGGCAGCAGCGGCTGTCATGGACAACACCCGCGCCTATACATCAACACCTTCACACACACTTAATATTGCATAAAACAAATGTTTTTTTTCCTGTACTTAACTCGACATTTACGGAGTCGAGGGCAAAATTGGATCAGAATCCAATGCGCGCACCTCGCGCGGATGCGTCGTCAGCAGGGAACGCCGTTGCCTGCAGTTCTCACGCACAGAGGTGCAATGCTTGCACTTCTGCACGTGGAGACGCTCGCCACCTCCTCGTCGCAGCGGCGGCAGAGCGGCAGATCTCCGGCGACCACCAGACTGAGCAGAGCTCTGTCTGACACGAATAAAGGGACTTCTTCGCAATCCACCTTGTAGCTTCTTGCCCTGCTCACAAGGCAGGACCCACCCGCCAACCAATCAACCATCCATCCATCCATCCGTAACAATACAAGTCTTTAATAAGCATTAAAGAAACTTTTCACGACATTAGGCTGCTACATCTCGTAAACTCTCGCGACCCGCCTTTCACGACTTTCAAGTTATTGCGGCAGTTTTTTAAGGAAAACAAGTACGGCTTACTGAAAGAAGGCCATATGTAACATGATATTCTATTTTCACGATGATAGGCAAGTACCTCTAATCAAATCGATAGACGTTTTTCACGACTTTTAACAAAGTATAATAATTATGTAGGTGATCTTGAATTTTTTCAACAATACACGTCACTAATGAGCCAAAGAGAAACTTTTCACGACATTAGACTGCTTCATCTCGTAAACTCTCGCGACCCGCCATTCACGACTTTCAACTTATTGCGGCAGTTTTTTAAGGAAAACGAATACGGCTCACTGAAAGAAGGCCATATGTGACATGATATTCTATTTTCATTATTCTAGGCAAGTACCTCTAATCAAGTCGATAGACGTTTTTCACGACTTTTAACAAAGTATAATAATTATGTAGGTGGTCTTGAATTTTTTCAACAATACACGTCACTAATGAGCCAAAGAGAAACTTTTCACGACATTAGACTGCTTCATCTCGTAAACTCTCGCGACCCGCCTTTCACGACTTTCAAGGTATTGCGGCAGTTTTTTAAGGAAAACAAGTACGGCTAACTGAAAGAAGGCCATATGTGACATGATATTCTATTTTCATTATTCTAGGCAAGTACCTCTAATCAAGTCGATAGATGTTTTTACGACTTTTAACAAAGTCTAATTATTATGCAGGTGGTATTGAATTTTTTCAACAATACAAGTCACTAATGAGCCTAAGAGAAACTTTTCACGACATTACACTGCTTCATCTCGTAAACTCTCGCGACCCTCCTTTCACGATTTTCAAGTTATTGCGGCAGTTATTTAAGGAAAACAAGTACGGCTTACTGAAAGAAGGCCATATGTAACATGATATTCTATTTTCACGATGCTAGGCAAGTACCTCTAATCAAATCGATAGATGTTTCTCACGACTTTTAACAAAGTCTAATAACTATGCAGGTGGTCTTGAATTTTTTCAACAATACAAGTCCCTAATGAGCCTAAGAGAAACTTTTCACGACATTAGACTGCTTCATCTCGTAAACTCTCGCGACCCGCCTTTCACGACTTTCACGTTATTGCGGCAGTTTTTTAAGGAAAATGAACACGGCTTACTGAAAGAAGGCAATATTTGACATCGTATTCATTTTTCACGATATTAGACTGGTACATCTAAACAAGTCGATGAGATGTTTTTCACGACTCTTAACAAAGTCCAATAATTATACAGGTGGACTTAGATTTTTTCAACAATACAAGTCCTTAATGAGCCAAAGAGAAACTTTTCACGACATTAGACTGCTTCATCTCGTAAACTCTCGCGACCCTCCTTTCACGATTTTCAAGTTATTGCGGCAGTTTTTTAAGGAAAATGAATACGGCTTACCAAAAGAAGGCCATATGTAACATGATATTCTATTTTCACGATGCTAGGCAAGTACCTCTAATCAAATCGATAGATGTTTCTCACGACTTTTAACAAAGTCTAATAACTATGCAGGTGGTCATGAATTTTTGCAACAATACAAGTCCCTAATGAGCCTAAGAGAAACTTTTCACGACATTAGACTGCTTCATCTCGTAAACTCTCCCGACCCGCCTTTCACGACTTTCAAGTTATTGCGGCAGTTTTTTAAGGAAAATGAACACGGCTTACTGAAAGAAGGTAATATTTGACATCTTATTCATTTTTCACGATGCTAGGGAGATACATCTAATCAAGATGATAGAGGTTTTTCACGACTTTTAATAAGGTCTAATAATTATGCAGGTGGTCTTGAATTTTTTCAACAATGCAAGTCCCTAATGAGCCAAAGAGAAACTTTTCACGACATTAGGCTATTACATCTCGTAAACTCTCGCGATCCGCCTTTCACGACTTTCAAGTTATTGCGGCAGTTTTTTATGGAAAACGAATACGGCTCACCGAAAGAAGTCCATATGTGACATGATATTCTATTTTCATTATTCTAGGCAAGTACCTCTAATCAAGTCGATACATGTTTTTCACGACTTTTAACAAAGTCTAATAATTATGCAGGTGGTCTTGAATTTTTTTAACAATACAAGTCCCTAATGAGCCTAAGAGAAACTTTTCACGACATTAGAATGCTTCATCTCGTAAACTCTCCCGACCCGCCTATCACGACTTTCAAGTTATTGCGGCAGTTTGTTAAGGAAAATGAACACGGCTTACTGAAAGAAGGCAATATTTGACATCTTATTCATTTTTCACGATATTAGGCAGGTACATCTAAACAAGTCGATGAGATGTTTTTCACGACTCTTAACAAAGTCCAATAATTATACAGGTGGACTTAGATTTTTTCAACAATACAAGTCACTAATGAGCCTAAGAGATACTTTTCGCGACATTAGGTGGTTACATCTCGTAAACTCTCGCGATCCGCCTTCCACGACTTTCAAGTTATTGCGGCAGTTTTTTAAAGAAAACAAGTACGGCTTACTGAAAGAAGGCCATATGTAACATGATATTCTATTTTCACGATGCTAGGCAAGTACCTCTAATCAAAACGATAGATGTTTTTCACGACTTTTACCAAAGTCTAATAACTATGCAGGCGGTCTTGAATTTTTTCAACAATACAAGTCCCTAATGAGCCTAAGAGAAACTTTTCGCGACATTAGACTGCTTCATCTTGTAAACTCTCACGACCCGCCATTCACGACTTTCAAGTTATTGCGGCAGTTTTTTAAGGAGAATGAATACGGCTTACCAAAAGAAGTCCATATGTTACATGACATTCTATTTTCATTATTCTAGGCAAGTACCTCTAATCAAATCGATAGATGTTTTTCACGACTTTTAACAAAGTCTAATAATTATGCAGGTGGTCTTGAATTTTTTCAACAATACAAGTCACTAATGAGCCTAAGAGATACTTTTCGCCACATTAGGCGGCTACATCTCGTAAACTCTCGCGATCCGCCTTTCACGACTTTCAAGTTATTGCGGCAGTTTTTTATTGAAAACGAATACGGCTCACCGAAAGAAGTCCGTATGTGACATGATATTCTATTTTCATTATTCTAGGCAAGTACCTCTAATCAAGTCGATACATGTTTTTCACTAATTTTAACAAAGTCTAATAATTATGCATGTGGTCTTGAATTTTTAAAACAAAACAAGTCACTAACGAGCCAAAGAGAAACTTTTCACGACATTAGACTGCTTCATCTCGTAAACTCTCGCGACCCGCCTTTCACGACTTTCAAGTTATTGCGGCAGTTTTTTATGGAAAACAAGTAGGGCTTACTGAAAGAAGGCCACATGTGACATGATATTCATTTTTCACGATATTAGGCAGGTACATCTAATCAAGTCGATAAGATGTTTTTCACGACTCTTAACAAAGTCTAATAATTATGCAGGTAGTCTTGAATTTTTTCAACTATACAAGTTCCTAATGAGCCAAAGAGAAACTTTTCACGACATTAGACTGCTTCATCTCGTAAACTCTCGCGACCCGTCTTTCAGGACTTTCAAGTTATTGCGGCAGTTTTTTAAGGAAAATGAACACGGCTTACTAAAAGAAGGAAATATTTCACATCTTATTCATTTTTCACGATGTTAGGGAGGTTCATCTAATCAAGATGATAGAGGTTTTTCACGACTCTTAACAAAGTCTAATAATTATGCAGGTGGTCTTGAATTTTTTTAACAATACAAGTCCCTAATGAGCCAAAGAGAAACTTTTCACGACATTAGACTGCTTCATCTCGTAAACTCTCGCGACCCGTCTTTCAGGACTTTCAAGTTATTGCGGCAGTTTTTTAAGGAAAATGAACACGGCTTACTAAAAGAAGGAAATATTTCACATCTTATTCATTTTTCACGATGTTAGGGAGGTTCATCTAATCAAGATGATAGAGGTTTTTCATGACTTTTAATAAGGTCTAATAATTATGCAGGTGGTCTTGAATTTTTTCAACAATACAAGTCACTAATGAGCCTAAGAGATACTTTTCGCCACATTAGGCGGCTACATCTCGTAAACTCTCGCGACCCGCCTTTCACGACTTTCAAGTTATTGCGGCAGTTTTTTAAGAAAAACAAGTATGGCTTACTGAAATAAGGCCACATGTGACATGATATTCATTTTTCACGATATTAGGCAGGTACTTCTAATCAAGTCGATAAGATGTTTTTCACGACTCTTAACAAAGTCTAATAATTATGCAGGTGGTCTTGAATTTTTTCAACTATACAAGTCCCTAATGAGCCAAAGAGAAACTTTTCGCGACATTAGACTACTTCATCTCGTAAACTCTCGCGACCCGTCTTTCAGGACTTTCAAGTTATTGCGGCAGTTTTTTAAGGAAAATGAACACGGCTTACTAAAAGAAGGTAATAATTCACATCTTATTCATTTTTCACGATGTTAGGGAGGTTCATCTAATCAAGATGATAGAGGTTTTCCACGACTTTTAATAAGGTCTAATAATTATGCAGGTGGTCTTGAATTTTTTCAACAATACAAGTCCCTAATGAGCCAAAGAGAAACTTTTCACGACATTAGGCTATTACATCTCGTAAACTCTCGCGATCCGCCTTTCACGACTTTCAAGTTATTGCGGCAGTTTTTTATGGAAAACGAATACGGCTCACCGAAAGAAGTCCATATGTGACATGATATTCTATTTTCATTATTCTAGGCCAGTACCTCTAATCAAGTCGATACATGTTTTTCACGACATTTAATAAGGTCTAATAATTATGCAGGTGGTCTTGAATTTTTTCAACAATACAAGTCCCTAATGAGCCAAAGAGAAACTTTTCACGACATTAGGCTATTACATCTCGTAAACTCTCGCGATCCGCCTTTCACGACTTTCAAGTTATTGCGGCAGTTTTTTATGGAAAACGAATACGGCTCACCGAAAGAAGTCCATATGTGACATGATATTCTATTTTCATTATTCTAGGCAAGTACCTCTAATCAACTCGATACATGTTTTTCACGACTTTTAACAAAGTCTAATAATTATGCAGGTGGTCTTGAATTTTTTCAACTATACAAGTCACTAATGAGCCTAAGAGATACTTTTCGCGACATTAGGCGGGTACATCTCGTAAACTCTCGCGATCCGCCTTCCACGACTTTCAAGTTATTGCGACAGTTTTTTAAGGAAAATGAACACGGCTTACTCAAAGAAGGAAATATTTCATATATTATTCATTTTTCACGATGCTAGGGAGATACATCTAATCAAGATGATAGAGGTTTTTCACGACTTGTAACAAAGTCTAATAATTATGCAGGTGGTCTTGAATTTTTTTAACAATACACGTCACTAATGAGCCAAAGAGAAACTTTTCACGACATTAGACTGCTTCATCTCGTAAACTCTCGCGACCCGTCTTTCAGGACTTTCAAGTTATTGCGGCAGTTTTTTAAGGAAAATGAACACGGCTTACTAAAAGAAGGAAATATTTCACATCTTATTCATTTTTCACGATGTTAGGGAGGTTCATCTAATCAAGATGATAGAGGTTTTTCATGACTTTTAATAAGGTCTAATAATTATGCAGGTGGTCTTGAATTTTTTCAACAATGCAAGTCCCTAATGAGCCAAAGAGAAACTTTTCACGACATTAGGCTATTACATCTCGTAAACTCTCGCGATCCGCCTTTCACGACTTTCAAGTTATTGCGGCAGTTTTTTATGGAAAACGAATACGGCTCACCGAAAGAAGTCCATATGTGACATGATATTCTATTTTCATTATTCTAGGCAAGTACCTCTAATCAAGTCGATACATGTTTTTCACGACTTTTAACAAAGTCTAATAATTATGCAGGTGGTCTTGAATTTTTTTAACAATACAAGTCCCTAATGAGCCAAAGAGAAACTTTTCACGACATTAGACTGCTTCATCTCGTAAACTCTCGCGACCCGTCTTTCAGGACTTTCAAGTTATTGCGGCAGTTTTTTAATGAAAATGAACACGGCTTACTAAAAGAAGGAAATATTTCACATCTTATTCATTTTTCACGATGTTAGGGAGGTTCATCTAATCAAGATGATAGAGGTTTTTCATGACTTTTAATAAGGTCTAATAATTATGCAGGTGGTCTTGAATTTTTTCAACAATACAAGTCACTAATGAGCCTAAGAGATACTTTTCGCCACATTAGGCGGCTACATCTCGTAAACTCTCGCGACCCGCCTTTCACGACTTTCAAGTTATTGCGGCAGTTTTTTAAGAAAAACAAGTATGGCTTACTGAAATAAGGCCACATGTGACATGATATTCATTTTTCACGATATTAGGCAGGTACTTCTAATCAAGTCGATAAGATGTTTTTCACGACTCTTAACAAAGTCTAATAATTATGCAGGTGGTCTTGAATTTTTTCAACTATACAAGTACCTAATGAGCCAAAGAGAAACTTTTCACGACATTAGACTGCTTCATCTCGTAAACTCTCGCGACCCGTCTTTCAGGACTTTCAAGTTATTGCGGCAGTTTTTTAAGGAAAATGAACACGGCTTACTAAAAGAAGGAAATAATTCACATCTTATTCATTTTTCACGATGTTAGGGAGGTTCATCTAATCAAGATGATAGAGGTTTTCCACGACTTTTAATAAGGTCTAATAATTATGCAGGTGGTCTTGAATTTTTTCAACAATACAAGTCCCTAATGAGCCAAAGAGAAACTTTTCACGACATTAGACTGCTTCATCTCGTAAACTCTCGCGACCCGTCTTTCAGGACTTTCAAGTTATTGCGGCAGTTTTTTAAGGAAAATGAACACGGCTTACTAAAAGAAGGAAATATTTCACATCTTATTCATTTTTCACGATGTTAGGGAGGTTCATCTAATCAAGATGATAGAGGTTTTTCATGACTTTTAATAAGGTCTAATAATTATGCAGGTGGTCTTGAATTTTTTCAACAATGCAAGTCCCTAATGAGCCAAAGAGAAACTTTTCACGACATTAGGCTATTACATCTCGTAAACTCTCGCGATCCGCCTTTCACGACTTTCAAGTTATTGCGGCAGTTTTTTATGGAAAACGAATACGGCTCACCGAAAGAAGTCCATATGTGACATGATATTCTATTTTCATTATTCTAGGCAAGTACCTCTAATCAAGTCGATACATGTTTTTCACGACTTTTAACAAAGTCTAATAATTATGCAGGTGGTCTTGAATTTTTTTAACAATACAAGTCCCTAATGAGCCAAAGAGAAACTTTTCACGACATTAGACTGCTTCATCTCGTAAACTCTCGCGACCCGTCTTTCAGGACTTTCAAGTTATTGCGGCAGTTTTTTAAGGAAAATGAACACGGCTTACTAAAAGAAGGAAATATTTCACATCTTATTCATTTTTCACGATGTTAGGGAGGTTCATCTAATCAAGATGATAGAGGTTTTTCATGACTTTTAATAAGGTCTAATAATTATGCAGGTGGTCTTGAATTTTTTCAACAATACAGGTCACTAATGTGCCAAAGAGAAACTTTTCACGACATTAGAATGCTTCATCTCGTAAATTCTCGCGATCCGCCTTTCACGACTTTCAAGTTATTGCGGCAGTTTTTTATGGAAAACGAATACGGCTCACCGAAAGAAGTCCATATGTGACATGATATTCTATTTTCATTATTCTAGGCAAGTACCTCTAATCAAGTCGATACATGTTTTTCACAACTTTTAACAAAGTCTAATAATTATGCAGGTGGTCTTGAATTTTTTCAACTATACAAGTCACTAATGAGCCTAAGAGATACTTTTCGCGACATCAGGCGGGTACATCTCGTAAACTCTCGCGATCCGCCTTCCACGACTTTCAAGTTATTGCGGCAGTTTTTTAAGAAAAATGAACACGGCTTACTGAAAGAAGGAAATATTTCATATATTATTCATTTTTCACGATGCTAGGGAGATACATCTAATCAAGATGATAGAGGTTATACACGACTTTTAATAAGGTCTGATAATTATGCCGGTGGTCTTGAATTTTTTCAACTATACAAGTCCCTAATGAGCCAAAGAGAAACTTTTCACGACATTAGACTGCTTGATCTCGTAAACTCTCGCGACCCGTCTTTTACGACTTTCAAGTTATTGCGGCAGTTTTTTAAGGAAAACAAGTACGGCTTACTGAAAGAAGGCCATATGTGACATGATATCCTATTTTCATTATTCTAGGCAAGTACCTCTAATCAAGTCGATAGATGTTTTTCACGACTTTTAACAAAGTCTAATAATTATGCAGGTGGTATTGAATTTTTAAAACAAAACAAGTCCCTAATGAGCCAAAGAGAATCTTTTAACGCCATTAGACTGCTTCATCTCGTAAACTCTCGCGACCCGTCTTTTACGACTTTCAAGTTATTGCGGCAGTTTTTTAAGGAAAACAAGTACGGCTTACTGAAAGAAGGCCATATGTGACATGATATTCTATTTTCATTATTCTAGGCAAGTACCTCTAATCAAGTCGATGAGATGTTTTTCACGACTCTTAACAAAGTCCAATAATTATGCAGGTGGACTTGGATTTTTTCTACAATACAAGTCTTTAATAAGCATTAAAGAAACTTTTCACGACATTAGGCTGCTACATCTCGTAAAATCTCGCGACCCGCCTTTCACGACTTTCAAGTTATTGCGGCAGTTTTTTAAGGAAAACAAGTACGGCTTACTGAAAGAAGGCCATATGTAACATGATATTCTATTTTCACGATGCTAGGCAAGTACCTCTAATCAAATCGATAGATGTTTTTCACGACTTTTAACAAAGTCTAATAATTATGCTGGTGGTCTTGAATTTTTTCAACAATACAAGTCCCTAATGAGCCAAAGAGAAACTTTTCACGACATTAGACTGCTTCATCTCGTAAACTCTGGCGACCCGCCATTCACGACTTTCAACTTATTGCGGCAGTTTTTTAAGGAAAACGAATACGGCTCACTGAAAGAAGGCCATATGTGACATGATATTCTATTTTCATTATTCTAGGCAAGTACCTCTAATCAAGTCGATAGACGTTTTTCACGACTTTTAACAAAGTATAATAATTATGTAGGTGGTCTTAAATTTTTTCAACAATACACGTCACTAATGAGCCAAAGAGAAACTTTTCACGACATTAGACTGCTTCATCTCGTAAACTCTCGCGACCCGCCTTTCACGACTTTCAAGGTATTGCGGCAGTTTTTTAAGGAAAACAAGTACGGCTAACTGAAAGAAGGCCATATGTGACATGATATTCTATTTTCATTATTCTAGGCAAGTATCTCAAATCAAGTCGATACATGTTTTTCACTAATTTTACCAAAGTCTAATAATTATGCATGTGGTCTTGAATTTTTAAAACAAAACAAGCCACTAATGAGCCAAAGAGAAACTTTTCACGACATTATACTGCTTCATCTCGTAAACTCTCGCGACCCGCCTTTCACGACTTTCAAGTTATTGCGGCAGTTTTTTAAGAAAAACAAGTATGGCTTACTGAAATAAGGCCACATGTGACATGATATTCATTTTTCACGATATTAGGCAGGTACTTCTAATCAAGTCGATAAGATGTTTTTCACGACTCTTAACAAAGTCTAATAATTATGCAGGTGGTCTTGAATTTTTTCAACTCTACAAGTACCTAATGAGCCAAAGAGAAACTTTTCACGACATTAGCCTGCTTCATCTCGTAAACTCTCGCGACCCGTCTTTCAGGACTTTCAAGTTATTGCGGCAGTTTTTTAAGGAAAATGAACACGGCTTACTAAAAGAAGGAAATATTTCACATCTTATTCATTTTTCACGATGTTGGGGAGGTTCATCTAATCAAGATGATAGAGGTTTTTCACGACTTTTATTAAGGTCTAATAATTATGCAGGTGGTCTTGAATTTTTTCAACAATACAAGTCCCTAAAGAGCCAAAGAGAAACTTTTTACGACATTAGGCTATTACATCTCGTAAATTCTCGCGATCCGCCTTTCACGACTTTCAAGTTATTGCGGCAGTTTTTTATGGAAAACGAATACGGCTCACCGAAAGAAGTCCATATGTGACATGATATTCTATTTTCATTATTCTAGGCAAGTACCTCTAATCAAGTCGATACATGTTTTTCACGACATTTAATAAGGTCTAATAATTATGCAGGTGGTCTTGAATTTTTTCAACAATACAAGTCCATAATGAGCCAAAGAGAAACTTTTCACGACATTAGGCTATTACATCTCGTAAACTCTCGCGATCCGCCTTTCACGACTTTCAAGTTATTGCGGCAGTTTTTTATGGAAAACGAATACGGCTCACCGAAAGAAGTCCATATGTGACATGATATTCTATTTTCATTATTCTAGGCAAGTACCTCTAATCAACTCGATACATGTTTTTCACGACTTTTAACAAAGTCTAATAATTATGCAGGTGGTCTTGAATTTTTTCAACTATACAAGTCACTAATGAGCCTAAGAGATACTTTTCGCGACATTAGGCGGGAACATCTCGTAAACTCTCGCGATCCGCCTTCCACGACTTTCAAGTTATTGCGACAGTTTTTTAAGGAAAATGAACACGGCTTACTCAAAGAAGGAAATATTTCATATATTATTCATTTTTCACGATGCTAGGGAGATACATCTAATCAAGATGATAGAGGTTTTTCACGACTTTAAATAAGGTCTAATAATTATGCAGGTGGTCTTGAATTTTTTCAACAATGCAAGTCCCTAATGAGCCAAAGAGAAACTTTTCACGACATTAGGCTATTACATCTCGTAAACTCTCGCGATCCGCCTTTCACGACTTTCAAGTTATTGCGGCAGTTTTTTATGGAAAACGAATACGGCTCACCGAAAGAAGTCCATATGTGACATGATATTCTATTTTCATTATTCTAGGCAAGTACCTCTAATCAAGTCGATACATGTTTTTCACGACTTTTAACAAAGTCTAATAATTATGCAGGTAGTCTTGAATTTTTTTAACAATACAAGTCCCTAATGAGCCTAAGAGAAACTTTTCACGACATTAGACTGCTTCATCTCGTAAACTCTCCCGACCCGCCTATCACGACTTTCAAGTTATTGCGGCAGTTTGTTAAGGAAAATGAACACGGCTTACTGAAAGAAGGCAATATTTGACATCTTATTCATTTTTCACGATATTAGGCAGGTACATCTAAACAAGTCGATGAGATGTTTTTCACGACTCTTAACAAAGTCCAATAATTATACAGGTGGACTTAGATTTTTTCAACAATACAAGTCACTAATGAGCCTAAGAGATACTTTTCGCGACATTAGGTGGTTACATCTCGTAAACTCTCGCGATCCGCCTTCCACGACTTTCAAGTTATTGCGGCAGTTTTTTAAAGAAAACAAGTACGGCTTACTGAAAGAAGGCCATATGTAACATGATATTCTATTTTCACGATGCTAGGCAAGTACCTCTAATCAAAACGATAGATGCTTTTCACGACTTTTACCAAAGTCTAATAACTATGCAGGCGGTCTTGAATTTTTTCAACAATACAAGTCCCTAATGAGCCTAAGAGAAACTTTTCGCGACATTAGACTGCTTCATCTTGTAAACTCTCACGACCCGCCATTCACGACTTTCAAGTTATTGCGGCAGTTTTTTAAGGAGAATGAATACGGCTTACCAAAAGAAGTCCATATGTTACATGACATTCTATTTTCATTATTCTAGGCAAGTACCTCTAATCAAATCGATAGATGTTTTTCACGACTTTTAACAAAGTCTAATAATTATGCAGGTGGTCTTGAATTTTTTCAACAATACAAGTCACTAATGAGCCTAAGAGATACTTTTCGCCACATTAGGCGGCTACATCTCGTAAACTCTCGCGATCCGCCTTTCACGACTTTCAAGTTATTGCGGCAGTTTTTTATTGAAAACGAATACGGCTCACCGAAAGAAGTCCGTATGTGACATGATATTCTATTTTCATTATTCTAGGCAAGTACCTCTAATCAAGTCGATACATGTTTTTCACTAATTTTAACAAAGTCTAATAATTATGCATGTGGTCTTGAATTTTTAAAACAAAACAAGTCACTAACGAGCCAAAGAGAAACTTTTCACGACATTAGACTGCTTCATCTCGTAAACTCTCGCGACCCGCCTTTCACGACTTTCAAGTTATTGCGGCAGTTTTTTATGGAAAACAAGTAGGGCTTACTGAAAGAAGGCCACATGTGACATGATATTCATTTTTCACGATATTAGGCAGGTACATCTAATCAAGTCGATAAGATGTTTTTCACGACTTTTAACAAAGTCTAATAATTATGCAGGTAGTCTTGAATTTTTTCAACTATACAAGTTCCTAATGAGCCAAAGAGGAACTTTTCACGACATTAGACTGCTTCATCTCGTAAACTCTCGCGACCCGTCTTTCAGGACTTTCAAGTTATTGCGGCAGTTTTTTAAGGAAAATGAACACGGCTTACTAAAAGAAGGAAATATTTCACATCTTATTCATTTTTCACGATGTTAGGGAGGTTCATCTAATCAAGATGATAGAGGTTTTTCATGACTTTTAATAAGGTCTAATAATTATGCAGGTGGTCTTGAATTTTTTCAACAATGCAAGTCCCTAATGAGCCAAAGAGAAACTTTTCACGACATTAGGCTATTACATCTCGTAAACTCTCGCGATCCGCCTTTCACGACTTTCAAGTTATTGCGGCAGTTTTTTATGGAAAACGAATACGGCTCACCGAAAGAAGTCCATATGTGACATGATATTCTATTTTCATTATTCTAGGCAAGTACCTCTAATCAAGTCGATACATGTTTTTCACGACTTTTAACAAAGTCTAATAATTATGCAGGTGGTCTTGAATTTTTTTAACAATACAAGTCCCTAATGAGCCAAAGAGAAACTTTTCACGACATTAGACTGCTTCATCTCGTAAACTCTCGCGACCCGTCTTTCAGGACTTTCAAGTTATTGCGGCAGTTTTTTAAGGAAAATGAACACGGCTTACTAAAAGAAGGAAATATTTCACATCTTATTCATTTTTCACGATGTTAGGGAGGTTCATCTAATCAAGATGATAGAGGTTTTTCATGACTTTTAATAAGGTCTAATAATTATGCAGGTGGTCTTGAATTTTTTCAACAATACAAGTCACTAATGAGCCTAAGAGATACTTTTCGCCACATTAGGCGGCTACATCTCGTAAACTCTCGCGACCCGCCTTTCACGACTTTCAAGTTATTGCGGCAGTTTTTTAAGAAAAACAAGTATGGCTTACTGAAATAAGGCCACATGTGACATGATATTCATTTTTCACGATATTAGGCAGGTACTTCTAATCAAGTCGATAAGATGTTTTTCACGACTCTTAACAAAGTCTAATAATTATGCAGGTGGTCTTGAATTTTTTCAACTATACAAGTCCCTAATGAGCCAAAGAGAAACTTTTCGCGACATTAGACTGCTTCATCTCGTAAACTCTCGCGACCCGTCTTTCAGGACTTTCAAGTTATTGCGGCAGTTTTTTAAGGAAAATGAACACGGCTTACTAAAAGAAGGTAATAATTCACATCTTATTCATTTTTCACGATGTTAGGGAGGTTCATCTAATCAAGATGATAGAGGTTTTCCACGACTTTTAATAAGGTCTAATAATTATGCAGGTGGTCTTGAATTTTTTCAACAATACAAGTCCCTAATGAGCCAAAGAGAAACTTTTCACGACATTAGGCTATTACATCTCGTAAACTCTCGCGATCCGCCTTTCACGACTTTCAAGTTATTGCGGCAGTTTTTTATGGAAAACGAATACGGCTCACCGAAAGAAGTCCATATGTGACATGATATTCTATTTTCATTATTCTAGGCAAGTACCTCTAATCAAGTCGATACATGTTTTTCACGACATTTAATAAGGTCTAATAATTATGCAGGTGGTCTTGAATTTTTTCAACAATACAAGTCCCTAATGAGCCAAAGAGAAACTTTTCACGACATTAGGCTATTACATCTCGTAAACTCTCGCGATCCGCCTTTCACGACTTTCAAGTTATTGCGGCAGTTTTTTATGGAAAACGAATACGGCTCACCGAAAGAAGTCCATATGTGACATGATATTCTATTTTCATTATTCTAGGCAAGTACCTCTAATCAACTCGATACATGTTTTTCACGACTTTTAACAAAGTCTAATAATTATGCAGGTGGTCTTGAATTTTTTCAACTATACAAGTCACTAATGAGCCTAAGAGATACTTTTCGCGACATTAGGCGGGTACATCTCGTAAACTCTCGCGATCCGCCTTCCACGACTTTCAAGTTATTGCGACAGTTTTTTAAGGAAAATGAACACGGCTTACTCAAAGAAGGAAATATTTCATATATTATTCATTTTTCACGATGCTAGGGAGATACATCTAATCAAGATGATAGAGGTTTTTCACGACTTGTAACAAAGTCTAATAATTATGCAGGTGGTCTTGAATTTTTTTAACAATACACGTCACTAATGAGCCAAAGAGAAACTTTTCACGACATTAGACTGCTTCATCTCGTAAACTCTCGCGACCCGCCTTTCATGACTTTCAAGTTATTGCGGCAGTTTTTTATGGAAAACAAGTAGGGCTTACTGAAAGAAGGCCACATGTGACATGATATTCATTTTTCACGATATTAGGCAGGTACATCTAATCAAGTCGATAAGATGTTTTTCACGACTCTTAACAAAGTCTAATAATTATGCAGGTAGTCTTGAATTTTTTCAACTATACAAGTTCCTAATGAGCCAAAGAGAAACTTTTCACGACATTAGACTGCTTCATCTCGTAAACTCTCGCGACCCGTCTTTCAGGACTTTCAAGTTATTGCGGCAGTTTTTTAAGGAAAATGAACACGGCTTACTAAAAGAAGGAAATATTTCACATCTTATTCATTTTTCACGATGTTAGGGAGGTTCATCTAATCAAGATGATAGAGGTTTTTCATGACTTTTAATAAGGTCTAATAATTATGCAGGTGGTCTTGAATTTTTTCAACAATGCAAGTCCCTAATGAGCCAAAGAGAAACTTTTCACGACATTAGGCTATTACATCTCGTAAACTCTCGCGATCCGCCTTTCACGACTTTCAAGTTATTGCGGCAGTTTTTTATGGAAAACGAATACGGCTCACCGAAAGAAGTCCATATGTGACATGATATTCTATTTTCATTATTCTAGGCAAGTACCTCTAATCAAGTCGATACATGTTTTTCACGACTTTTAACAAAGTCTAATAATTATGCAGGTGGTCTTGAATTTTTTTAACAATACAAGTCCCTAATGAGCCAAAGAGAAACTTTTCACGACATTAGACTGCTTCATCTCGTAAACTCTCGCGACCCGTCTTTCAGGACTTTCAAGTTATTGCGGCAGTTTTTTAAGGAAAATGAACACGGCTTACTAAAAGAAGGAAATATTTCACATCTTATTCATTTTTCACGATGTTAGGGAGGTTCATCTAATCAAGATGATAGAGGTTTTTCATGACTTTTAATAAGGTCTAATAATTATGCAGGTGGTCTTGAATTTTTTCAACAATACAAGTCACTAATGAGCCTAAGAGATACTTTTCGCCACATTAGGCGGCTACATCTCGTAAACTCTCGCGACCCGCCTTTCACGACTTTCAAGTTATTGCGGCAGTTTTTTAAGAAAAACAAGTATGGCTTACTGAAATAAGGCCACATGTGACATGATATTCATTTTTCACGATATTAGGCAGGTACTTCTAATCAAGTCGATAAGATGTTTTTCACGACTCTTAACAAAGTCTAATAATTATGCAGGTGGTCTTGAATTTTTTCAACTATACAAGTACCTAATGAGCCAAAGAGAAACTTTTCACGACATTAGACTGCTTCATCTCGTAAACTCTCGCGACCCGTCTTTCAGGACTTTCAAGTTATTGCGGCAGTTTTTTAAGGAAAATGAACACGGCTTACTAAAAGAAGGAAATAATTCACATCTTATTCATTTTTCACGATGTTAGGGAGGTTCATCTAATCAAGATGATAGAGGTTTTCCACGACTTTTAATAAGGTCTAATAATTATGCAGGTGGTCTTGAATTTTTTCAACAATACAAGTCCCTAATGAGCCAAAGAGAAACTTTTCACGACATTAGGCTATTACATCTCGTAAACTCTCGCGATCCGCCTTTCACGACTTTCAAGTTATTGCGGCAGTTTTTTATGGAAAACGAATACGGCTCACCGAAAGAAGTCCATATGTGACATGATATTCTATTTTCATTATTCTAGGCAAGTACCTCTAATCAAGTAGATACATGTTTTTCACGACATTTAATAAGGTCTAATAATTATGCAGGTGGTCTTGAATTTTTTCAACAATACAAGTCCCTAATGAGCCAAAGAGAAACTTTTCACGACATTAGGCTATTACATCTCGTAAACTCTCGCGATCCGCCTTCCACGACTTTCAAGTTATTGCGACAGTTTTTTAAGGAAAATGAACACGGCTTACTCAAAGAAGGAAATATTTCATATATTATTCATTTTTCACGATGCTAGGGAGATACATCTAATCAAGATGATAGAGGTTTTTCACGACTTGTAACAAAGTCTAATAATTATGCAGGTGGTCTTGAATTTTTTTAACAATACACGTCACTAATGAGCCAAAGAGAAACTTTTCACGACATTAGACTGCTTCATCTCGTAAACTCTCGCGACCCGCCTTTCATGACTTTCAAGTTATTGCGGCAGTTTTTTAAGGAAAACAAGTACGGCATACTGAAAGAAGGCCATATGTGACATGATATTCATTTTTCACGATATTAGGCAGGTACATCTAATCAAGTCGATAAGATGTTTTTCACGACTCTTAACAAAGTCTAATAATTATGCAGGTGGACTTGGATTTTTTCAACAATACAAGTCCCTAATGAGCCAAAGAGAAACTTTTCACGACATTAGGCTGCTTCATCTCGTAAACTCTCGCGACCCGCCTTTCCCGACTTTCAAGTTATTGCGGCAGTTTTTTATGGAAAACGAATACGGCTCACCGAAAGAAGTCCATATGTGACATGATATTCTATTTTTCACTATTCTAGGCAAGTATCTCAAATCAAGTCGATACATGTTTTTCACTACTTTTAACAAAGTCTAATAATTATGCATGTGGTCTTGAATTTTTAAAACAAAACAAGTCACTAATGAGCCAAAGAGAAACTTTTCACGACATTAGACTGCTTCATCTCGTAAACTCTCGCGACCCGCCATTCACGACTTTCAACTTATTGCGGCAGTTTTTTAAGGAAAATGAATACGGCTTACCAAAAGAAGGCCATATGTAACATGATATTCTATTTTCACGATGCTAGGCAAGTACCTCTAATCAAATCGATAGATGTTTCTCAAGACTTTCAACAAAGTCTAATAACTATGCAGGTGGTCTTTAATTTTTGCAACAATACAAGTCCCTAATGAGCCTAAGAGAAACTTTTCACGACATTAGACTGCTTCATCTCGTAAACTCTCCCGACCCGCCTATCACGACTTTCAAGTTATTGCGGCAGTTTGTTAAGGAAAATGAACACGGCTTACTGAAAGAAGGCAATATTTGACATCTTATTCATTTTTCACGATATTAGGCAGGTACATCTAAACAAGTCGATGAGATATTTTTCACGACTCTTAACAAAGTCCAATAATTATACAGGTGGACTTAGATTTTTTCAACAATACAAGTCACTAATGAGCCTAAGAGATACTTTTCGCGACATTAGGTGGTTACATCTCGTAAACTCTCGCGATCCGCCTTCCACGACTTTCAAGTTATTGCGGCAGTTTTTTAAAGAAAACAAGTACGGCTTACTGAAAGAAGGCCATATGTAACATGATATTCTATTTTCACGATGCTAGGCAAGTACCTCTAATCAAAACGATAGATGTTTTTCACGACTTTTACCAAAGTCTAATAACTATGCAGGCGGTCTTGAATTTTTTCAACAATACAAGTCCCTAATGAGCCAAAGAGAAACTTTTCACGACATTAGGCTATTACATCTCGTAAACTCTCGCGATCCGCCTTTCACGACTTTCAAGTTATTGCGGCAGTTTTTTATGGAAAACGAATACGGCTCACCGAAAGAAGTCCATATGTGACATGATATTCTATTTTCATTATTCTAGGCAAGTACCTCTAATCAAGTCGATACATGTTTTTCACGACTTTTAACAAAGTCTAATAATTATGCAGGTGGTCTTGAATTTTTTTAACAATACAAGTCCCTAATGAGCCAAAGAGAAACTTTTCACGACATTAGACTGCTTCATCTCGTAAACTCTCGCGACCCGTCTTTCAGGACTTTCAAGTTATTGCGGCAGTTTTTTAAGGAAAATGAACACGGCTTACTAAAAGAAGGAAATATTTCACATCTTATTCATTTTTCACGATGTTAGGGAGGTTCATCTAATCAAGATGATAGAGGTTTTTCATGACTTTTAATAAGGTCTAATAATTATGCAGGTGGTCTTGAATTTTTTCAACAATACAAGTCACTAATGAGCCTAAGAGATACTTTTCGCCACATTAGGCGGCTACATCTCGTAAACTCTCGCGACCCGCCTTTCACGACTTTCAAGTTATTGCGGCAGTTTTTTAAGAAAAACAAGTATGGCTTACTGAAATAAGGCCACATGTGACATGATATTCATTTTTCACGATATTAGGCAGGTACTTCTAATCAAGTCGATAAGATGTTTTTCACGACTCTTAACAAAGTCTAATAATTATGCAGGTGGTCTTGAATTTTTTCAACTATACAAGTCCCTAATGAGCCAAAGAGAAACTTTTCGCGACATTAGACTGCTTCATCTCGTAAACTCTCGCGACCCGTCTTTCAGGACTTTCAAGTTATTGCGGCAGTTTTTTAAGGAAAATGAACACGGCTTACTAAAAGAAGGTAATAATTCACATCTTATTCATTTTTCACGATGTTAGGGAGGTTCATCTAATCAAGATGATAGAGGTTTTCCACGACTTTTAATAAGGTCTAATAATTATGCAGGTGGTCTTGAATTTTTTCAACAATACAAGTCCCTAATGAGCCAAAGAGAAACTTTTCACGACATTAGGCTATTACATCTCGTAAACTCTCGCGATCCGCCTTTCACGACTTTCAAGTTATTGCGGCAGTTTTTTATGGAAAACGAATACGGCTCACCGAAAGAAGTCCATATGTGACATGATATTCTATTTTCATTATTCTAGGCAAGTACCTCTAATCAACTCGATACATGTTTTTCACGACTTTTAACAAAGTCTAATAATTATGCAGGTGGTCTTGAATTTTTTCAACAATACAAGTCACTAATGAGCCTAAGAGATACTTTTCGCCACATTAGGCGGCTACATCTCGTAAACTCTCGCGACCCGCCTTTCACGACTTTCAAGTTATTGCGGCAGTTTTTTAAGAAAAACAAGTATGGCTTACTGAAATAAGGCCACATGTGACATGATATTCATTTTTCACGATATTAGGCAGGTACTTCTAATCAAGTCGATAAGATGTTTTTCACGACTCTTAACAAAGTCTAATAATTATGCAGGTGGTCTTGAATTTTTTCAACTATACAAGTACCTAATGAGCCAAAGAGAAACTTTTCACGACATTAGACTGCTTCATCTCGTAAACTCTCGCAACCCGTCTTTCAGGACTTTCAAGTTATTGCGGCAGTTTTTTAAGGAAAATGAACACGGCTTACTAAAAGAAGGAAATAATTCACATCTTATTCATTTTTCACGATGTTAGGGAGGTTCATCTAATCAAGATGATAGAGGTTTTCCACGACTTTTAATAAGGTCTCATAATTATGCAGGTGGTCTTGAATTTTTTCAACAATACAAGTCCCTAATGAGCCAAAGAGAAACTTTTCACGACATTAGGCTATTACATCTCGTAAACTCTCGCGATCCGCCTTTCACGACTTTCAAGTTATTGCGGCAGTTTTTTATGGAAAACGAATACGGCTCACCGAAAGAAGTCCATATGTGACATGATATTCTATTTTCATTATTCTAGGCAAGTACCTCTAATCAAGTCGATACATGTTTTTCACGACATTTAATAAGGTCTAATAATTATGCAGGTGGTCTTGAATTTTTTCAACAATACAAGTCCCTAATGAGCCAAAGAGAAACTTTTCACGACATTAGGCTATTACATCTCGTAAACTCTCGCGATCCGCCTTTCACGACTTTCAAGTTATTGCGGCAGTTTTTTATGGAAAACGAATACGGCTCACCGAAAGAAGTCCATATGTGACATGATATTCTATTTTCATTATTCTAGGCAAGTACCTCTAATCAACTCGATACATGTTTTTCACGACTTTTAACAAAGTCTAATAATTATGCAGGTGGTCTTGAATTTTTTCAACTATACAAGTCACTAATGAGCCTAAGAGATACTTTTCGCGACATTAGACGGGTACATCTCGTAAACTCTCGCGATCCGCCTTCCACGACTTTCAAGTTATTGCGACAGTTTTTTAAGGAAAATGAACACGGCTTACTCAAAGAAGGAAATATTTCATATATTATTCATTTTTCACGATGCTAGGGAGATACATCTAATCAAGATGATAGAGGTTTTTCACGACTTGTAACAAAGTCTAATAATTATGCAGGTGGTCTTGAATTTTTTTAACAATACACGTCACTAATGAGCCAAAGAGAAACTTTTCACGACATTAGACTGCTTCATCTCGTAAACTCTCGCGACCCGCCTTTCATGACTTTCAAGTTATTGCGGCAGTTTTTTATGGAAAACAAGTAGGGCTTACTGAAAGAAGGCCACATGTGACATGATATTCATTTTTCACGATATTAGGCAGGTACATCTAATCAAGTCGATAAGATGTTTTTCACGACTCTTAACAAAGTCTAATAATTATGCAGGTAGTCTTGAATTTTTTCAACTATACAAGTTCCTAATGAGCCAAAGAGAAACTTTTCACGACATTAGAATGCTTCATCTCGTAAACTCTCGCGACCCGTCTTTCAGGACTTTCAAGTTATTGCGGCAGTTTTTTAAGGAAAATGAACACGGCTTACTAAAAGAAGGAAATATTTCACATCTTATTCATTTTTCACGATGTTAGGGAGGTACATCTAATCAAGATGATAGAGGTTTTTCATGACTTTTAATAAGGTCTAATAATTATGCAGGTGGTCTTGAATTTTTTCAACAATGCAAGTCCCTAATGAGCCAAAGAGAAACTTTTCACGACATTAGGCTATTACATCTCGTAAACTCTCGCGATCCGCCTTTCACGACTTTCAAGTTATTGCGGCAGTTTTTTATGGAAAACGAATACGGCTCACCGAAAGAAGTCCATATGTGACATGATATTCTATTTTCATTATTCTAGGCAAGTACCTCTAATCAAGTCGATACATGTTTTTCACGACTTTTAACAAAGTCTAATAATTATGCAGGTGGTCTTGAATTTTTTTAACAATACAAGTCCCTAATGAGCCAAAGAGAAACTTTTCACGACATTAGACTGCTTCATCTCGTAAACTCTCGCGACCCGTCTTTCAGGACTTTCAAGTTATTGCGGCAGTTTTTTAAGGAAAATGAACACGGCTTACTAAAAGAAGGAAATATTTCACATCTTATTCATTTTTCACGATGTTAGGGAGGTTCATCTAATCAAGATGATAGAGGTTTTTCATGACTTTTAATAAGGTCTAATAATTATGCAGGTGGTCTTGAATTTTTTCAACAATACAAGTCACTAATGAGCCTAAGAGATACTTTTCGCCACATTAGGCGGCTACATCTCGTAAACTCTCGCGACCCGCCTTTCACGACTTTCAAGTTATTGCGGCAGTTTTTTAAGAAAAACAAGTATGGCTTACTGAAATAAGGCCACATGTGACATGATATTCATTTTTCACGATATTAGGCAGGTACTTCTAATCAAGTCGATAAGATGTTTTTCACGACTCTTAACAAAGTCTAATAATTATGCAGGTGGTCTTGAATTTTTTCAACTATACAAGTACCTAATGAGCCAAAGAGAAACTTTTCACGACATTAGACTGCTTCATCTCGTAAACTCTCGCAACCCGTCTTTCAGGACTTTCAAGTTATTGCGGCAGTTTTTTAAGGAAAATGAACACGGCTTACTAAAAGAAGGAAATAATTCACATCTTATTCATTTTTCACGATGTTAGGGAGGTTCATCTAATCAAGATGATAGAGGTTTTCCACGACTTTTAATAAGGTCTAATAATTATGCAGGTGGTCTTGAATTTTTTCAACAATACAAGTCCCTAATGAGCCAAAGAGAAACTTTTCACGACATTAGGCTATTACATCTCGTAAACTCTCGCGATCCGCCTTTCACGACTTTCAAGTTATTGCGGCAGTTTTTTATGGAAAACGAATACGGCTCACCGAAAGAAGTCCATATGTGACATGATATTCTATTTTCATTATTCTAGGCAAGTACCTCTAATCAAGTCGATACATGTTTTTCACGACATTTAATAAGGTCTAATAATTATGCAGGTGGTCTTGAATTTTTTCAACAATACAAGTCCCTAATGAGCCAAAGAGAAACTTTTCACGACATTAGGCTATTACATCTCGTAAACTCTCGCGATCCGCCTTCCACGACTTTCAAGTTATTGCGACAGTTTTTTAAGGAAAATGAACACGGCTTACTCAAAGAAGGAAATATTTCATATATTATTCATTTTTCACGATGCTAGGGAGATACATCTAATCAAGATGATAGAGGTTTTTCACGACTTGTAACAAAGTCTAATAATTATGCAGGTGGTCTTGAATTTTTTTAACAATACACGTCACTAATGAGCCAAAGAGAAACTTTTCACGACATTAGACTGCTTCATCTCGTAAACTCTCGCGACCCGCCTTTCATGACTTTCAAGTTATTGCGGCAGTTTTTTAAGGAAAACAAGTACGGCATACTGAAAGAAGGCCATATGTGACATGATATTCATTTTTCACGATATTAGGCAGGTACATCTAATCAAGTCGATAAGATGTTTTTCACGACTCTTAACAAAGTCTAATAATTATGCAGGTGGACTTGGATTTTTTCAACAATACAAGTCCCTAATGAGCCAAAGAGAAACTTTTCACGACATTAGGCTGCTTCATCTCGTAAACTCTCGCGACCCGCCTTTCCCGACTTTCAAGTTATTGCGGCAGTTTTTTATGGAAAACGAATACGGCTCACCGAAAGAAGTCCATATGTGACATGATATTCTATTTTTCACTATTCTAGGCAAGTATCTCAAATCAAGTCGATACATGTTTTTCACTACTTTTAACAAAGTCTAATAATTATGCATGTGGTCTTGAATTTTTAAAACAAAACAAGTCACTAATGAGCCAAAGAGAAACTTTTCACGACATTAGACTGCTTCATCTCGTAAACTCTCGCGACCCGCCATTCACGACTTTCAACTTATTGCGGCAGTTTTTTAAGGAAAATGAATACGGCTTACCAAAAGAAGGCCATATGTAACATGATATTCTATTTTCACGATGCTAGGCAAGTACCTCTAATCAAATCGATAGATGTTTCTCAAGACTTTCAACAAAGTCTAATAACTATGCAGGTGGTCTTTAATTTTTGCAACAATACAAGTCCCTAATGAGCCTAAGAGAAACTTTTCACGACATTAGACTGCTTCATCTCGTAAACTCTCCCGACCCGCCTATCACGACTTTCAAGTTATTGCGGCAGTTTGTTAAGGAAAATGAACACGGCTTACTGAAAGAAGGCAATATTTGACATCTTATTCATTTTTCACGATATTAGGCAGGTACATCTAAACAAGTCGATGAGATGTTTTTCACGACTCTTAACAAAGTCCAATAATTATACAGGTGGACTTAGATTTTTTCAACAATACAAGTCACTAATGAGCCTAAGAGATACTTTTCGCGACATTAGGTGGTTACATCTCGTAAACTCTCGCGATCCGCCTTCCACGACTTTCAAGTTATTGCGGCAGTTTTTTAAAGAAAACAAGTACGGCTTACTGAAAGAAGGCCATATGTAACATGATATTCTATTTTCACGATGCTAGGCAAGTACCTCTAATCAAAACGATAGATGTTTTTCACGACTTTTACCAAAGTCTAATAACTATGCAGGCGGTCTTGAATTTTTTCAACAATACAAGTCCCTAATGAGCCTAAGAGAAACTTTTCGCGACATTAGACTGCTTCATCTCGTAAACTCTCACGACCCGCCATTCACGACTTTCAAGTTATTGCGGCAGTTTTTTAAGGAGAATGAATACGGCTTCCCAAAAGAAGTCCATATGTTACATGACATTCTATTTTCATTATTCTAGGCAAGTACCTCTAATCAAATCGATAGATGTTTTTCACGACTTTTAACAAAGTCTAATAATTATGCAGGTGGTCTTGAATTTTTTCAACAATACAAGTCACTAATGAGCCTAAGAGATACTTTTCGCCACATTAGGCGGCTACATCTCGTAAACTCTCGCGATCCGCCTTTCACGACTTTCAAGTTATTGCGGCAGTTTTTTATTGAAAACGAATACGGCTCACCGAAAGAAGTCCGTATGTGACATGATATTCTATTTTCATTATTCTAGGCAAGTACCTCTAATCAAGTCGATACATGTTTTTCACTAATATTAACAAAGTCTAATAATTATGCATGTGGTCTTGAATTTTTAAAACAAAACAAGTCACTAACGAGCCAAAGAGAAACTTTTCACGACATTAGACTGCTTCATCTCGTAAACTCTCGCGACCCGCCTTTCACGACTTTCAAGTTATTGCGGCAGTTTTTTATGGAAAACAAGTAGGGCTTACTGAAAGAAGGCCACATGTGACATGATATTCATTTTTCACGATATTAGGCAGGTACATCTAATCAAGTCGATAAGATGTTTTTCACGACTTTTAACAAAGTCTAATAATTATGCAGGTAGTCTTGAATTTTTTCAACTATACAAGTTCCTAATGAGCCAAAGAGGAACTTTTCACGACATTAGACTGCTTCATCTCGTAAACTCTCGCGACCCGTCTTTCAGGACTTTCAAGTTATTGCGGCAGTTTTTTAAGGAAAATGAACACGGCTTACTAAAAGAAGGAAATATTTCACATCTTATTCATTTTTCACGATGTTAGGGAGGTTCATCTAATCAAGATGATAGAGGTTTTTCATGACTTTTAATAAGGTCTAATAATTATGCAGGTGGTCTTGAATTTTTTCAACAATGCAAGTCCCTAATGAGCCAAAGAGAAACTTTTCACGACATTAGGCTATTACATCTCGTAAACTCTCGCGATCCGCCTTTCACGACTTTCAAGTTATTGCGGCAGTTTTTTATGGAAAACGAATACGGCTCACCGAAAGAAGTCCATATGTGACATGATATTCTATTTTCATTATTCTAGGCAAGTACCTCTAATCAAGTCGATACATGTTTTTCACGACTTTTAACAAAGTCTAATAATTATGCAGGTGGTCTTGAATTTTTTTAACAATACAAGTCCCTAATGAGCCAAAGAGAAACTTTTCACGACATTAGACTGCTTCATCTCGTAAACTCTCGCGACCCGTCTTTCAGGACTTTCAAGTTATTGCGGCAGTTTTTTAAGGAAAATGAACACGGCTTACTAAAAGAAGGAAATATTTCACATCTTATTCATTTTTCACGATGTTAGGGAGGTTCATCTAATCAAGATGATAGAGGTTTTTCATGACTTTTAATAAGGTCTAATAATTATGCAGGTGGTCTTGAATTTTTTCAACAATACAGGTCACTAATGTGCCAAAGAGAAACTTTTCACGACATTAGAATGCTTCATCTCGTAAATTCTCGCGATCCGCCTTTCACGACTTTCAAGTTATTGCGGCAGTTTTTTATGGAAAACGAATACGGCTCACCGAAAGAAGTCCATATGTGACATGATATTCTATTTTCATTATTCTAGGCAAGTACCTCTAATCAAGTCGATACATGTTTTTCACAACTTTTAACAAAGTCTAATAATTATGCAGGTGGTCTTGAATTTTTTCAACTATACAAGTCACTAATGAGCCTAAGAGATACTTTTCGCGACATCAGGCGGGTACATCTCGTAAACTCTCGCGATCCGCCTTCCACGACTTTCAAGTTATTGCGGCAGTTTTTTAAGAAAAATGAACACGGCTTACTGAAAGAAGGAAATATTTCATATATTATTCATTTTTCACGATGCTAGGGAGATACATCTAATCAAGATGATAGAGGTTATACACGACTTTTAATAAGGTCTGATAATTATGCCGGTGGTCTTGAATTTTTTCAACTATACAAGTCCCTAATGAGCCAAAGAGAAACTTTTCACGACATTAGACTGCTTCATCTCGTAAACTCTCGCGACCCGTCTTTTACGACTTTCAAGTTATTGCGGCAGTTTTTTAAGGAAAACAAGTACGGCTTACTGAAAGAAGGCCATATGTGACATGATATCCTATTTTCATTATTCTAGGCAAGTACCTCTAATCAAGTCGATAGATGTTTTTCACGACTTTTAACAAAGTCTAATAATTATACAGGTGGTATTGAATTTTTAAAACAAAACAAGTCCCTAATGAGCCAAAGAGAATCTTTTAACGCCATTAGACTGCTTCATCTCGTAAACTCTCGCGACCCGTCTTTTACGACTTTCAAGTTATTGCGGCAGTTTTTTAAGGAAAACAAGTACGGCTTACTGAAAGAAGGCCATATGTGACATGATATTCTATTTTCATTATTCTAGGCAAGTACCTCTAATCAAGTCGATGAGATGTTTTTCACGACTCTTAACAAAGTCCAATAATTATGCAGGTGGACTTGGATTTTTTCTACAATACAAGTCTTTAATAAGCATTAAAGAAACTTTTCACGACATTAGGCTGCTACATCTCGTAAACTCTCGCGACCCGCCTTTCACGACTTTCAAGTTATTGCGGCAGTTTTTTAAGGAAAACAAGTACGGCTTACTGAAAGAAGGCCATATGTAACATGATATTCTATTTTCACGATGCTAGGCAAGTACCTCTAATCAAATCGATAGATGTTTTTCACGACTTTTAACAAAGTCTAATAATTATGCTGGTGGTCTTGAATTTTTTCAACAATACAAGTCCCTAATGAGCCAAAGAGAAACTTTTCACGACATTAGACTGCTTCATCTCGTAAACTCTGGCGACCCGCCATTCACGACTTTCAACTTATTGCGGCAGTTTTTTAAGGAAAACGAATACGGCTCACTGAAAGAAGGCCATATGTGACATGATATTCTATTTTCATTATTCTAGGCAAGTACCTCTAATCAAGTCGATAGACGTTTTTCACGACTTTTAACAAAGTATAATAATTATGTAGGTGGTCTTAAATTTTTTCAACAATACACGTCACTAATGAGCCAAAGAGAAACTTTTCACGACATTAGACTGCTTCATCTCGTAAACTCTCGCGACCCGCCTTTCACGACTTTCAAGGTATTGCGGCAGTTTTTTAAGGAAAACAAGTACGGCTAACTGAAAGAAGGCCATATGTGACATGATATTCTATTTTCATTATTCTAGGCAAGTACCTCTAATCAAGTCGATAGACGTTTTTCACGACTTTTAACATAGTCTAATAATTATGCATGTGGTCCTGAATTTTTAAAACAAAACAAGTCACTAATGAGCCAAAGAGAAACTTTTCACGACATTAGACTGCTTCATCTCGTAAACTCTCGCGACCCGCCTTTCACGACTTTCAAGTTATTGCGGCAGTTTTTTAAGGAAAACAAGTAGGGCTTACTGAAAGATGGCCACATTTGACATGATATTCATTTTTCACGATATTAGGCAGGTACATCTAATCAAGTCGATAAGATGTTTTTCACGACTCTTAACAAAGTCTAATAATTATGCAGGTGGTATTGAATTTTTTCAACTATACAAGTCCCTAATGAGCCAAAGAGAAACTTTTCACGATATTAGATTGCTTCATCTCGTAAACTCTCGCGACCCGCCATTCACGACTTTCAAGTTATTGCGGCAGTTTTTTAAGGAAAATGAACACGGCTTACTGAAAGAAGGAAATATTTCTTATATTATTCATTTTTCACGATGCTAGGGAGATACATCTAATCAAGATGATAGAGGTTTTTCACGACTTTTAATAAGGTCTAATAATTATGCAGGTGGTCTGGAATTTTTTCAACAATACAAGTCCCTCATGAGCCTAAGAGAAACTTTTCACGACATTTTGATGTTACATCTCGTAAACTCTCGCGATCCGCCTTTCACGACTTTTAAGTTATTGCGGCAGTTTTTTAAGGAAAATGAACACGGCTCACTGAACGAAGCCAATATTGGTCATCAAAAAATACAACCTTTTTCTGTATACACCAAAACATGAAAATGATTAACAGAAAAGTTAACAAGTAAAAAACGACATTTTAGTCGTAAAACTACAACATAAAACTTTAAAACAAAGTATTTTAGGAAAATAAGTCAAATAGGAAAGTTGTGGATTATCAAAAAATACAACTTTTTACAATGTACATTAACGTATAAAAGTTTATTATAGCTGATATACGAAAAAAGCGATATTTTACAGTAAAATATTACTTTTACCTCATAAGAATAAGTACTCTAAACAAATCGTTTGATCGCGAGCACGCAACGCGAGCGTTAGATAGTCGGACGAGCGCGAACCGCGAGCTGTAATGGATCTAGCAAGCTAGACGCGGTCGCGTTTTGCATATGTAAGGTTCTGATTTACTATGCTGAACCGCGCAGTAATTCTATATACAAATAATTATTTATTTGAGTATAGGTGATGTAGCCTTGACTCGAGAGTCTTCTGTTACTATTAAGTAGGTTATGATTCTAATAAACTGTCTCTTTATGGTACTTCTTTGTTATGACTTTATTTAGACGAAGGCCCAATGCTTTGATACAGATGTTACACAGATGTTTTAATCTAATCTTTACGTTTGTTCTTAATGTTACGAATTTACTTATTTCTATATTGGTTCGACTTACAATCCCGTTCGGACACTACTAGTAGATTGCACGGTCGATGACTGGGCGGTGTTTAGTATTATCCTACACGGATGGTTCCGTGGCGTGTTGAGAGTAAGTTCCTTAACTAAGCTGCCGAAGCTAACGCCAGATATGTTGACGGTCCTTAAGCCTCGTACTGTACCAACTCACGTCCAGAGTATGAAGAATTCCACCGGTTAGCTTCCACGGAGTTTGAGTGGTTTTTAAGCACCCAATAGACGACGCGAAGGACTAAACGGCACTCGTATTCACACACCAGGTCCAGCAGGTACAACACTCGTTGTCCTTGTAAAAAGAGACTTCACTAAAGGCAATATGAGGACTGAGTGCGGGGCTTATAAGGCTTGGCGGATGATCTCAACGTTAGGGTAATAACCAATCACCGATCGCCACTGAAAGTGTCTTACAATATAGGTTGGTGATGGTGCAGAATAAGTAGGTTTTGGGATTGCTGACTCGAGGGTCAGTTGGTTTAATTAGTGGGACGCGTTTGATGTCGTAAACGCGGTTGCGGAAATGCTTACATTGTAATTATCGTCGTATACCTGCGCCTGTACACATACACGCCGTCATACATCATTCTGTATACAGTATATTCATACATATATAATTATCTTTTATGAACATGGGACGTTACACCTCCCCCCCCCAGAGTATTGCTGTCCCCAGCAATGGGTGCTGGTGCAAAAAGAAAAAAAAACGTGCGATGTTCATTCACAATATGTTGTTACATAAGTATGTTGTTTAAGAACTTTTCATAAAGTTAATAATATAATGCTGACATATGCATTAACTCGGAAGATTAATAAGTGATTAAAAAGTAATTTTCGGTATTTTGATCTCTAATCCTAGTTGTAAAAATTTTTGTTCCGATCCGATCATAATTGCGATTTTTCGTATTTTATTTACAGAATAACAATGTAAATATAAACAATTTGGCTAACTTTTATTACATTATTAGTTCGGGGACTCTTAATTGCTAAATTACAAAAAGGTTTGGTTCGAATCCGACCATAATTTTTATTTATTTATTTATTTATTTATTTATTATTTTTTTTTTCCGTAGGTCGATAGAGTATCCTTAACTAGCAATTTAGGTACAAAAATAACAATTTTCGTACTGTAATTTTTCGAGTTACAGGCCTATAAACATTTGATTGTTGCTACTTATTTTTGGGTGTATTTTGACTTCCTAATGTGCGGTCGAGTGCTAAAAGTCCGAAATTATTATTATTTTGTTAGATAATGCCAATTGTTGCTAAATTGTTTATTCCGCATGTTTAGTATTTGTATAATATGAACCCCTATGTGGTCTTATTGTAATTCCGCTAGATTGGAAAGTGCATGTGTGTAGGTATAAGCCTGTATGCAAGTATAACTGGTCTTATGTATATTTATATATACTCTTACCCGTCTTTATGTACACTGATATATATACTCGCATGTCCATACGTTATGTTCATTTATATATATACTCGCTGTATATATATAAGTATAGTATTGACTGCGAGTGTGACGTACTGCATTCCTGGGTAGGTCGCATTCCTGGATGGGTCTTTTTGATTCTTCAAGTATCCGCTCGGTGGCAGGAGTTACCGCGCTTTGGCGCGAACTCGTGCTTTCGTCACACCTACGTATACGCGCGTGCTGTGTAAGTTTCGGCGCGAGTGCATTGGCTTCGGATGGTAGTAGCCGCAATGCTAGGTTCGCTGACATCTATTGTCAGCATTATCGGCGTGATACTACTGCTTTTTGAAATCATTCTTCTGTTTTCTTTTCGGCCGTACTACACGTAACTTTTATTATAAATCCAAGGTAAGTTGAATTTTATTTTTCTTTTGCTATTACTGTATGGTATTTGTTATTATTTTGATATTCGTATTTGTCGTTGTAGATGTCGTCTGCTGGTTCAAGTCTTCCCTGCGGCGGTGTACGTCACTCCTTTGTACAGGAGTACACCGGCGTAGGAATTGCTGAAGCTACTAGACGGATGCGTTTGGGTCTAGGCAAGGACTCGAACTTCACTGTGCATGTTGTAAGTGTTTGTATCTTCTCTGGTAAAAAATTTTTGCTATTTTTAAATTTTCCTTTTCTATTTATTGTAGTATCGCAAGGCTTTGGATGTGACCGCGGCTCCAGACGATTTTGCTGAGTACTTGCAGCCGATACTGTCTGCTGGTACTGTTTTTGAACGGTTGAGGTTGCAGGGATCTCCTACGGGGCCTGGTTTGTCCTACAGCCATAAGAAGGCGATGAAATTCGAGCCTGCTGAGTCTTTGAAATTAGCTGCGGAGCTTCAGGTGAGTTTTTAATTATTCTTCTAATAATTCAAAAATAACTATTGTCTCATAATAAACTTCTTATTTTTCTTCTTTTATAGCGCAATGTCGTGCCCGGGAAGGTGGACTCGTTGCTGGACTGTGACCGCTTCATGGACGCAGTCATACAGCATCACTCTAATTCTACTTCCGGGTCCTTGTATGGTATGAATTTGGAGTTAACGAATATTCCGCATGAATTGGGCGAGGTACCCTGGAATGTGCATCCCTCTCGTAATTCTGCGCTGGGGCCGTCAATAGGTATTAATGTACCGACTTATTATCTGTCCGGTGATGCATCATACACACCTATGCATCCCGAGGATGGCTACTTGGACAGCTGTAACGTTGTCCGCTGGGGCCTTCCCGGTGCGTGCAAGGTATGGTTGTTTGTTCATCGGATGGACAATGAGAGGTTGATGGCGGCTGTCAAGGAAGAGGTGCGCCGGTGGCGGCAGAGGCAGCCCAATATGGCGCTCGTAGGTGAAGGTTGTTCTTTACCTCTACACCACAAAATTTGGGTGTTGACTACCGAATTCCTGATGCGGCATAACATCCGTCATCAGTGTGTTCGGCAGGAGCCTGGTGATTTGGTGTACGTAGGTATCGGCATTTACCACCAAGTTGTCAATATTGGTGTTACTCTTGCCGAGGCGGTGAATGTAGGTAGTGCTGCATGGAATAAATGCGCTCACCTCTTCACTACTTGTACCAGTTGTGCGGAGAATGGGGGACCAAGTGGTGTCCAATACATTTCTCCCAACGAAATGTGTAGCGCTGGCATTAAGGAGTGTGATGTCAAATGGTATGTGTGCAACGTTGAAGGGTGTCCTTACGTTTGTACAACTGCTCGAGATTATCAGGCGCACCTTACTGCTCATCGTTCTCCACTTTCGAAGGTAGGGAAGTATGTTTGCGCCCGGTGTAACCATCCTCTTTATTCTACGAACGCACACCTGACGAGGCACATAAAGAGGATACATTCCTTGGATCTTCCAAAACCTTTGGAGGTTACCTGCCCGTTATGCGGCATTGTTATTTTGGCTCCGAATTTAAATCGGCATATGGCGCAGAGTTGTAGAGGCCGAAATTGAACTGTTATTTTCTTGTTTTGTTTGTATAATTTTAAGTATTTGTTGATGTATTGTTTAAGTTTTTTTTTGTTGTTTTTATAATATATTTATTAATGTAAAAAAAAATTTTCTTTTATTTATTTATTGCCAATCACCTTCCACTATCCGAGCGTTGAACTCTGTCAGTGCTGATTCGTATGATTTACTGCTGACGCGGAGTTTTACGGAGTATAAGTAGGATCTCTTTTTAGTTCTAAATTCATTATACTTTATTCCTTACTCCTCTTCGTTGTCGATTTCTTTGGCCTATTGCCTATTTCCTGATTTTAAATGGCGCGGCCGATCTTAGGTTTCTGGGGTTTTGGGTATCCCGTGGGGGATACTGTTGACGAATCCGACGTTGGCGTAAGTATCAATTTAAATTTTTACAAAAATTTAAATTTGTATAAAAAAATTGTTTTTCATTTATGTTATTTTCCCAATTTTTAGGAAGTGTCTGATGATGAGGGTATTGGTATGGATTTAACCGTGCCACCCCTTGCGCCCAGTTCTTACCCTTGTCACGGAACGCCATTATCGAGTTTCTATATAAATGATCGGTGTGTCGTATGTCGTGAGCCGCCAGAATCTCCGTCATTCATCCGGCTATATCGTAGTGGGTCTTTCTTCCAAGTGAGTACAATTGTAGGTTTTTCTTGTTTAAGTTCTTTAAAAATGGTAAATATTTCTCTGTTCTAGGCTATGTATCGTCTTAGTCAGGTCAATCATCCTGCTCCTGATGATGACGATGGGGTATGGTATCCCTGTCACATGGAATCGTGGGACGAGCCGGATGGTGAAAGCTGTCCTGTTTGTTCTGGGGCAATAGATCAGCCTCCAACACTTATGAGGCTGTTTAATCGTGCGGTACCTATGGTTATTTCAATAAAATTCTGTTATTCTAAAATTTTTAATTAATGAATTCTGTTTTCTTTTTCTTTTGTTTCAGTGGATACCTATACCGAACGTCCGCTTGGAGTAAAATTACCGATTTGTTGTTACGTTTTTTTTTTTAAGATAATAAATTTTATTTAAAATTAATCTTTAAGTGAGAAAAAAAATTTCTTAAAAAAAAATAGAGTTTTTATCCCAGTGATGACTTTGAACCCACAATCCTATGCTGCTTCCTTTTGCGTAAAAATTAATTATTCCCAAAATTCTTTAGTCGAAGGAAAGAGAATAATATGGACACCGGTAAGTTTAAAATACCGTGTCTTGAATTGGTAGTGGTCTTGTCTGGTTGCGCAATAAGTTTACGCTAGTTGTTCGGTGTTTATTGGTTAATTGCAGCGTTGCTGGATTTGTCGCCGGTGTATTGTACACAATGACTTCTCTGGTATTCGGTGGTAGCGTTGTGGATATCGTTGAAATTGCTGATTCTGCAGATGTTCCTAAATCTATTTCTTCAATGTTGCAGGTTTTATATTTAGTCTCGTGTTGTAATAATGGGTTGACTGTAACTCTGTTTAAACTGTCGTTTTCGTAAATGTCTGCTTTTCTTTTAAATGTTTTTGATTTCCTTGGTTTTCCTCTAGTACATCTGATGCATGTAAAGGGGAAGCAACATTTATAAATAATATAAATGATTAATAATATTACTATGGGGGACATGATTGATGTAGCAAAATATGCTGCATTTGTGTATTTTTCTCTCTTTTGGGCAGCAACTTCCGAAAACTTGTCTTCAAGTTGTTGTAGCGTGATGGCATCTTCGCTTTCGGCCCAACTTTTTATTCGATGAACCTCGGTCTCGGTAAACTGTGGCACTTCGGCAAGCTTACTGTACTTTAGTATACTACTAACGTTCATGAAATTAATATTCCTTAATTAATTAATAATATATTTTGACTTGTGTGTCCGTAGCACAGCCCACGGATGGTTAAAATTCCAGCTCCTTTTATAATTAGCTCTGCTTTGCGTTCGTCATTACAAATGATTCTCATCGGTACTGGATCAATTACTGAAAACAGCCATTCGTCTGTACTCATTAGTTTGGTCCATTTTACGGATGCTGCTGATGAAATAGACATTTTACAATTTCGTAATGTCGATTCCTTGGGTCTTGCAAGTAGCGCAAATTCACATGGGCTTTTATCATTGTCTATATTAAATGGTAATGTAGGTGGACACATTACTAGTCTGTCAAAAGTAACACAAGTACTTACGTATGATGATGTTGCTAACAAATAGCTTTGCATATCATGTGATACGATTAAATCTGTATGGCTGGGTACGATACTCACATGTGAAGTATGATTAGCTGTTAATTCTTTTGCGATAGGTAGCGAGTGAATTTTATAGTGTGAATATCTATTTTTATCTGATAGTGGAAAGTCTAATAACACCATTAACCTACCATTCGTCGTAGCAACACTTGTTTTAGACATGGCATGCAACATGTCTATGGTTACCAAACTATGGTCCCATGGTAACGTGTTATTGTTAATTGACCTTAAAATTGATTGTAACTGTTCATGTGTGAATAATAAAGGGTGTAGATGCCCTTGGGTAGCTGTCTCTAATGTGTTTACCAAAGTTTTGTAAGTACTTATACTATGTTCTAGTGCTTGATCGAATTGATAAGTCCATCTCGATATAGCCTGAATTGTGCTAGTACGAATCGCAAAGGAATCCAGCTGTTCGGTTCTATTCATAAGACTCACGATTTGCGAGTGTTGTTCACTCAGGCGTTGTTCATGAATCGCCATGTCATTATGAAGATTCTCTAAGTTTGATCTAACAATATGCGTTTGAGTAGCGGCCATCGAAGATATATTAGCTGTCCTTTCATACAGTTTATCGATATCTACATTTAGCTGGTCTCTGTCGCCTGCATCCATAGTACCAAAAAGCTGTTTATTGATCCAACCCACAAACTCGAAAGGCGCTCCACGTTTCCTCAAAGTATGAGTATAGGGGGAGAAACGATTCTCCTGAAGGACTAACGATGGTTTGAAGAATATGTGTGTCGTCTTTCAATGATTTTAGCATTTTTAACTCTAAATTGAATTTTCCTGTCGGTATAATGTTGTTACATTCCGATTCTTCTAGTTTACTCTTACACATGTTTGTCAATCCAAAAATCTGTTTTTCTCTCCAAACAATCGGGTCCTTCCAGCTACTCAAATCCAGAGTAACGGCAATCCTCCATCTAGTTCTTTCTATTTTTACCTCCCCCATATACTCGTAGTATATTCCTGGATTTTGAGTTATCTCGGTTATCTGGTAGTAGGTAGCCTCGTCCAGCATCAGGCTATTGTTGCCGTCCGGATAAAAAGATAGAAGCAGTCCTAGCATCACTATCAATAACGCCATGATGCTGAAACAAAGAACGTAGTACTCAGCGATAAAATTTCTCTAACTTGTCTTTATGCTTTACTATTAGTTTTCCATTAGATGAATCTACTATGACATTATTATTGTCTTTAATTTCTTTTACAAAAAATTTTCCATTATAAAATTTATCTAATTTCCCATATCTGGGTTCCTTTAATACTCTTACTTCGTCTCCGACAGAAATCTGTAAAGGTCTTGCCTTTTTATCATAGTACTCTTTGTTCTTATGTTTTGATTGTATGAGATTATTCCTGGCTACTGTTTGCGCATCTCTCAAACATTCAGTTAGTTCTTGTATGTAATCGTTGTAAGTTTCTAATTCGAATTCGTTCGGCAAACGATGGGTGTACGGGCTGGTTTGCCGTATACTAATTCATGAGGAGTGTAACCCGTTGATGTATGTACGGATGTATTATACTCATGAATAGCAAAGGGAATTACTTTATCCCAATCTTGTTTGCTTGATGATTTATTTCTTAGAAAGTCTGCTAAGACAGCGTGACTTCTTTCTAAGGATCCATTAGACTGTGGATGGTATGCAGTCGTAGTATTTAATTTAAAATTATAAATTTCGGATAACTGTGACAATAGATTGTTTTGAAAACTGCGTCCTCGGTCGCTTAGAATTATTCTAGGTACTCCAAAATGTACAAAAAGGTGTCGGGTCAAAGCGTCTGCGATTGTAACTGCTTTGATGTTGGGCACTGGTACTGCTATACAAAATTTTGAAAACTGACACTGCATAGTTAGTATATGCACGTTACCTTGCGTAGATTTGCATAAAGGTCCAACTGTATCTATGGCTACTTTATAGAAAACTTCACTTGGTGTATCCGTTATTACCATTGGTTCTCTTGTCTTTACTCTAACCAGCTTTTGTTCTTGGCATATTTCACATTTGCGTACGAAATCATGTATATCTTCTTTCATTCCTTTCCAATAGTATCGTTCTCTTATTCTTCTATAGGTTTTTCCCATACCACGATGTCCTCCAAACAAACTATTATGGTAATCGTTCAGAACTATTAACTTGTATTCAGGGGCTAGTATCTTACACTCACCGTAACATATCGTTACTGCTATTTGTAAATTTTTCAGTTTTTCCTTAATTTTATTTAATAATACCCCTCGTGGAAGAGTGTCAGTTAGTTCTCCGCTTCTAGCTAATCTAAAAGCCTTTAACTTTTTATTCTTAATTTCGTTTGCTAATGTACTTAAACATTTCGATAAATTATCTGGTGTAATTTCGTCTTTTTCTTTATCCGAAATAACTAAACTAAAAATGAATCTTTTTCTATTTTGGGTAACTATTACATCACCGATGGTTATCTTGGCCTTCGATAATTCATCGCGATAAATAGCTTCTATGTCAATAAGTAATTTGTTGGTTCCATATGATAAACTTAAATCTTTTGAAATGAAATGTACTATATTATCTTTTAGGTAGGTTATACATTCTCTAGTTTTTAAAAATTTTTATGATTCACTCGAGTTCACATCTGAATCTACATAGTCGAAAAATACAGATGTTGGTGTGTTTCCTAATCTTGGAGCTTTACTGTCTTCCTTCGGTTTACTATTTATATAAGAAGTATTATGGTTGTTGGTAAGTGTTCCGCTTGTGGGTGTTATTATTGTTTTTGTCGTTTTAGATAGATTATTTTGTTTTTTAGGTTTAGATAATTTTTTTCTTAATTCTTCGTTAATCTCATCCTCCGATTCTTCTTCACTATCCTCTTGTTCTATTGTGGAGAGGTGATGCCAATTGGTGTTTTCGGCCATCTCTTCAGTCCAAGCAGTAGAAGATGCTCTAGGTTGTTTTATGGGTGACTTGAAACGAATCGGATTAGAATGACTATCTGCGTATTCTAGCATCCATTCTCTCACAGTGCTGCTGGGGACTACTGCCTGTGAAGCTTCTCCAAGTAACGTAGGTGGTTCTGAACTCGCTTTCTCTCCTTGTTGTAAGGGTGATGAGCTTTCAATATCTTTCATGAGGTCCCAGTTCTCAGTTGGAGTTTCATGATAGAGCTCTAAGAAATTATCCCAGCACATCGAGAGTGGTTGGTTATTTGTAGTCTCGCTTGGGTTTCCATTAGGATTAATCTCTTTTTCCCTTGCACTTTTGTTTAATTCAATGCTAGATAATTCTTGTAGTTCTGAATTATCCATGAGTTGACCTGGCATTGATCGTCTCATAGTAGATTGTAATTTTGGGTTTATTAACTCTTTGTCATCACTTGATGATGAAGAATCTCTAAATTTTGTTTCAATTTCCGAACTAGTTTGTCTAGAATTAGTATTCTTTTTGTTGTTGGGATTTTTACTCTTGTTCTTATGGGGTTTATTCAATATTATTTCATCAAATTCACTTTCACATGGATCCTCGATTGACTTGGCCATAGTAGAATCAGTTTCCTCTTCTGACTCTGTATCTTGATTCAACAGGCTAGGAAGCAAAGATTTGTTGCTTAGTGGTATTGGTGGAGCATCGGAAGATTCTGCAATACTACTCTCGATTGAGTTGGTTATTTCTGAGTTATCTGTTTCACTCATTGATGGTGGTTCGGAAACTATGGGTTCTGCAAAAACTACTGTTTTCTTTTCTGTAGTGGCTGGTTCGTTCTTCCTCATTCTAAGTCTCTTCGCGATTTTACTTGCTTCTAGGTCGGCTTACCCTCCCTCCATACCTAAAGGGATAGTGGGGTTATCAAGATTGATTCCTTCCTTACGACCCGGTTTCTTTCGATGTTTAACTCCTTCTTTAGAAGTTTCGTTTTCGCTTTGTAGTTGAGTACGATTCTGTCTGGCTAAAGAAGTTTTAGTCGGCTTAGGTAGGATAGGCAGTACTCGTACCTCCCCCCCCCCCTGTTCTTGTTCATCTTCTTTAATTAGTTGGTCTCTATCAACTGGATTGCGGGAAAGGGCGTCTGCGTTAACATTTAGACGACCAGGTTTATACTTGAAAGTATAGTAATAACCTCGTAATCTCATTCTCCAACGATTTAACCTACTGACTGGATCTTTTAATGATTCAATCCATGTCAATGGTTCGTGATCTCCGTAGATGGTGAAATGCTTACCGTAAAGGTAGTGGCTAAAATACTCTATGGCATTTACTACGGCTAAACATTCTTTTTCTGTGGTAGAATAATTTCGTTCGCATTTGTTGAGAGATCTGGACATATAGGCGATTGGATGTTCTTGTCCTGGTTCACCTTGACTTAGGACTGCACCTATAGCTCCATCACTTGCATCCGTAGTTAGAATGAAGGGCTTACTCTCATCCACTGTTGTTAGTACGGGGGCTTCACAAAGTGCTTCTTTTAAGATCTTAAAACTTTGTTCTTGTTCTAATTCCCACTTCCATTTTACGTTTTTGGCTAATAGGGCGTTGATGGGCCCTGCTTTCTCTGAGAAGTTTTCAATAAACCTTCTGTAATAACCAGCTAATCCTAAGAACTGTCGGATTTCAGTTTGGTTAGTCGGCCGCGGGTAGTTTTTAACGGCTTCTAACTTCTTAGGGTCCGGTCTTACTCCATTACTGTCGATGATATGACCTAAATAATTAATTTCTGGTACAAGGAATTGGCATTTATCCATTTGTAGTCTTAAGCCTACCGCTGACAACCTTTCAAACAATTTAGCGATTTTCTCCTCATGTTCTTCGAGAGAATTTGCATAAATCACTATATCATCTAAAAAGACATACATTTCTGATCCTTGTAGACCTGTTAGGACGCAATCCATGAGCCTTTGGAAGGTTGCAGGCGCGTTGGTAAGGCCGAAGGGCATACATAGGTACTCAAAATGGCCGTATTTGGTGTTAAAGGCAGTTTTCTCAACATCCCCAGGGTCAATCTCTATTTGATGGAAGCCCATGGCGAGGTCAAAAACTGAGAAATATTTTGCTCTTCCAATCTGCTCAAGGATTTCCATGATGTTAGGTAGTGGATATGCGTCCTTGATGGTTTTCGCGTTTAACTTTCGGTAGTCAATTACCAACCTGTACTTTTTCTTTCCGTCTGGTCCTGGTTTCTTAGGTACGATTCGAATAGGACTGCAAGATGGGCTCTTTGAATGCCTGATTATACCGGCTTCCAAAAGTTTTTGTATTTGGTTAAAAAGCTCGTCATCTAGTCCTGTTGGTCCTCTCTTGTACTTAACTTTGACGGGTTCTTCATCGGTTGTCCTAATCTTATGCTTAACACATGATGTTCTTGGTGGCGGATCTCCTGGCAAATAAAACAGATGAGAATATTCTTTTACCATTTTCTTAATCTGCGTTCTTTCTGGTCTTGTGTGATAGTTGGTTAAAACTTTTTCCAGGATTGTTTTTACGCGGTCTTCTTCGTCTTTTGGTGGTTCCCCTTCTAACGGAAACTCGTAGTCATCCTCCAAGTCATCGTAAAAGTCAAATGCTTCCAATGGCTGTGGAGTAATTTCTATTTCAACTGGGTCAGGTAGAGTATTAGTGGCCATTACATAACAGTAGCCTTTGTTATTTTTAACGGCGGTTTCTCCTATAAAAACTCCTGGGACGGTATTTATTCGTCTTAAGTAGGCTTGGCCCTTAGCTGAATGTTTAGTTGCGGGAATTCTTATAGGAACTTTTGCTCTGGCCGGTAACTTAAATACAGTTTTACCATTGGATTTAAAACCTTTAGAATTAAAATTCCAATTTACTGTATCTATAGACTCCGGTTCTATCTCGCGTTCGGCATATGGAAATTCAAACTCAGGTTCAATCTCGCGTTCGGCATATGGAAATTCAAACTCAGGTTCAATCTGAACTCTTTTTACTTCCGTGTTTCGATATGCTTCCTCTGGATGTTTATCTTCACTAGTTTCTGGTATTAGTTTATGAACGAAGGGAACGGGTGTTATCGGATGACTTTCCGTTACTAGTACTCCCTCTCCAAACATGATGTTTACTTTTTCTACAAGTAGAAAAGGGTTACCCAATATAAGTTCCTCTGATAGTGGCGTGCTAGATGGTAACACGTGGAATAAATGGTCCTTTCCTAAGATTTTTAATTTTACAGTTCCTAGAGTTCTTACCTCCTGTGGAGAAATACCTAGTATAGAGGTCACGTCATTTTGGTCTACTATAGCATTAGGACCCAATGCATTTTCTTTTACTGCATTGATTTGGGCTCCGGTATCCACTACACATAAGGCTTCTGGAACTGCCAATTGTTCTATTTTTAATTTTATTGTGGGCGAGGATTCGACTCTTGACGTGAGTCGAATAACTTGGGCTGGTTTCCCGACTTGGCTGTGGGGCCGGGACTGGTTGAACGCTGTGGAGTCGTCCCGCTCACTGGTGCGTTCTTCCAGTGAGCGTTGTCCCAGTTTAAATGATTTTTATTTCCACTACGAAACGGGATTGGCGACTTCGGCTTTTCTCCGTAATAGTCTTGAATTAGACTGGATTCTTGATGGTGACATGGTTCCTGCATTGGGACTGGTCTGTGCGTACACGTTGGTGGATTTTGATGTTGGTAGCCTCCATTTTGAGGTGGGTACCAATATCCGGCTCTCTGTTGATTTTGAAAGTATATATAACATGCAGCACAGTTACAGGGTCTGTAATCCAGATATAATGGTGCCTCTGGTGGTATAACATGTCTTTGTACTGGTGGTCTTACTGGCACCATAGAATTTTCGGTATATTCCCTCTGGAGTATACTTGGATGTTTGATAGGCTCGGGTACTGGCTTTTTATAACTCAATTGTGGTGGTGCGTGTATTTTGCCTCCTTCAAAAGTCATTTTTGGGAAATAGGTGTCATCCCGGTCTATTGAATAAGAAATCTCATCTCTATTATGCGTAGAATCATGAAAATTCACTCTTCTTTGCCCTCCTCTATCTCCTTCCTCATTATTCAATGTTCTTACTTGATGTATACTTTCATATATTTCTCCTGAACCATGGGGTGAATCCCGTGAACCATGTGGACTTCGATCTTGTGTATGACTTACTTGATGAATACGTGGATTGGAGTAATGATTATTATACATGGTTACTTTACCCCGTTCATATTTCGATGCTAACGCGAACGCGTCATCCAGTTTTTCTGGTGCTAACTCGATAATACGGGTTCTCCAACCATCTGGTAATCCATTAATAAATGATTCTAAGGCGATGATTTCGATCTGAGGTTTTAAATGATCTCGCTGTACGTTATTTCCCAGTACTTCCAACGCGGCGTTAATTGCGGCATTAACTAGCGCGTTTATTCGACCGTAAAACTGTCGAATATTCTCTCCCTGCCTCATGGAAGATGATTGAATTTCGTGTAAGTAATAACTATATGTGCGGGGCGGTGCAAAGCAGTCTTTTAAATGCGATTTTAAATCATTCCAAGTTTTAAATGTGCTACCTTCCAAGGCTTGTCTGGCTTTACCCCTTAATTTTGATATAACGATTCTTAAAAAGTGTGCTTCTGAATCTGTAGAAATCATGGTAAAGCAGTTATCAACATCTTGTAAGAATTTTTTTAGATTCATATTAGTTCCATCGTAATCTGCAAGATGTTGAGTTGCTCTTTCCACTGCCCGAAAATTATTTGACTCTAATATACTACGTGAAAATTCTAATAATTGTTCTTCTCTTTCTGCCTCTTTAAATCTATAAAATTGATCTAAAGCATTGATTCTTTGTTCTAAGTTGGGTAATCTTAAGATTTCCTCTCTAGTTTGATTAAACGCCATTATGGTTTATTTCGTCTAAAAAAATACTGACCCTAAACTTCTTCTTAATAATGAAAATTCTAAACGAGACAGTTGGTACTTTAGTAACAATGGCTTAGTTCCCCACAAGGGATGCCATTTGTAAGTTTCTGATTTACTATGCTGAACCGCGCAGTAATTCTATATACAAATAATTATTTATTTGAGTATAGGTGAACTAGCCTTGACTCGAGAGTCTTCTGTTACTATTAAGTAGGTTATGATTCTAATAAACTGTCTCTTTATGGTACTTCTTTGTTATGACTTTATTTAGACGAAGGCCCAATGCTTTGATACAGATGTTAAACAGATGTTTTAATCTAATCTTTATGTTTGTTCTTAATGTTACGTATTTACTTATTTCTATATTGGTTCGACTTACAATCCCGTTCGGACACTACTAGTAGATTGCACGGTCGATGACTGGGCGGTGTTTAGTATTATCCTACACGGATGGTTCCGTGGCGTGTTGAGAGTAAGTTCCTTAACTAAGCTGCCGAAGCTAACGCCAGATAGGTTGACGGTCCTTAAGCCTCGTACTGTACCGACTCACGTCAAGAGTATGAAGAATTCCACCGGTTAGCTTCCACGGAGTTTGAGTGGTTTCTAAGCACCCAATGGACGACGCGAAGGACTAAACGGCACTCGTATTCACACACCAGGTCCAGCAGGTACAACACTCGTTGTCCTTGTAAAAAGAGACTTCACTAAAGGCAATATGAGGACTGAGTGCGGGGCTTATAAGGCTTGGCGGATGATCTCAACGTTAGGGTAATAACCAATCACCGATCGCCACTGAAAGTGTCTTACAATATAGGTTGGTGATGGTGCAGAATAAGTAGGTTTTGGGATTGCTGACTCGGGGGTCAGTTGGTTTAATTAGTGGGACGCGTTTGATGTCGTAAACGCGGTTGCGGAAATGCTTACATTGTAATTATCGTCGTATACCTGCGCCTGTACACATACACGCCGTCATACATCATTCTGTATACAGTATATTCATACATATATAATTATCTTTTATGAACATGGGACGTTACACATATACCGGGGGCAGGGGTGCCTTGCATAGCGAAGCGACGCGCGGCCGAAAGCCGCGTGTTGCGTACTAGTTTTATTTATTTGTAACTAGTTACAATGGCCATCCAGATAGACATGTATTGCTTTGCACGATACAAGTCAATATGTTACAAGTCAATATCTTTTTCATTTTTTATAACTTTAGGAAATATTTATGAAATAGTGCTATGGTTGGTAACTGCTTTTCTCGACTTGTAAAAAACTTTTCTATACCTTATAGACTAAAAATCCGTAAATAAATTATGTGTGTACTAAATGATTTGCGGAAGTAAAAACAAACGATTCATGTTAAATCTTGAACAGTGATATAAAATTTTCAAAATGGCGTTTTATAGCATAGTGTGGCTAAAATCCGCGTTGAAGTTACGTCTATTCGTGGCGATAACAGTCCTTTTTGTGTTTATCACACTCTCTACACTAGTCCGCTAATCTCACGGTGCAAAAAAGGACTACATCAGTAACGGATAGGCGTGACTTGGCGGATTTTAGCAGCTATGCTATAAAATTTTAGCGACATGTATCGCAATAAATCATTATAATAGAATATAGTATGCGAGAGAGAAAAAGTGTGATAGAGCGTGAAAAGAGAGAACCACAGGCGTAGTTGCAACACTCGTTAAAACTCCATCTTACTACTAAGAATGAAAACTTATTTATACTAACTCGAACTCTGCATTTCGAAATATCAAGATATTTGCAATCAATTAGCATAATTCTTTAAAAATTTCGGCAAAGCTCAAAATTGTCGTAAATCACCATAGCACTTATATGGAGATCTATCTTATGTAAAAACTCAATGGTCTCGGTGTTTTATTGTTAATTTCAATTTTGGTCATCTTATCTGCATAATAATAATACATTTAAAAAATTAGTAAGTTCTTTTATTAAGAATTTGAAACTTACAATAGCTCTAAGTAGGCATTTCCTCACAATTCAATCGCCACTAATACTAGCATATACATTGATAATCTATTCTAGAAAAATGTGAAATATGTCAGAACTCTACATAGAAAATAATAAATAAAATGTAACAATAAGAGAAAAAATAAATTATTTTCTGAAATAAATCAATAGATTTGAATATTCAGGTGAAACGTTTTGAAACAATAAAAATTTAAACAATTATATTTACCATAATAAACAAAGAATAAATCTAAAAAACAATAATATAGCAAAGAAATAGGTCTAAAGAATACTGTTGAAATATTTAATATCCATTCCGTAAACACCAACAATAATGTAGCAGTGTATAAAACACTCTCCTTTAAATCCTTGATATGAACAAAATTTTAAACTTTTAACAACAAGAAGTAAAGCCTTAAAATCTATATATACCCTACATACGCCTTAATAAATTTTTTATAACCTTGGACATTCAACAACATATCATCAAAGATCTGCAACAGAGGTCTCCCAATAAATGCATCTTATTGTTTGAAATTACTTTATTACAATCTGGCGTAAAATTAGATATAAGATTTGATAATATCAATCTTGCTACATCTACCACATGCAAACTTGATAATACTATACTCATTTAAAATATTAGATGAATGATTAAGCGTTGCTGGGTTTCCGCGACCTTAATAATCATTAATGATAATTCTCCTACTTATGTTAAGATGCAGCTTTTTATAGTAGAAAAAGTTTATTCACTCAAGATTCTTAATCGATTTAGAGCTGCCAATATACAACTAAACACAATCAATTTTCACGAGCTTAGATGTGCAATAAACAGCTAGGGTGAAAATACGTGCTTTTCACGATTTTCGAATTTGTGACATTAAATTACTCTGGACCCAAATTCTTTCAACACACACGTTATTTCATTACTTGCTAAATGATGCTAAGAGCCTTCTCCTCCCACTTTAGAATACGCTTACATTTAACATAGAACTAACGCGGATTGCTTTTTACGACCTAAAGAAATATCTAAGAAACTGACATAACAAACATTATCCGATATTTTGTGTAACGCATTAATTTATTCGCGATCTTTTAAAATAACCGATCAATCATTTGGAGTTGCTGAATTTTCACGACCGCTAAAAGAAAAATGCATATTGATTCAACAGAAAGAGTTTACTTACTCCTGCTTTTTAATCCATTTCGTATTGGCTGATGATAAACTGTGGGCAACCAATTTTCCACGACCTTAGATGTGCAATAAACAGCTAGGTGAAAATACGTGCTTTTCACGATTTTCGAATTTGTGACATTAAATTACTCTGGACCCAAATTCTTTCAACACACACGTTATTTCATTACTTGCTAAATGATGCTAAGAGCCTTCTCCTCCCACTTTAGAATACGCTTACATTTAACATAGAACTAACGCGGATTGCTTTTTACGATCTTAAGAAATATCTTAGAAACTGTCATAACACATATTATCCGATATTTTGTGTAACGCATTAATTTATTCGCGATCTTTTAAAATAACCGATCAATAATTTGGAGTTGCTGAATTTTCACGACCGCTAAAAGAAAAATGCATATTGATTCAACAGAAAGAGTTTACTTACTCCTGCTTTTTAATCCATTTCGTATTGGCTGATGATAAACTGTGGGCAACCAATTTTCCACGACCTTAGATGTGCAATAAACAGTGAGGGTGAAGATACGGGCTTTTCACGATTTTCGAATTTGTGACATGAAATTACCCAAAATGGACCCAAAATTTTTTCAACACACACGTTATTTCATTACTTGGTGAACCATGGTAAGAAGCTGTTTTCCCCACTTAAGAACAAGTTATATTTAACATAGAGCTAACGCGGATTGCTTTTGACGACCTCAAAATATTTAGTTTCCACGACCTCTTAGAAGAAAGATGCAGTTTCATTTAATGGAAAGAGTTTAGATACGTCTCATTTTATAATGTATTCGGCATTATCTGGTATAAAACTAAGCAGTGTTAAATTTTCGCGACCTCCAGCATGTAATGGTCATTAAGTCTGCAACAACTTACTTTCCACGATCTTTGGTATTATATGATGTTGAAGGTTGTAAAATAGAGTTAAAGTTTAAATATATTAGAAATTTTGCGATATATTATGTTTAACAAGATAGAATGTTCAAATATATATCAAATACATATCAAAGTTTTTTTTTGTATTCTACAAGTTAGTTTCAAATATGTCAATTATATTAATTGCTTTTCATATTCTACATGCTTTACGTATTAAATATATTATTTATATTCATTTTTTTTAAATTCTACAAACTATAAGCATTTAATATATTTCATATATTCACTTTTTTTTATATTTTTTAAGCTAAGTCGATCTATTTTTTCTTCAGTTTTTTTAACGAACTTTGAAATCTTGAAATTATAGATGATTCACCTCTATTCTTTAACACTTTCAACTGTGTCATTGCTGCACGCATTTTTGCTTGAGCAGGGTACCTTTTGCATTTGATTTCTTCAGCGAATGCAATTTCAAAAGCTGAAATTTCTTCTGACGACCAACCTTTTCTTGACTTTGTTACTTTATCTTCTGAAACAGATTAAATGATTTATAAGTTCATAGATTCTCACCTGAGATTTCACCTGAAATTCTCACCTCAGATTTCGCCTAAAATTCTCACCTTAGATCTCATGTGCAGATTTAAAAAAAAAAAACGAAAATATGATTAAAATGGCTCAAAACATCGATTTTTGAACTCATCTGGGGTTGATTACTACCGGATAGGTCAGTAATATTGCTACTACCCTGAATATTAACTATTCAAAGAAATTTCAGTAGCAAGCTCAGGTGAGGTTTTGGGCAGTAGTTTTTAGGTGACATCTCACTTGAGGTTTCATATGTGATCTAACTTGAGAATTTTTACCAGGGACATAATTTTTTTTAAGTTATTTTATTAATTAAATCGTTAGATCCAGCGTTGTTGTAGTACGCTTTTCACGACCATTTTGTACATTCATATTCCGCTTACGTATACAACAAATCTCACGATTATCATCATCAAATTATGGGAATAAACGAAAGATTAATATAATAAAGACATATTACCAAATTATGATTTTTCTTACCTTGTAAGTTAAATATGTCATTGTGTGATATATCATGATCAATGTTCTTGCTATATTCAAAGTTTTTTTCTGTGTTACTCGTACTACATTCAACATTATCTACTTCATAGTCAGCTTCTTTGATAAAATCTTTGGATAAAATGATATTTTCCAGAATTTCAGTGACTGCTGCTGTTTCTTTGGCCGTTATTGCACGATAATGTGCGTCGTGTGTCTGTTTGGTATGTGCCAAATGTCTCATTAAAAACTCTGAACGTCCTCTATTGTGAGTGCTCTGGTATTTTGTAGCTGTATATTTTCTTAAGCCTGTAGCTGTAATTGATTCCTTATTCTCGAAAGCTTTAAACTTTGAGTGGCATAACTCAACTAAATGTTTCATTGTGACATGTGCAACTAAATGCACTTTGTTTTGTTTTTCATTCATAGTTTGTACTGGGAAGAGATACTCGTTTAATTTACTGATTCCTGCCTGTCGCCGATGCTCAATTAAAAAATTAAGGATTTCAATATCCAATGATTTTAAGTAGATTCGGCCATCTAAGCCGTGTAGTCTTTTCCCTTTTGTTTCTATGATATAATATTGTTTTAGTCTTTGTTGCACTTGTAGATCTAAATTTTTAGAATGTTCGTTTTCAGAACTTGCACGTTTTTTACAATTGTAATCTGCAAGAGTAGCTCGATCGATCTCACATGGTCTGCGACCATTTGCTGATTGTATGTATATCATTTGACATTTCATAAGCTCTTTATAAGTATTCGTAGTAAATTGTTTTTTTAATTTTTTGAACAATACGTGTCTTCGGGAATCTAAAAACTCCATTAACGTGTTTTTATCGTTTGTTGTCATACAAGATATTGTTTTTCCCAAATCATGTCGCTTAATTATATTCTGGCTTGATACAATCTTGCTTCCTATCGAATTAGTCCAATGGCTTGAAAATTCGATTTCAAATGATCTGACAGTGCGGAACCCGTTTCTATCTTGCTCCCGATTATAGTACGATTTTAAAACTTCTACAAATGTTTTTAAAATATGACCTATCAGTTGAGCTGTCGACGGAGCTTGAAAGATTCTTCTTTTAGCGTCAAACTTGGCAATCATTCGGACTGCTGCAACCGTATCTTCCCAGTGTTTGGCTACCATGCAGGATTCTAAATCTACAATACATGGATTAATTGATTTCATAGTTACCAAATACTGTCCTAGGGTGCGGGCATTTGTTCTAATCAATTTGTTTTGATCAGAAATGTCATATCGATCACAAATATGGTTAAGATATAAAATAATTATTTTATCGAATCGTATGGCATCAAATATCTCATTTATGTGCAAACTTGCTAAAATCTCCTTTTGTACTCTTTCGCACGCTAGCGGGTGAATCATTTCGTTCTCCTGCCTACAATCTTTCAAAATATTTCGCAAGTCTGACTTTTCTCCAGTGCTGTGATATTTTGCAAAATAGGCTGATATATTCCTGCGAGAAACGTAAGCAGGGCATTCAGTACATCGGATCCTAGCAAGCTTTTTTGCAAACTTCTTAGTCGAATCATTTTCTTTATTTTCAGTGTCAGTTAATTCATATTTTTTCATTTCTTCAATTATATCATCTTCTCCGTATTCATGGCCTGGATCTGTGTCATTCTCACTATTCGTATTTATTTGATCTTTATATTTTTTTACAATAAGACGTCTTGATACTAGTAGTTTACCTGTTTTGTTGATTAAGGGATCCTTATTATGCCTGTCATTACCAAACAACCTGAGTTTTTTAAATTCTCTTCTTCGTTCAGGATTGTTTTTAGGTAAACTCATAATGCGTTTGACACTCTCTTGTGTAGAATGCACTTTTAATAAATGCTGCTCCAGTCTCATAAATGTTTGAAAGAAAAAGCAGCAACAAGATTCTTTTTTATAATGAGAGCCCCCTTCACTAGAATCTGGTATATACAAAGACTTCAAAAATCTTCATCGACAAGCGATGAGTTTGTCGCACATTCGTACGACCTGTTCTTTTACCGGATTCAATTCATTATAATCTTCGAAATCTGAATCCTCATCGTTACAATCAGTATCAAATTCGTAAAAAGCAATCTGCATGGCATTCAGAACTCAATATTGCCCAGAGTCGTGAAAAGTGAATGACACCTTAGATATTGCTTAGAATTGTAACTTTTATCATACTGCCGATCATCATCAGTAAAGCCATGTCATAGTCGTAAAAAGCAAATTGCGTGGACAATAGTGCCTAGAATCTTGAAAAGTGAATGACACCTTAGATATTGCTTAGTATTGTAACTCTGATCAGACTATGGAGCATCATCATTAAAGATATAGCAAATTCGTAAAAAGCAATCTGCGCGGCGTTCCTAAATGAATAGTGCCTAGAGTCGTGAAAAGTGAATGACACCTTAGATATTGCTTAGTATTGAAACTCTTATCATACTGCCGAGCATCATCTGTAAAGCCATGTCAAAATCAAAAAATCAAACAGCGCGGCGTTCCTAAATGAATAGTGCCTAGCATCGTGACATTTTAGTGACGCTTTGGATACTATTGAGTATTGCAAAAAGTGATCAAATCACCTAGCTTCAGCAGAAAAGTTATGCGAAAGTCGTAAAAAGCAATCTGCGGGGCATTTATAACTCAATAGGGCCTAGAATCGTGAAAAGTGAATGTCACCTTAGATATTGCTTAGCATTGTAACTCTTATCATACTGCCGAGCATCAGCATTAAAGCCATGCCAAAGTCGTAAAAAGCAAATTACGTGGACAATAGTGCCTAGAATCTTGAAAAGAGAATGACACCTTAGATATTGCTTGGTATTGTAACTCTGATCAAACTACCGAGCAACAGCATTAACGATATAGCAAAGTCGTAAAAAGCAATCTGCATGGCATTCAGAACTCAATACTGCCCAGAGTCGTGAAAAGTGAATGACACCTTAGATATTGCTTAGAATTGCAACTTTTATCATACTGCCGATCATCATCAGTAAAGCCATGTCATAGTCGTAAAAAGCAAATTGCGTGGACAATAGTGCCTAGAATCTTGAAAAGTGAATGACACCTTAGATATTGCTTAGTATTGTAACTCTGATCACACTATGGAGCATCATCATTAAAGATATAGCAAATTCGTAAAAAGCAATCTGCGCGGCGTTCCTAAATGAATAGTGCCTAGAGTCCTGAAAAGTGAATGACACCTTAGATATTGCATAGCATTGTAACTCGTATCATACTGCCGAGCATCATCTGTAAAGCCAAGCCAAATTCGTAAAAATCAAACAGCGCGGCGTTCCTAAATGAATAGTGCCTAGCATCGTGAAATTTTAGTGACGCTTTGGATACTAATGAGTATTGTAAAAAGTGATCAAATCACCTAGCTTCAGCAGAAAAGTTATGCGAAAGTCGTAAAAAGCAATCTGCGGGGCATTTATAACTCAATAGGGCCTAGAATCGTGAAAAGTGAATGGCACCTTAGATATTGCTTAGTATTGTAACTCTGATCAAACTACCGAGCATCAGCATTAAGGATATAGCAAAGTTGTAAAAAGCAATCTGCGTGGCATTCATAACTCAATAGTGCCTAGAGTCGTGAAAAGTGAATGACACCTTAGATATTGCTTAGCATTGTAACTCTTATCATACTGCCGAGCATCATCAGTAAAGCCATGTCAAAGTCGTAAAAAACAAACAGCGTGGAATTCCTAAATGAATAGTGCCTAGAACCGTGAAAAGTTAGTGACACTTTGGATACTAATGGGTATTGTAAAAAGTGACCAAATCACCTAGCTTCGGCAGTAAAGTTATGCGAAAGTCGTAAAAAGCAAATTGCGTGGACAATAGTTCCTAGAATCTTGAAAAGTGAATGACACCTTAGATATTGCTTAGTATTGTAACTCTGATCAAACTATGGAGCATCATCATTAAAGATATAGCAAATTCGTAAAAAGCATTCTGCGCGGCGTTCCTAAATGAATAGTGCCCAGAGTCGTGAAAAGTTAGTGACACTTCGGATACTAATGAATATTGTAAAAAGTGATCAAATAACCTAGCTTCAGCAGTAAAGTTATGCGAAAGTCGTGAAAAGTAATCTGCGTGGCATTCATAACTCAATAGTGCCTAGAGTCGTGAAAAGTGAATGACACCTTAGATATTGCTTAGCATTGTTACTCTTATCATACTGCCGAGCATCATCAGTAAAGCCATGTCAAAGTCGTAAAAAGCAAACAGCGCGGCATTCCTAAATGAATAGTGCCTAGCATCGTGAAATGTTAGTGACACTTTGGATACTAATGAGTATTGTAAAAAGTGTAAAAATCACCTAGCTTCAGCAGAAAAGTTATGCGAAAGTCGTAAAAAGCAATCTGCGTGGCATTTATAACTCGATAGGGCCTAGAATCGTGAAAAGTGAATGTCACCTTAGATATTGCTTAGTATTGAAACTCTGATCAAATTTCCGAGCATCAGCATTAAAGCCATGCCAAAGACGTAAAAAGCAAATTGCGTGGAAAATAGTGCCTAGAATCTTGAAAAGTAAATGACACCTTAGATATTGTTTAGTATTGTAACTCTGATCAAACTATGGAGCATCATCATTAAAGATATAGCAAATTCGTAAAAAGCAATCTGCGCGGCGTTCCTAAATGAATAATGCCTAGAGTCGTGAAAAGTTAGTGACACTTTGGATACTAATGAATATTGTAAAAAGTGATCAAATTACCTAGCTTCAGCAGTAAAGTTATGCGAAAGTCGTGAAAAGTAATCTGCGTGGCATTCATAACTCAATAGTGCCTAGAGTCGTGAAAAGTGAATGACACCTTAGATATTGCTTAGCATTGTTACTCTTATCATACTGCCGAGCATCATCAGTAAAGCCATGTCAAAGTCGTAAAAAGCAAACAGCGCGGCATTCCTAAATGAATAGTGCCTAGCATCGTGAAATGTTAGCGACACTTTGGATACTAATGAGTATTGTAAAAAGTGTAAAAATCACCTAGCTTCAGCAGAAAAGTTATGCGAAAGTCGTAAAAAGCAATCTGCATGGCATTTATAACTCGATAGGGCCTAGAATCGTGAAAAGTGAATGTCACCTTAGATATTGCTTAGTATTGAAACTCTGATCAAATTTCCGAGCATCAGCATTAAAGCCATGCCATAGTCGTAAAAAGCAAATTGCGTGGAAAATAGTGCCTAGAATCTTGAAAAGTAAATGACACCTTAGATATTGTTTAGTATTGTAACTCTGATCAAACTATGGAGCATCATCATTAAAGATATAGCAAATTCGTAAAAAGCAATCTGCGCGGCGTTCCTAAATGAATAATGCCTAGAGTCGTGAAAAGTTAGACTACTTTCATACCGTCCCGAATTTCAGTAAGTAATTACTATTATCAGTAAAGCCATGTCAAAATTGTAAAAAGCAAACAGCGTGGCATTCATAACTCAATACTGCCTAGAGTCATGAAAAGTGAATGACACCTTAGATATTGCATAGCATTGTAACTCTTATCATACTGCCGAGCATCATCTGTAAAGTCATGTCAAAATCGTAAAAAACAAACAGCGTGGAATTCCTAAATGAATAGTGCCTAGAATCGTGAAAAGTTAGTGAGACTTTGGATACTAATGAATATTGTAAAAAGTGATCAAATATCTTAGATTCAGCAATAGAGATATGCGAACGTCGTAAAAAGCAATCTGCGGGGCATTTATAACTCAATAGGGCCTAGAATCGTGAAAAGTGAATGTCACCTTAGATATTGCTTAGCATTGTAACTCTTATCATACTGCCGAGCATCAGCATTAAAGCCATGCCAAAGTCGTAAAAAGCAAATTGCGTGGACAATAGTGCCTAGAATCTTGAAAAGAGAATGACACCTTAGATATTGCTTGGTATTGTAACTCTGATCAAACTACCGAGCAACAGCATTAACGATATAGCAAAGTCGTAAAAAGCAATCTGCATGGCATTCAGAACTCAATACTGCCCAGAGTCGTGAAAAGTGAATGACACCTTAGATATTGCTTAGAATTGTAACTCGTATCATACTGCCGAGCATCATCTGTAAAGCCAAGCCAAATTCGTAAAAATCAAACAGCGCGGCGTTCCTAAATGAATAGTGCCTAGCATCGTGAAATTTTAGTGACGCTTTGGATACTAATGAGTATTGTAAAAAGTGATCAAATCACCTAGCTTCAGCAGAAAAGTTATGCGAAAGTCGTAAAAAGCAATCTGCGGGGCATTTATAACTCAATAGGGCCTAGAATCGTGAAAAGTGAATGGCACCTTAGATATTGCTTAGTATTGTAACTCTGATCAAACTACCGAGCATCAGCATTAAGGATATAGCAAAGTTGTAAAAAGCAATCTGCGTGGCATTCATAACTCAATAGTGCCTAGAGTCGTGAAAAGTGAATGACACCTTAGATATTGCTTAGCATTGTAACTCTTATCATACTGCCGAGCATCATCAGTAAAGCCATGTCAAAGTCGTAAAAAACAAACAGCGTGGAATTCCTAAATGAATAGTGCCTAGAACCGTGAAAAGTTAGTGACACTTTGGATACTAATGGGTATTGTAAAAAGTGACCAAATCACCTAGCTTCGGCAGTAAAGTTATGCGAAAGTCGTAAAAAGCAAATTGCGTGGACAATAGTTCCTAGAATCTTGAAAAGTGAATGACACCTTAGATATTGCTTAGTATTGTAACTCTGATCAAACTATGGAGCATCATCATTAAAGATATAGCAAATTCGTAAAAAGCATTCTGCGCGGCGTTCCTAAATGAATAGTGCCCAGAGTCGTGAAAAGTTAGTGACACTTCGGATACTAATGAATATTGTAAAAAGTGATCAAATAACCTAGCTTCAGCAGTAAAGTTATGCGAAAGTCGTGAAAAGTAATCTGCGTGGCATTCATAACTCAATAGTGCCTAGAGTCGTGAAAAGTGAATGACACCTTAGATATTGCTTAGCATTGTTACTCTTATCATACTGCCGAGCATCATCAGTAAAGCCATGTCAAAGTCGTAAAAAGCAAACAGCGCGGCATTCCTAAATGAATAGTGCCTAGCATCGTGAAATGTTAGTGACACTTTGGATACTAATGAGTATTATAAAAAGTGTAAAAATCACCTAGCTTCAGCAGAAAAGTTATGCGAAAGTCGTAAAAAGCAATCTGCGTGGCATTTATAACTCGATAGGGCCTAGAATCGTGAAAAGTGAATGTCACCTTAGATATTGCTTAGTATTGAAACTCTGATCAAATTTCCGAGCATCAGCATTAAAGCCATGCCAAAGACGTAAAAAGCAAATTGCGTGGAAAATAGTGCCTAGAATCTTGAAAAGTAAATGACACCTTAGATATTGTTTAGTATTGTAACTCTGATCAAACTATGGAGCATCATCATTAAAGATATAGCAAATTCGTAAAAAGCAATCTGCGCGGCGTTCCTAAATGAATAATGCCTAGAGTCGTGAAAAGTTAGTGACACTTTGGATACTAATGAATATTGTAAAAAGTGATCAAATTACCTAGCTTCAGCAGTAAAGTTATGCGAAAGTCGTGAAAAGTAATCTGCGTGGCATTCATAACTCAATAGTGCCTAGAGTCGTGAAAAGTGAATGACACCTTAGATATTGCTTAGCATTGTTACTCTTATCATACTGCCGAGCATCATCAGTAAAGCCATGTCAAAGTCGTAAAAAGCAAACAGCGCGGCATTCCTAAATGAATAGTGCCTAGCATCGTGAAATGTTAGTGACACTTTGGATACTAATGAGTATTGTAAAAAGTGTAAAAATCACCTAGCTTCAGCAGAAAAGTTATGCGAAAGTCGTAAAAAGCAATCTGCGTGGCATTTATAACTCGATAGGGCCTAGAATCGTGAAAAGTGAATGTCACCTTAGATATTGCTTAGTATTGAAACTCTGATCAAATTTCCGAGCATCAGGATTAAAGCCATGCCAAAGTCGTAAAAAGCAAATTGCGTGGAAAATAGTGCCTAGAATCTTGAAAAGTAAATGACACCTTAGATATTGTTTAGTATTGTAACTCTGATCAAACTATGGAGCATCATCATTAAAGATATAGCAAATTCGTAAAAAGCAATCTGCGCGGCGTTCCTAAATGAATAATGCCTAGAGTCGTGATAAGTTAGACTACTTTCATACCGTCCTGAATTTCAGTAAGTAATTACTATTATCGGTAAAGCCATGTCAAAATTGTAAAAAGCAAACAGCGTGGCATTCATAACTCAATACTGCCTAGAGTCATGAAAAGTGAATGACACCTTAGATATTGCATAGCATTGTAACTCTTATCATACTGCCGAGCATCATCTGTAAAGTCATGTCAAAATCGTAAAAAACAAACAGCGTGGAATTCCTAAATGAATAGTGCCTAGAATCGTGAAAAGTTAGTGAGACTTTGGATACTAATGAATATTGTAAAAAGTGATCAAATATCTTAGATTCAGCAATAGAGATATGCGAACGTCGTGAAAAGTAAACTGCGTGACATTCATAACTCAATAGTGCCTAGAGTCGTGAAAAGTGAATGAAACCTTAGATATTGCTTAGTATTGTAACTCTGATCAAACTACCGAGCATCAGCATTAACGATATAGCAAAGTTGTAAAAAGCAATCTGCGTGGCATTCATAACTCAATAGTGCCTAGAGTCGTGAAAAGTGAATGACACCTTAGATATTGCTTAGCATTGTAACTCTTATCATACTGCCGAGCATCATCAGTAAAGCCATGTCAAAGTCGTAAAAAACAAACAGCGTGGAATTCCTAAATGAATAGTGCCTAGAACCGTGAAAAGTTAGTGACACTTTGGATACTAATCAATATTGTAAAAAGTGATCAAATTACTTAGATTCAGCAGTAGAGTTATGCGAATGTCGTGAAAAGTAATCTGCGTGACATTCATAACTCAATAGTGCCTAGAGTCGTGAAAAGTGAATGACACCTTAGATATTGCTTAGTATTGTAACTCTGATCAAACTACCGAGCATCATCAGTAAAGCCATGTCAAAGTCGTAAAAAGCAAACAGCGCGACATTCCTAAATGAATAGTGCCTAGCATCGTCAAATGTTAGTGAAGCTTTGGATACTAATGAGTATTGTAAAAAGTGACCAAATCACCTAGCTTCGGCAGTAGAGTTATGCGAAAGTCGTAAAAAGCAAATTGCGTGGACAATAGTTCCTAGAATCTTGAAAAGCGAATGACACCTTAGATATTGCTTAGTATTGTAACTCTGATCAAACTATGGAGCATCATCATTAAAGATATAGCAAATTCGTAAAAAGCAATCTGCGCGGCGTTCCTAAATGAATAGTGCCTAGAGTCATGAAAAGTTAGACTACTTTCATACCGTCCCGAATTTCAGTAAGTAATTACTATTATCAGTAAAGCCATGTCAAAGTTGTAAAAAGCAAACAGCGCGGCATTCCTAAATGAATAGTGCCTAGAGTCGTGAAAAGTTAGTGACACTTTGGATACTAATGAATATTGTAAAAAGTGATCAAATTACCTATCTTCATCAGTAAAGTTATGCGAAAGTCGTGAAAAGTAATCTGCGTGGCATTCATAACTCAATAGTGCCTTGAGTCGTGAAAAGTGAATGACACCTTAGATATTGCTTAGTATTGTAAATCTGATCAAACTATGGGGCATCATCATTAAAGATATAGCAAATTCGTAAAAAGCAATCTGCGCGGCGTTCCTAAATGAATAGTGCCTAGAGCCGTGAAAAGTTAGACTACTTTCATACCGTCCCGAATTTCAGTAAGTAATTACTATTATCAGTAAAGCCATGTCAAAGTTGTAAAAAGCAAACAGCGTGGCATTCCTAAATGAATAGTGCCTAGAGTCGTGAAAAGTTAGTGACACTTTGGATACTAATGAATATTGTAAAAAGTGATCAATTTACCTAGCTTCAGCAGTAAAGTTATGCGAAAGTCGTGAAAAGTAATCTGTGTGGCATTCATAACTCAATAGTGCCTAGAGTCGTGAAAAGTGAATGACACCTTAGATATTGCTTAGCATTGTAACTCTTATCATACTGCCGAGCATCATCAGTAAAGCCATGTCAAAGTCGTAAAAAGCAAACAGCGCGGCATTCCTAAATGAATAGTGCAGAGGATCGTGAAATGTTAGTGACGCTTTGGATACTAATGAGTATTGTAAAAAGTGATCAAATCACCTAGCTTCAGCAGAAAAGTTATGCGAAAGCCGTAAAAAGCAATCTGCGTGGCATTTATAACTCGATAGGGCCTAGAATCGTGAAAAGTGAATGTCACCTTAGATATTGCTTAGTATTGTAACTCTGATCAAATTTCCGAGCATCAGTATTAAAGCCATGCCAAAGTCGTGAAAAGCAAATTGCGTGGACAATAGTGCCTAGAATCTTGAAAAGTGAATGACACCTTAGATATTGCTTAGTATTGTAACTCTGATCAAACTATGGAGCATCATCATTAAAGATATAGCAAATTCGTAAAAAGCAATCTGCGCGGCGTTCCTAAATGAATAATGCCTAGAGTCGTGAAAAGTTAGACTACTTTCATACCGTCCCGAATTTCAGTAAGTAATTACTATTATCAGTAAAGCCATGTCAAAGTTGTAAAAAGCAAACAGCGTGGCATTCATAACTCAATACTGCCTAGAGTCATGAAAAGTGAATGACACCTTAGATATTGCATAGCATTGTAACCCTTATCATACTGCCGAGCATCATCTGTAAAGTCATGTCAAAATCGTAAAAAACAAACAGCGTGGCATTCCTAAATGAATAGTGCCTAGAGTCGTGAAAAGTTAGTGACACTTTGGATACTAATGAATATTGTAAAAAGTGATCAATTTACCTAGCTTCAGCAGTAAAGTTATGCGAAAGTCGTGAAAAGTAATCTGTGTGGCATTCATAACTCAATAGTGCCTAGAGTCGTGAAAAGTGAATGACACCTTAGATATTGCTTAGCATTGTAACTCTTATCATACTGCCGAGCATCATCAGTAAAGCCATGTCAAAGTCGTAAAAAGCAAACAGCGCGGCATTCCTAAATGAATAGTGCAGAGGATCGTGAAATGTTAGTGACGCTTTGGATACTAATGAGTATTGTAAAAAGTGATCAAATCACCTAGCTTCAGCAGAAAAGTTATGCGAAAGCCGTAAAAAGCAATCTGCGTGGCATTTATAACTCGATAGGGCCTAGAATCGTGAAAAGTGAATGTCACCTTAGATATTGCTTAGTATTGTAACTCTGATCAAATTTCCGAGCATCAGTATTAAAGCCATGCCAAAGTCGTGAAAAGCAAATTGCGTGGACAATAGTGCCTAGAATCTTGAAAAGTGAATGACACCTTAGATATTGCTTAGTATTGTAACTCTGATCAAACTATGGAGCATCATCATTAAAGATATAGCAAATTCGTAAAAAGCAATCTGCGCGGCGTTCCTAAATGAATAATGCCTAGAGTCGTGAAAAGTTAGACTACTTTCATACCGTCCCGAATTTCAGTAAGTAATTACTATTATCAGTAAAGCCATGTCAAAGTTGTAAAAAGCAAACAGCGTGGCATTCATAACTCAATACTGCCTAGAGTCATGAAAAGTGAATGACACCTTAGATATTGCATAGCATTGTAACCCTTATCATACTGCCGAGCATCATCTGTAAAGTCATGTCAAAATCGTAAAAAACAAACAGCGTGGAATTCCTAAATGAATAGTGCCTAGAGTCGTGAAAAGTTAGTGACACTTTGGATACTAATGAATATTGTAAAAAGTGATCAATTTACCTAGCTTCAGCAGTAAAGTTATGCGAAAGTCGTGAAAAGTAATCTGTGTGGCATTCATAACTCAATAGTGCCTAGAGTCGTGAAAAGTGAATGACACCTTAGATATTGCTTAGCATTGTAACTCTTATCATACTGCCGAGCATCATCAGTAAAGCCATGTCAAAGTCGTAAAAAGCAAACAGCGCGGCATTCCTAAATGAATAGTGCAGAGGATCGTGCCTAGAATCGTGAAAAGTTAGTGACACTTTGGATACTAATGAATATTGTAAAAAGTGATCAAATTACCTAGCTTCAGCAGTAAAGTTATGCGAAAGTCGTAAAAAGCAAATTGCGTGGACAATAGTTCCTAGAATCTTGAAAAGTGAATGACACCTTAGATATTGCTTAGTATTGTAACTCTGATCATACTATGGAACATCATCATTAAAGATATAGCAAATTCGTAAAAAGCAATCTGCGCGGCGTTCCTAAATGAATAGTGCCTAGAGTCGAGAAAAGTTAGACTACTTTCATACCGTCCCGAATTTCAGTAAGTAAATACTATTATCAGTAAAGTCATGTCAAAGTTGTAAAAAGCAAACAGCGCGGCATTCCTAAATGAATAGTGCCTAGAGTCGTGAAAAGTTAGTGACACTTTGGATACTAATGAATATTGTAAAAAGTGATAAAATTTCTTAGATTCAGCAATAGAGTTATGCGAATGTCGTGAAAAGTGAATGACACCTTAGATATTGCTTAGTATTGTGACTCTGATCAAACTACCGAGCATCAGCATTAAGGATATATCAAAGTTGTAAATAGCAAACAGCGTGGCATTCATAACTCAATACTGCCTAGAGTCATGAAAAGTGAATGACACCTTAGATATTGTATAGCATTGTAACTCTTATCATACTGCCGAGCATCATCTGTAAAGCCACGTCAAAATCGTAAAAATCAAACAGCGCGGCGTTCCTAAATGAATAGTGCCTAGCATCGTGAAATTTTAGTGACGCTTTGGATACTAATGAGTATTGTAAAAAGTGATCAAATCACCTAGCTTCAGCAGAAAAGTTATGCGAAAGTCGTAAAAAGCAATCTGCGGGGCATTTATAACTCAATAGGGCCTAGAATCGTAAAAAGTGAATGACACCTTAGATATTGCTTAGTATTGTAACCCTCATCAAACTACCGAGCATCAGCATTAAGGATATAGCAAAGTTGTAAAATGCAATCTGCGTGGCATTCAGAACTCAATACTGCCAAGAGTCGTTAAAAGTGAATGACACCTTAGATATTGCTTAGCATTGTAACTTTTATCATACTGCCGATCATCATGAGTAAAGCCATGTTAAAAGTCGTAAAAAGCAAACAGCGCGGCATTCCTAAATGAATAGTGCCTAGAGTCGTGAAAAGTTAGACTACTTTCATACCGTCCCGAATTTCAGTAAGTAATTACTATTATCAGTAAAGCCATGTCAAAGTTGTAAAAAGCAAACAGCGTGGCATTCCTAAATGAATAGTGCCTAAAGTCGTGAAAAGTTAGTGACACTTTGGATACTAATGAATATTGTAAAAAGTGATCAAATTACCTAGCTTCATCAGTAAAGTTATGCGAAAGTCGTGAAAAGTAATCTGCGTTGCATTCATAACTCAATAGTGCCTAGCGTCGTGAAAAGTGAATGACACTTTAGATATTGCTTAGCATTGTAACTCTTATCATACTGCCAAGCATCATCAGTAAAGCCATGTCAAAGTCGTAAAAAGCAAACAGCGCGGCATTCCTAAATGAATAGTGCAGAGGATCGTGAAATGTTAGTGACGTTTCGGATATTAATGAGTATTGTAAAAAGTGATCAAATTACTTAGATTCAGCAGTAGAGTTATGCGAAAGTCGTGAAAAGTAATCTGTGTGACATTCACAACTCAATAGTGCCTAGAGTCGTGAAAAGTGAATGACACCTTAGATATTGCTTAGTATTGTAACTCTTATCATACTGCCGAGCATAAGCATTCGTAATATACCAAAGTCGTAAAAAACAAACTGCGTGGACAATAGTACCTAGAATCGTGAAAAGTGAATGTCACCTTATATATTGCTTACTATTGTAACTCTGATCAAATTTCCGAGCATCATCATTAAAGATATAGCAAATTCGTAAAATGTAATCTGCGCGGCGTTCCTAAATGATTAGTGCCTAGAGTCGTGAAGAGTTAGACTACTTTCATACCGTCCCGAATTTCAGTAAGTAATTACTAATATCAGTAAAGCCATGTCAAAGTTGTAAAAAGCAAAGAGCGTGGCATTCCTAAATGAATAGTGCCTAGAGTCGTGAAAAGTTAGTGACACTTTGGATACTAATGAATATTGTAAAAAGTAATCAAATTACCTAGCTTCAGCAGTAAAGTTATTCGGAAGTCGTAAAAAGCAATCTGCGTGCCATTCAGAACTCTATACTGCCCAGAGTCGTTAAAAGTGAATGACACCTTAGATATTGCTTATCATTGTAACTTTTATCATACTGCCGATCATCATGAGTAAAGCCATGTCAAAGTCGTAAAAAGCAAACAGCGCGGCATTCCTAAATGAATAGTGCCTAGAGTCGTGAAAAGTTAGACTACTTTCATACCGTCCCGAATTTCAGTAAGTAATTACTATTATCAGTAAAGCCATGTCAAAGTTGTAAAAAGAAAACAGCGTGGCATTCCTAAATGAATAGTGCCTAGAGTCGTGAAAAGTTAGTGACACTTCGGATACTAATGAATATTGTAAAAATTGATCAATTTACCTAGCTTCAGCAGTAAAGTTATGCGAAAGTCGTGAAAAGTAATCTGTGTGGCATTCATAACTCAATAGTGCCTAGAGTCGTGAAAAGTGAATGACACCTTAGATATTGCTTAGCATTGTAACTCTTATCATACTGCCGAGCATCATCAGTAAAGCCATGTCAAAGTCGTAAAAAGCAAACAGCGCGGCATTCCTAAATGAATAGTGCAGAGGATCGTGAAATGTTAGTGACGCTTCGGATACTAATGAGTATTGTAAAAAGTGATCAAATTACTTAGATTCAGCAGTAGAGTTATGCGAAAGTCGTGAAAAGTAATCTGCGTGACATTCACAACTCAATAGTGCCTAGAGTCGTGAAAAGTGAATGACTTCTTAGATATTGCTTAGTATTGTAACTCTTATCATACTGCCGAGTATCAGCATTAAAGCTATGCCAAAGTCGTAAAAAGCAAATTGCGTGGACAATAGTGCCTAAAATCTTGAAAAGTGAATGACACCTTAGATATTGCTTAGTATTGTAACTCTGATCAAACTATGGAGCATCATCATTAAAGATATAGCAAATTCGTAAAAAGCTATTTGCATGGCATTCAGAACTCAATACTGCCCAGAGTCGTGAAAAGTGAATGACACCTTAGATATTGCTTAGCATTGTAACTCTTATCATACTGCCGAGCATCATCAGTAAAGCCATGTCAAAGTCGAAAAAAACAAACAGCGCGGCATTCCTAAATGAATAGTGCAGAGGATCGTGAAATGTTAGTGACGCTTTGGATACTAATGAGTATTGTAAAAAGTGATCAAATCACCTAGCTTCAGCAGAAAAGTTATGCGAAAGTCGTAAAAAGCAATCTGCGTGCCATTCAGAACTCAATACTGCCCAGAGTCGTTAAAAGTGAATGACACCTTAGATATTGCTTAGCATTGTAACTCTTATCATACTGCCGAGCATCATCAGTAAAGCCATGTCAAAGTCGAAAAAAATAAACAGCGTGGAATTCCTAAATGAATAGTGCCTAGAGTCGTGAAAAGTTAGACTACTTTCATACCGTCCCGAATTTCAGTAAGTAATTACTATTATCAGTAAAGCCATGTCAAAGTCGTAAAAAGCAAACAGCGCGGCATTCCTAAATGAATAGTGCAGAGGATCGTGCCTAGAATCGTGAAAAGTTAGTGACACTTTGGATACTAATGAATATTGTAAAAAGTGATCAAATTACCTAGCTTCAGCAGTAAAGTTATGCGAAAGTCGTAAAAAGCAAATTGCGTGGACAATAGTTCCTAGAATCTTGAAAAGTGAATGACACCTTAGATATTGCTTAGTATTGTAACTCTGATCAAACTATGGAACATCATCATTAAAGATATAGCAAATTCGTAAAAAGCAATCTGCGCGGCGTTCCTAAATGAATAGTGCCTAGAGTCGAGAAAAGTTAGACTACTTTCATACCGTCCCGAATTTCAGTAAGTAAATACTATTATCAGTAAAGTCATGTCAAAGTTGTAAAAAGCAAACAGCGCGGCATTCCTAAATGAATAGTGCCTAGAGTCGTGAAAAGTTAGTGACACTTTGGATACTAATGAATATTGTAAAAAGTGATCAAATTTCTTAGATTCAGCAATAGAGTTATGCGAATGTCGTGAAAAGTGAATGACACCTTAGATATTGCTTAGTATTGTGACTCTGATCAAACTACCGAGCATCAGCATTAAGGATATATCAAAGTTGTAAATAGCAAACAGCGTGGCATTCATAACTCAATACTGCCTAGAGTCATGAAAAGTGAATGACACCTTAGATATTGTATAGCATTGTAACTCTTATCATACTGCCGAGCATCATCTGTAAAGCCACGTCAAAATCGTAAAAATCAAACAGCGCGGCGTTCCTAAATGAATAGTGCCTAGCATCGTGAAATTTTAGTGACGCTTTGGATACTAATGAGTATTGTAAAAAGTGATCAAATCACCTAGCTTCAGCAGAAAAGTTATGCGAAAGTCGTAAAAAGCAATCTGCGGGGCATTTATAACTCAATAGGGCCTAGAATCGTAAAAAGTGAATGACACCTTAGATATTGCTTAGTATTGTAACCCTGATCAAACTACCGAGCATCAGCATTAAGGATATAGCAAAGTTGTAAAATGCAATCTGCGTGGCATTCAGAACTCAATACTGCCAAGAGTCGTTAAAAGTGAATGACACCTTAGATATTGCTTAGCATTGTAACTTTTATCATACTGCCGATCATCATGAGTAAAGCCATGTTAAAAGTCGTAAAAAGCAAACAGCGCGGCATTCCTAAATGAATAGTGCCTAGAGTCGTGAAAAGTTAGACTACTTTCATACCGTCCCGAATTTCAGTAAGTAATTACTATTATCAGTAAAGCCATGTCAAAGTTGTAAAAAGCAAACAGCGTGGCATTCCTAAATGAATAGTGCCTAAAGTCGTGAAAAGTTAGTGACACTTTGGATACTAATGAATATTGTAAAAAGTGATCAAATTACCTAGCTTCATCAGTAAAGTTATGCGAAAGTCGTGAAAAGTAATCTGCGTTGCATTCATAACTCAATAGTGCCTAGCGTCGTGAAAAGTGAATGACACTTTAGATATTGCTTAGCATTGTAACTCTTATCATACTGCCAAGCATCATCAGTAAAGCCATGTCAAAGTCGTAAAAAGCAAACAGCGCGGCATTCCTAAATGAATAGTGCAGAGGATCGTGAAATGTTAGTGACGTTTCGGATATTAATGAGTATTGTAAAAAGTGATCAAATTACTTAGATTCAGCAGTAGAGTTATGCGAAAGTCGTGAAAAGTAATCTGTGTGACATTCACAACTCAATAGTGCCTAGAGTCGTGAAAAGTGAATGACACCTTAGATATTGCTTAGTATTGTAACTCTTATCATACTGCCGAGCATAAGCATTCGTAATATACCAAAGTCGTAAAAAACAAACTGCGTGGACAATAGTACCTAGAATCGTGAAAAGTGAATGTCACCTTATATATTGCTTACTATTGTAACTCTGATCAAATTTCCGAGCATCATCATTAAAGATATAGCAAATTCGTAAAATGTAATCTGCGCGGCGTTCCTAAATGATTAGTGCCTAGAGTCGTGAAGAGTTAGACTACTTTCATACCGTCCCGAATTTCAGTAAGTAATTACTAATATCAGTAAAGCCATGTCAAAGTTGTAAAAAGCAAACAGCGTGGCATTCCTAAATGAATAGTGCCTAGAGTCGTGAAAAGTTAGTGACACTTTGGATACTAATGAATATTGTAAAAAGTAATCAAATTACCTAGCTTCAGCAGTAAAGTTATTCGGAAGTCGTAAAAAGCAATCTGCGTGCCATTCAGAACTCTATACTGCCCAGAGTCGTTAAAAGTGAATGACACCTTAGATATTGCTTATCATTGTAACTTTTATCATACTGCCGATCATCATGAGTAAAGCCATGTCAAAGTCGTAAAAAGCAAACAGCGCGGCATTCCTAAATGAATAGTGCCTAGAGTCGTGAAAAGTTAGACTACTTTCATACCGTCCCGAATTTCAGTAAGTAATTACTATTATCAGTAAAGCCATGTCAAAGTTGTAAAAAGAAAACAGCGTGGCATTCCTAAATGAATAGTGCCTAGAGTCGTGAAAAGTTAGTGACACTTCGGATACTAATGAATATTGTAAAAATTGATCAATTTACCTAGCTTCAGCAGTAAAGTTATGCGAAAGTCGTGAAAAGTAATCTGTGTGGCATTCATAACTCAATAGTGCCTAGAGTCGTGAAAAGTGAATGACACCTTAGATATTGCTTAGCATTGTAACTCTTATCATACTGCCGAGCATCATCAGTGAAGCCATGTCAAAGTCGTAAAAAGCAAACAGCGCGGCATTCCTAAATGAATAGTGCAGAGGATCGTGAAATGTTAGTGACGCTTTGGATACTAATGAGTATTGTAAAAAGTGATCAAATCACCTAGCTTCAGCAGAAAAGTTATGCGAAAGCCGTAAAAAGCAATCTGCGTGGCATTTATAACTCGATAGGGCCTAGAATCGTGAAAAGTGAATGTCACCTTAGATATTGCTTAGTATTGTAACTCTGATCAAATTTCCGAGCATCAGTATTAAAGCCATGCCAAAGTCGTGAAAAGCAAATTGCGTGGACAATAGTGCCTAGAATCTTGAAAAGTGAATGACACCTTAGATATTGCTTAGTATTGTAACTCTGATCAAACTATGGAGCATCATCATTAAAGATATAGCAAATTCGTAAAAAGCAATCTGCGCGGCGTTCCTAAATGAATAATGCCTAGAGTCGTGAAAAGTTAGACTACTTTCATACCGTCCCGAATTTCAGTAAGTAATTACTATTATCAGTAAAGCCATGTCAAAGTTGTAAAAAGCAAACAGCGTGGCATTCATAACTCAATACTGCCTAGAGTCATGAAAAGTGAATGACACCTTAGATATTGCATAGCATTGTAACCCTTATCATACTGCCGAGCATCATCTGTAAAGTCATGTCAAAATCGTAAAAAACAAACAGCGTGGCATTCCTAAATGAATAGTGCCTAGAGTCGTGAAAAGTTAGTGACACTTTGGATACTAATGAATATTGTAAAAAGTGATCAATTTACCTAGCTTCAGCAGTAAAGTTATGCGAAAGTCGTGAAAAGTAATCTGTGTGGCATTCATAACTCAATAGTGCCTAGAGTCGTGAAAAGTGAATGACACCTTAGATATTGCTTAGCATTGTAACTCTTATCATACTGCCGAGCATCATCAGTAAAGCCATGTCAAAGTCGTAAAAAGCAAACAGCGCGGCATTCCTAAATGAATAGTGCAGAGGATCGTGAAATGTTAGTGACGCTTTGGATACTAATGAGTATTGTAAAAAGTGATCAAATCACCTAGCTTCAGCAGAAAAGTTATGCGAAAGCCGTAAAAAGCAATCTGCGTGGCATTTATAACTCGATAGGGCCTAGAATCGTGAAAAGTGAATGTCACCTTAGATATTGCTTAGTATTGTAACTCTGATCAAATTTCCGAGCATCAGTATTAAAGCCATGCCAAAGTCGTGAAAAGCAAATTGCGTGGACAATAGTGCCTAGAATCTTGAAAAGTGAATGACACCTTAGATATTGCTTAGTATTGTAACTCTGATCAAACTATGGAGCATCATCATTAAAGATATAGCAAATTCGTAAAAAGCAATCTGCGCGGCGTTCCTAAATGAATAATGCCTAGAGTCGTGAAAAGTTAGACTACTTTCATACCGTCCCGAATTTCAGTAAGTAATTACTATTATCAGTAAAGCCATGTCAAAGTTGTAAAAAGCAAACAGCGTGGCATTCATAACTCAATACTGCCTAGAGTCATGAAAAGTGAATGACACCTTAGATATTGCATAGCATTGTAACCCTTATCATACTGCCGAGCATCATCTGTAAAGTCATGTCAAAATCGTAAAAAACAAACAGCGTGGAATTCCTAAATGAATAGTGCCTAGAGTCGTGAAAAGTTAGTGACACTTTGGATACTAATGAATATTGTAAAAAGTGATCAATTTACCTAGCTTCAGCAGTAAAGTTATGCGAAAGTCGTGAAAAGTAATCTGTGTGGCATTCATAACTCAATAGTGCCTAGAGTCGTGAAAAGTGAATGACACCTTAGATATTGCTTAGCATTGTAACTCTTATCATACTGCCGAGCATCATCAGTAAAGCCATGTCAAAGTCGTAAAAAGCAAACAGCGCGGCATTCCTAAATGAATAGTGCAGAGGATCGTGCCTAGAATCGTGAAAAGTTAGTGACACTTTGGATACTAATGAATATTGTAAAAAGTGATCAAATTACCTAGCTTCAGCAGTAAAGTTATGCGAAAGTCGTAAAAAGCAAATTGCGTGGACAATAGTTCCTAGAATCTTGAAAAGTGAATGACACCTTAGATATTGCTTAGTATTGTAACTCTGATCATACTATGGAACATCATCATTAAAGATATAGCAAATTCGTAAAAAGCAATCTGCGCGGCGTTCCTAAATGAATAGTGCCTAGAGTCGAGAAAAGTTAGACTACTTTCATACCGTCCCGAATTTCAGTAAGTAAATACTATTATCAGTAAAGTCATGTCAAAGTTGTAAAAAGCAAACAGCGCGGCATTCCTAAATGAATAGTGCCTAGAGTCGTGAAAAGTTAGTGACACTTTGGATACTAATGAATATTGTAAAAAGTGATAAAATTTCTTAGATTCAGCAATAGAGTTATGCGAATGTCGTGAAAAGTGAATGACACCTTAGATATTGCTTAGTATTGTGACTCTGATCAAACTACCGAGCATCAGCATTAAGGATATATCAAAGTTGTAAATAGCAAACAGCGTGGCATTCATAACTCAATACTGCCTAGAGTCATGAAAAGTGAATGACACCTTAGATATTGTATAGCATTGTAACTCTTATCATACTGCCGAGCATCATCTGTAAAGCCACGTCAAAATCGTAAAAATCAAACAGCGCGGCGTTCCTAAATGAATAGTGCCTAGCATCGTGAAATTTTAGTGACGCTTTGGATACTAATGAGTATTGTAAAAAGTGATCAAATCACCTAGCTTCAGCAGAAAAGTTATGCGAAAGTCGTAAAAAGCAATCTGCGGGGCATTTATAACTCAATAGGGCCTAGAATCGTAAAAAGTGAATGACACCTTAGATATTGCTTAGTATTGTAACCCTCATCAAACTACCGAGCATCAGCATTAAGGATATAGCAAAGTTGTAAAATGCAATCTGCGTGGCATTCAGAACTCAATACTGCCAAGAGTCGTTAAAAGTGAATGACACCTTAGATATTGCTTAGCATTGTAACTTTTATCATACTGCCGATCATCATGAGTAAAGCCATGTTAAAAGTCGTAAAAAGCAAACAGCGCGGCATTCCTAAATGAATAGTGCCTAGAGTCGTGAAAAGTTAGACTACTTTCATACCGTCCCGAATTTCAGTAAGTAATTACTATTATCAGTAAAGCCATGTCAAAGTTGTAAAAAGCAAACAGCGTGGCATTCCTAAATGAATAGTGCCTAAAGTCGTGAAAAGTTAGTGACACTTTGGATACTAATGAATATTGTAAAAAGTGATCAAATTACCTAGCTTCATCAGTAAAGTTATGCGAAAGTCGTGAAAAGTAATCTGCGTTGCATTCATAACTCAATAGTGCCTAGCGTCGTGAAAAGTGAATGACACTTTAGATATTGCTTAGCATTGTAACTCTTATCATACTGCCAAGCATCATCAGTAAAGCCATGTCAAAGTCGTAAAAAGCAAACAGCGCGGCATTCCTAAATGAATAGTGCAGAGGATCGTGAAATGTTAGTGACGTTTCGGATATTAATGAGTATTGTAAAAAGTGATCAAATTACTTAGATTCAGCAGTAGAGTTATGCGAAAGTCGTGAAAAGTAATCTGTGTGACATTCACAACTCAATAGTGCCTAGAGTCGTGAAAAGTGAATGACACCTTAGATATTGCTTAGTATTGTAACTCTTATCATACTGCCGAGCATAAGCATTCGTAATATACCAAAGTCGTAAAAAACAAACTGCGTGGACAATAGTACCTAGAATCGTGAAAAGTGAATGTCACCTTATATATTGCTTACTATTGTAACTCTGATCAAATTTCCGAGCATCATCATTAAAGATATAGCAAATTCGTAAAATGTAATCTGCGCGGCGTTCCTAAATGATTAGTGCCTAGAGTCGTGAAGAGTTAGACTACTTTCATACCGTCCCGAATTTCAGTAAGTAATTACTAATATCAGTAAAGCCATGTCAAAGTTGTAAAAAGCAAAGAGCGTGGCATTCCTAAATGAATAGTGCCTAGAGTCGTGAAAAGTTAGTGACACTTTGGATACTAATGAATATTGTAAAAAGTAATCAAATTACCTAGCTTCAGCAGTAAAGTTATTCGGAAGTCGTAAAAAGCAATCTGCGTGCCATTCAGAACTCTATACTGCCCAGAGTCGTTAAAAGTGAATGACACCTTAGATATTGCTTATCATTGTAACTTTTATCATACTGCCGATCATCATGAGTAAAGCCATGTCAAAGTCGTAAAAAGCAAACAGCGCGGCATTCCTAAATGAATAGTGCCTAGAGTCGTGAAAAGTTAGACTACTTTCATACCGTCCCGAATTTCAGTAAGTAATTACTATTATCAGTAAAGCCATGTCAAAGTTGTAAAAAGAAAACAGCGTGGCATTCCTAAATGAATAGTGCCTAGAGTCGTGAAAAGTTAGTGACACTTCGGATACTAATGAATATTGTAAAAATTGATCAATTTACCTAGCTTCAGCAGTAAAGTTATGCGAAAGTCGTGAAAAGTAATCTGTGTGGCATTCATAACTCAATAGTGCCTAGAGTCGTGAAAAGTGAATGACACCTTAGATATTGCTTAGCATTGTAACTCTTATCATACTGCCGAGCATCATCAGTAAAGCCATGTCAAAGTCGTAAAAAGCAAACAGCGCGGCATTCCTAAATGAATAGTGCAGAGGATCGTGAAATGTTAGTGACGCTTCGGATACTAATGAGTATTGTAAAAAGTGATCAAATTACTTAGATTCAGCAGTAGAGTTATGCGAAAGTCGTGAAAAGTAATCTGCGTGACATTCACAACTCAATAGTGCCTAGAGTCGTGAAAAGTGAATGACTTCTTAGATATTGCTTAGTATTGTAACTCTTATCATACTGCCGAGTATCAGCATTAAAGCTATGCCAAAGTCGTAAAAAGCAAATTGCGTGGACAATAGTGCCTAAAATCTTGAAAAGTGAATGACACCTTAGATATTGCTTAGTATTGTAACTCTGATCAAACTATGGAGCATCATCATTAAAGATATAGCAAATTCGTAAAAAGCTATTTGCATGGCATTCAGAACTCAATACTGCCCAGAGTCGTGAAAAGTGAATGACACCTTAGATATTGCTTAGCATTGTAACTCTTATCATACTGCCGAGCATCATCAGTAAAGCCATGTCAAAGTCGAAAAAAACAAACAGCGCGGCATTCCTAAATGAATAGTGCAGAGGATCGTGAAATGTTAGTGACGCTTTGGATACTAATGAGTATTGTAAAAAGTGATCAAATCACCTAGCTTCAGCAGAAAAGTTATGCGAAAGTCGTAAAAAGCAATCTGCGTGCCATTCAGAACTCAATACTGCCCAGAGTCGTTAAAAGTGAATGACACCTTAGATATTGCTTAGCATTGTAACTCTTATCATACTGCCGAGCATCATCAGTAAAGCCATGTCAAAGTCGAAAAAAATAAACAGCGTGGAATTCCTAAATGAATAGTGCCTAGAGTCGTGAAAAGTTAGACTACTTTCATACCGTCCCGAATTTCAGTAAGTAATTACTATTATCAGTAAAGCCATGTCAAAGTCGTAAAGAGCAAACAGCGCGGCATTCCTAAATGAATAGTGCAGAGGATCGTGCCTAGAATCGTGAAAAGTTAGTGACACTTTGGATACTAATGAATATTGTAAAAAGTGATCAAATTACCTAGCTTCAGCAGTAAAGTTATGCGAAAGTCGTAAAAAGCAAATTGCGTGGACAATAGTTCCTAGAATCTTGAAAAGTGAATGACACCTTAGATATTGCTTAGTATTGTAACTCTGATCAAACTATGGAACATCATCATTAAAGATATAGCAAATTCGTAAAAAGCAATCTGCGCGGCGTTCCTAAATGAATAGTGCCTAGAGTCGAGAAAAGTTAGACTACTTTCATACCGTCCCGAATTTCAGTAAGTAAATACTATTATCAGTAAAGTCATGTCAAAGTTGTAAAAAGCAAACAGCGCGGCATTCCTAAATGAATAGTGCCTAGAGTCGTGAAAAGTTAGTGACACTTTGGATACTAATGAATATTGTAAAAAGTGATCAAATTTCTTAGATTCAGCAATAGAGTTATGCGAATGTCGTGAAAAGTGAATGACACCTTAGATATTGCTTAGTATTGTGACTCTGATCAAACTACCGAGCATCAGCATTAAGGATATATCAAAGTTGTAAATAGCAAACAGCGTGGCATTCATAACTCAATACTGCCTAGAGTCATGAAAAGTGAATGACACCTTAGATATTGTATAGCATTGTAACTCTTATCATACTGCCGAGCATCATCTGTAAAGCCACGTCAAAATCGTAAAAATCAAACAGCGCGGCGTTCCTAAATGAATAGTGCCTAGCATCGTGAAATTTTAGTGACGCTTTGGATACTAATGAGTATTGTAAAAAGTGATCAAATCACCTAGCTTCAGCAGAAAAGTTATGCGAAAGTCGTAAAAAGCAATCTGCGGGGCATTTATAACTCAATAGGGCCTAGAATCGTAAAAAGTGAATGACACCTTAGATATTGCTTAGTATTGTAACCCTGATCAAACTACCGAGCATCAGCATTAAGGATATAGCAAAGTTGTAAAATGCAATCTGCGTGGCATTCAGAACTCAATACTGCCAAGAGTCGTTAAAAGTGAATGACACCTTAGATATTGCTTAGCATTGTAACTTTTATCATACTGCCGATCATCATGAGTAAAGCCATGTTAAAAGTCGTAAAAAGCAAACAGCGCGGCATTCCTAAATGAATAGTGCCTAGAGTCGTGAAAAGTTAGACTACTTTCATACCGTCCCGAATTTCAGTAAGTAATTACTATTATCAGTAAAGCCATGTCAAAGTTGTAAAAAGCAAACAGCGTGGCATTCCTAAATGAATAGTGCCTAAAGTCGTGAAAAGTTAGTGACACTTTGGATACTAATGAATATTGTAAAAAGTGATCAAATTACCTAGCTTCATCAGTAAAGTTATGCGAAAGTCGTGAAAAGTAATCTGCGTTGCATTCATAACTCAATAGTGCCTAGCGTCGTGAAAAGTGAATGACACTTTAGATATTGCTTAGCATTGTAACTCTTATCATACTGCCAAGCATCATCAGTAAAGCCATGTCAAAGTCGTAAAAAGCAAACAGCGCGGCATTCCTAAATGAATAGTGCAGAGGATCGTGAAATGTTAGTGACGTTTCGGATATTAATGAGTATTGTAAAAAGTGATCAAATTACTTAGATTCAGCAGTAGAGTTATGCGAAAGTCGTGAAAAGTAATCTGTGTGACATTCACAACTCAATAGTGCCTAGAGTCGTGAAAAGTGAATGACACCTTAGATATTGCTTAGTATTGTAACTCTTATCATACTGCCGAGCATAAGCATTCGTAATATACCAAAGTCGTAAAAAACAAACTGCGTGGACAATAGTACCTAGAATCGTGAAAAGTGAATGTCACCTTATATATTGCTTACTATTGTAACTCTGATCAAATTTCCGAGCATCATCATTAAAGATATAGCAAATTCGTAAAATGTAATCTGCGCGGCGTTCCTAAATGATTAGTGCCTAGAGTCGTGAAGAGTTAGACTACTTTCATACCGTCCCGAATTTCAGTAAGTAATTACTAATATCAGTAAAGCCATGTCAAAGTTGTAAAAAGCAAACAGCGTGGCATTCCTAAATGAATAGTGCCTAGAGTCGTGAAAAGTTAGTGACACTTTGGATACTAATGAATATTGTAAAAAGTAATCAAATTACCTAGCTTCAGCAGTAAAGTTATTCGGAAGTCGTAAAAAGCAATCTGCGTGCCATTCAGAACTCTATACTGCCCAGAGTCGTTAAAAGTGAATGACACCTTAGATATTGCTTATCATTGTAACTTTTATCATACTGCCGATCATCATGAGTAAAGCCATGTCAAAGTCGTAAAAAGCAAACAGCGCGGCATTCCTAAATGAATAGTGCCTAGAGTCGTGAAAAGTTAGACTACTTTCATACCGTCCCGAATTTCAGTAAGTAATTACTATTATCAGTAAAGCCATGTCAAAGTTGTAAAAAGAAAACAGCGTGGCATTCCTAAATGAATAGTGCCTAGAGTCGTGAAAAGTTAGTGACACTTCGGATACTAATGAATATTGTAAAAATTGATCAATTTACCTAGCTTCAGCAGTAAAGTTATGCGAAAGTCGTGAAAAGTAATCTGTGTGGCATTCATAACTCAATAGTGCCTAGAGTCGTGAAAAGTGAATGACACCTTAGATATTGCTTAGCATTGTAACTCTTATCATACTGCCGAGCATCATCAGTGAAGCCATGTCAAAGTCGTAAAAAGCAAACAGCGCGGCATTCCTAAATGAATAGTGCAGAGGATCGTGAAATGTTAGTGACGCTTCGGATACTAATGAGTATTGTAAAAAGTGATCAAATTACTTAGATTCAGCAGTAGAGTTATGCGAAAGTCGTGAAAAGTAATCTGCGTGACATTCACAACTCAATAGTGCCTAGAGTCGTGAAAAGTGAATGACTTCTTAGATATTGCTTAGTATTGTAACTCTTATCATACTGCCGAGCATCAGCATTAAAGCTATGCCAAAGTCGTAAAAAGCAAATTGCGTGGACAATAGTGCCTAAAATCTTGGAAAGTGAATGACACCTTAGATATTGCTTAGCATTGTAACTTTTATCATACTGCCGATCATCATGAGTAAAGCCATGTTAAAAGTCGTAAAAAGCAAACAGCGCGGCATTCCTAAATGAATAGTGCCTAGAGTCGTGAAAAGTTAGACTACTTTCATACCGTCCCGAATTTCAGTAAGTAATTACTATTATCAGTAAAGCCATGTCAAAGTTGTAAAAAGCAAACAGCGTGGCATTCCTAAATGAATAGTGCCTAAAGTCGTGAAAAGTTAGTGACACTTTGGATACTAATGAATATTGTAAAAAGTGATCAAATTACCTAGCTTCATCAGTAAAGTTATGCGAAAGTCGTGAAAAGTAATCTGCGTTGCATTCATAACTCAATAGTGCCTAGCGTCGTGAAAAGTGAATGACACTTTAGATATTGCTTAGCATTGTAACTCTTATCATACTGCCAAGCATCATCAGTAAAGCCATGTCAAAGTCGTAAAAAGCAAACAGCGCGGCATTCCTAAATGAATAGTGCAGAGGATCGTGAAATGTTAGTGACGTTTCGGATATTAATGAGTATTGTAAAAAGTGATCAAATTACTTAGATTCAGCAGTAGAGTTATGCGAAAGTCGTGAAAAGTAATCTGTGTGACATTCACAACTCAATAGTGCCTAGAGTCGTGAAAAGTGAATGACACCTTAGATATTGCTTAGTATTGTAACTCTTATCATACTGCCGAGCATAAGCATTCGTAATATACCAAAGTCGTAAAAAACAAACTGCGTGGACAATAGTACCTAGAATCGTGAAAAGTGAATGTCACCTTATATATTGCTTACTATTGTAACTCTGATCAAATTTCCGAGCATCATCATTAAAGATATAGCAAATTCGTAAAATGTAATCTGCGCGGCGTTCCTAAATGATTAGTGCCTAGAGTCGTGAAGAGTTAGACTACTTTCATACCGTCCCGAATTTCAGTAAGTAATTACTAATATCAGTAAAGCCATGTCAAAGTTGTAAAAAGCAAAGAGCGTGGCATTCCTAAATGAATAGTGCCTAGAGTCGTGAAAAGTTAGTGACACTTTGGATACTAATGAATATTGTAAAAAGTAATCAAATTACCTAGCTTCAGCAGTAAAGTTATTCGGAAGTCGTAAAAAGCAATCTGCGTGCCATTCAGAACTCTATACTGCCCAGAGTCGTTAAAAGTGAATGACACCTTAGATATTGCTTATCATTGTAACTTTTATCATACTGCCGATCATCATGAGTAAAGCCATGTCAAAGTCGTAAAAAGCAAACAGCGCGGCATTCCTAAATGAATAGTGCCTAGAGTCGTGAAAAGTTAGACTACTTTCATACCGTCCCGAATTTCAGTAAGTAATTACTATTATCAGTAAAGCCATGTCAAAGTTGTAAAAAGAAAACAGCGTGGCATTCCTAAATGAATAGTGCCTAGAGTCGTGAAAAGTTAGTGACACTTCGGATACTAATGAATATTGTAAAAATTGATCAATTTACCTAGCTTCAGCAGTAAAGTTATGCGAAAGTCGTGAAAAGTAATCTGTGTGGCATTCATAACTCAATAGTGCCTAGAGTCGTGAAAAGTGAATGACACCTTAGATATTGCTTAGCATTGTAACTCTTATCATACTGCCGAGCATCATCAGTAAAGCCATGTCAAAGTCGTAAAAAGCAAACAGCGCGGCATTCCTAAATGAATAGTGCAGAGGATCGTGAAATGTTAGTGACGCTTCGGATACTAATGAGTATTGTAAAAAGTGATCAAATTACTTAGATTCAGCAGTAGAGTTATGCGAAAGTCGTGAAAAGTAATCTGCGTGACATTCACAACTCAATAGTGCCTAGAGTCGTGAAAAGTGAATGACTTCTTAGATATTGCTTAGTATTGTAACTCTTATCATACTGCCGAGTATCAGCATTAAAGCTATGCCAAAGTCGTAAAAAGCAAATTGCGTGGACAATAGTGCCTAAAATCTTGAAAAGTGAATGACACCTTAGATATTGCTTAGTATTGTAACTCTGATCAAACTATGGAGCATCATCATTAAAGATATAGCAAATTCGTAAAAAGCTATTTGCATGGCATTCAGAACTCAATACTGCCCAGAGTCGTGAAAAGTGAATGACACCTTAGATATTGCTTAGCATTGTAACTCTTATCATACTGCCGAGCATCATCAGTAAAGCCATGTCAAAGTCGAAAAAAACAAACAGCGCGGCATTCCTAAATGAATAGTGCAGAGGATCGTGAAATGTTAGTGACGCTTTGGATACTAATGAGTATTGTAAAAAGTGATCAAATCACCTAGCTTCAGCAGAAAAGTTATGCGAAAGTCGTAAAAAGCAATCTGCGTGCCATTCAGAACTCAATACTGCCCAGAGTCGTTAAAAGTGAATGACACCTTAGATATTGCTTAGCATTGTAACTCTTATCATACTGCCGAGCATCATCAGTAAAGCCATGTCAAAGTCGAAAAAAATAAACAGCGTGGAATTCCTAAATGAATAGTGCCTAGAGTCGTGAAAAGTTAGACTACTTTCATACCGTCCCGAATTTCAGTAAGTAATTACTATTATCAGTAAAGCCATGTCAAAGTCGTAAAAAGCAAACAGCGCGGCATTCCTAAATGAATAGTGCAGAGGATCGTGCCTAGAATCGTGAAAAGTTAGTGACACTTTGGATACTAATGAATATTGTAAAAAGTGATCAAATTACCTAGCTTCAGCAGTAAAGTTATGCGAAAGTCGTAAAAAGCAAATTGCGTGGACAATAGTTCCTAGAATCTTGAAAAGTGAATGACACCTTAGATATTGCTTAGTATTGTAACTCTGATCAAACTATGGAACATCATCATTAAAGATATAGCAAATTCGTAAAAAGCAATCTGCGCGGCGTTCCTAAATGAATAGTGCCTAGAGTCGAGAAAAGTTAGACTACTTTCATACCGTCCCGAATTTCAGTAAGTAAATACTATTATCAGTAAAGTCATGTCAAAGTTGTAAAAAGCAAACAGCGCGGCATTCCTAAATGAATAGTGCCTAGAGTCGTGAAAAGTTAGTGACACTTTGGATACTAATGAATATTGTAAAAAGTGATCAAATTTCTTAGATTCAGCAATAGAGTTATGCGAATGTCGTGAAAAGTGAATGACACCTTAGATATTGCTTAGTATTGTGACTCTGATCAAACTACCGAGCATCAGCATTAAGGATATATCAAAGTTGTAAATAGCAAACAGCGTGGCATTCATAACTCAATACTGCCTAGAGTCATGAAAAGTGAATGACACCTTAGATATTGTATAGCATTGTAACTCTTATCATACTGCCGAGCATCATCTGTAAAGCCACGTCAAAATCGTAAAAATCAAACAGCGCGGCGTTCCTAAATGAATAGTGCCTAGCATCGTGAAATTTTAGTGACGCTTTGGATACTAATGAGTATTGTAAAAAGTGATCAAATCACCTAGCTTCAGCAGAAAAGTTATGCGAAAGTCGTAAAAAGCAATCTGCGGGGCATTTATAACTCAATAGGGCCTAGAATCGTAAAAAGTGAATGACACCTTAGATATTGCTTAGTATTGTAACCCTGATCAAACTACCGAGCATCAGCATTAAGGATATAGCAAAGTTGTAAAATGCAATCTGCGTGGCATTCAGAACTCAATACTGCCAAGAGTCGTTAAAAGTGAATGACACCTTAGATATTGCTTAGCATTGTAACTTTTATCATACTGCCGATCATCATGAGTAAAGCCATGTTAAAAGTCGTAAAAAGCAAACAGCGCGGCATTCCTAAATGAATAGTGCCTAGAGTCGTGAAAAGTTAGACTACTTTCATACCGTCCCGAATTTCAGTAAGTAATTACTATTATCAGTAAAGCCATGTCAAAGTTGTAAAAAGCAAACAGCGTGGCATTCCTAAATGAATAGTGCCTAAAGTCGTGAAAAGTTAGTGACACTTTGGATACTAATGAATATTGTAAAAAGTGATCAAATTACCTAGCTTCATCAGTAAAGTTATGCGAAAGTCGTGAAAAGTAATCTGCGTTGCATTCATAACTCAATAGTGCCTAGCGTCGTGAAAAGTGAATGACACTTTAGATATTGCTTAGCATTGTAACTCTTATCATACTGCCAAGCATCATCAGTAAAGCCATGTCAAAGTCGTAAAAAGCAAACAGCGCGGCATTCCTAAATGAATAGTGCAGAGGATCGTGAAATGTTGGTGACGTTTCGGATATTAATGAGTATTGTAAAAAGTGATCAAATTACTTAGATTCAGCAGTAGAGTTATGCGAAAGTCGTGAAAAGTAATCTGTGTGACATTCACAACTCAATAGTGCCTAGAGTCGTGAAAAGTGAATGACACCTTAGATATTGCTTAGTATTGTAACTCTTATCATACTGCCGAGCATAAGCATTCGTAATATACCAAAGTCGTAAAAAACAAACTGCGTGGACAATAGTACCTAGAATCGTGAAAAGTGAATGTCACCTTATATATTGCTTACTATTGTAACTCTGATCAAATTTCCGAGCATCATCATTAAAGATATAGCAAATTCGTAAAATGTAATCTGCGCGGCGTTCCTAAATGATTAGTGCCTAGAGTCGTGAAGAGTTAGACTACTTTCATACCGTCCCGAATTTCAGTAAGTAATTACTAATATCAGTAAAGCCATGTCAAAGTTGTAAAAAGCAAACAGCGTGGCATTCCTAAATGAATAGTGCCTAGAGTCGTGAAAAGTTAGTGACACTTTGGATACTAATGAATATTGTAAAAAGTAATCAAATTACCTAGCTTCAGCAGTAAAGTTATTCGGAAGTCGTAAAAAGCAATCTGCGTGCCATTCAGAACTCTATACTGCCCAGAGTCGTTAAAAGTGAATGACACCTTAGATATTGCTTATCATTGTAACTTTTATCATACTGCCGATCATCATGAGTAAAGCCATGTCAAAGTCGTAAAAAGCAAACAGCGCGGCATTCCTAAATGAATAGTGCCTAGAGTCGTGAAAAGTTAGACTACTTTCATACCGTCCCGAATTTCAGTAAGTAATTACTATTATCAGTAAAGCCATGTCAAAGTTGTAAAAAGAAAACAGCGTGGCATTCCTAAATGAATAGTGCCTAGAGTCGTGAAAAGTTAGTGACACTTCGGATACTAATGAATATTGTAAAAATTGATCAATTTACCTAGCTTCAGCAGTAAAGTTATGCGAAAGTCGTGAAAAGTAATCTGTGTGGCATTCATAACTCAATAGTGCCTAGAGTCGTGAAAAGTGAATGACACCTTAGATATTGCTTAGCATTGTAACTCTTATCATACTGCCGAGCATCATCAGTGAAGCCATGTCAAAGTCGTAAAAAGCAAACAGCGCGGCATTCCTAAATGAATAGTGCAGAGGATCGTGAAATGTTAGTGACGCTTCGGATACTAATGAGTATTGTAAAAAGTGATCAAATTACTTAGATTCAGCAGTAGAGTTATGCGAAAGTCGTGAAAAGTAATCTGCGTGACATTCACAACTCAATAGTGCCTAGAGTCGTGAAAAGTGAATGACTTCTTAGATATTGCTTAGTATTGTAACTCTTATCATACTGCCGAGCATCAGCATTAAAGCTATGCCAAAGTCGTAAAAAGCAAATTGCGTGGACAATAGTGCCTAAAATCTTGGAAAGTGAATGACACCTTAGATATTGCTTAGTATTGTAACTCTGATCAAACTATGGAGCATCATCATTAAAGATATAGCAAATTCGTAAAAAGCTATTTGCATGGCATTCAGAACTCAATACTGCCCAGAGTCGTGAAAAGTGAATGACACCTTAGATATTGCTTAGCATTGTAACTCTTATCATACTGCCGAGCATCATCAGTAAAGCCATGTCAAAGTCGAAAAAAACAAACAGCGCGGCATTCCTAAATGAATAGTGCAGAGGATCGTGAAATGTTAGTGACGCTTTGGATACTAATGAGTATTGTAAAAAGTGATCAAATCACCTAGCTTCAGCAGAAAAGTTATGCGAAAGTCGTAAAAAGCAATCTGCGTGCCATTCAGAACTCAATACTGCCCAGAGTCGTTAAAAGTGAATGACACCTTAGATATTGCTTAGCATTGTAACTCTTATCATACTGCCGAGCATCATCAGTAAAGCTATGTCAAAGTCGAAAAAAATAAACAGCGTGGAATTCCTAAATGAATAGTGCCTAGAGTCGTGAAAAGTTAGACTACTTTCATACCGTCCCGAATTTCAGTAAGTAATTACTATTATCAGTAAAGCCATGTCAAAGTTGTAAAAAGCAAACAGCGTGGCATTCCTAAATGAATATTGCCTAGAGTCGTGAAAAGTTAGTGACACTTCGGATACTAATGAATATTGTAAAAATTGATCAATTTACCTAGCTTCAGCAGTAAAGTTATGCGAAAGTCGTGAAAAGTAATCTGTGTGGCATTCATAACTCAATAGTGCCTAGAGTCGTGAAAAGTGAATGACACCTTAGATATTGCTTAGCATTGTAACTCTTATCATACTGCCGAGCATCATCAGTAAAGCCATGTCAAAGTCGTAAAAAGCAAACAGCGCGGCATTCCTAAATGAATAGTGCAGAGGATCGTGAAATGTTAGTGACGCTTCGGATACTAATGAGTATTGTAAAAAGTGATCAAATTACTTAGATTCAGCAGTAGAGTTATGCGAAAGTCGTGAAAAGTAATCTGCGTGACATTCACAACTCAATAGTGCCTAGAGTCGTGAAAAGTGAATGACTTCTTAGATATTGCTTAGTATTGTAACTCTTATCATACTGCCGAGTATCAGCATTAAAGCTATGCCAAAGTCGTAAAAAGCAAATTGCGTGGACAATAGTGCCTAAAATCTTGAAAAGTGAATGACACCTTAGATATTGCTTAGTATTGTAACTCTGATCAAACTATGGAGCATCATCATTAAAGATATAGCAAATTCGTAAAAAGCTATTTGCATGGCATTCAGAACTCAATACTGCCCAGAGTCGTGAAAAGTGAATGACACCTTAGATATTGCTTAGCATTGTAACTCTTATCATACTGCCGAGCATCATCAGTAAAGCCATGTCAAAGTCGAAAAAAACAAACAGCGCGGCATTCCTAAATGAATAGTGCAGAGGATCGTGAAATGTTAGTGACGCTTTGGATACTAATGAGTATTGTAAAAAGTGATCAAATCACCTAGCTTCAGCAGAAAAGTTATGCGAAAGTCGTAAAAGGCAATCTGCGTGCCATTCAGAACTCAATACTGCCCAGAGTCGTTAAAAGTGAATGACACCTTAGATATTGCTTAGCATTGTAACTCTTATCATACTGCCGAGCATCATCAGTAAAGCCATGTCAAAGTCGAAAAAAATAAACAGCGTGGAATTCCTAAATGAATAGTGCCTAGAGTCGTGAAAAGTTAGACTACTTTCATACCGTCCCGAATTTCAGTAAGTAATTACTATTATCAGTAAAGCCATGTCAAAGTTGTAAAAAGCAAACAGCGTGGCATTCCTAAATGAATAGTGCCTAGAGTCGTGAAAAGTTAGTGACACTTTGGATACTAATGAATATTGTAAAAAGTGATCAAATTACCTAGCTTCAGCAGTAAAGTTATGCGAAAGTCGTGAAAAGTAATCTGCGTTGCATTCATAACTCAATAGTGCCTAGCGTCGTGAAAAGTGAATGACACTTTAGATATTGCTTAGCATTGTAACTCTTATCATACTGCCAAGCATCATCAGTAAAGCCATGTCAAAGTCGTAAAAAGCAAACAGCGCGGCATTCCTAAATGAATAGTGCAGAGGATCGTGAAATGTTAGTGACGTTTCGGATATTAATGAGTATTGTAAAAAGTGATCAAATTACTTAGATTCAGCAGTAGAGTTATGCGAAAGTCGTGAAAAGTAATCTGTGTGACATTCACAACTCAATAGTGCCTAGAGTCGTGAAAAGTGAATGACACCTAAGATATTGCTTAGTATTGTAACTCTTATCATACTGCCGAGCATCAGCATTCGTAATATACCAAAGTCGTAAAAAACAAACTGCGTGGACAATAGTACCTAGAATCGTGAAAAGTGAATGTCACCTTATATATTGCTTACTATTGTAACTCTGATCAAATTTCCGAGCATCATCATTAAAGATATAGCAAATTCGTAAAATGTAATCTGCGCGGCGTTCCTAAATGATTAGTGCCTAGAGTCGTGAAGAGTTAGACTACTTTCATACCGTCCCGAATTTCAGTAAGTAATTACTAATATCAGTAAAGCCATGTCAAAGTTGTAAAAAGCAAACAGCGTGGCATTCCTAAATGAATAGTGCCTAGAGTCGTGAAAAGTTAGTGACACTTTGGATACTAATGAATATTGTAAAAAGTAATCAAATTACCTAGCTTCAGCAGTAAAGTTATTCGGAAGTCGTGAAAAGTAATCTGCATGGCATTCATAACTCAATAGTGCCTAGAGTCGTGAAAAGTGAATGACACCTTAGATATTGCTTCGTATTATAACTCTGATCAAACTACCGAGCATCAGCATTAAATATATAGCAAAGTCGTAATAAGCAATCTGCGCGTCATTTATAACTCACTTGTGCCCAGAGTCGTGAAAAGTAAATGACACCTTAGATATTGCTTAGTATTGTAACACTGATCAAACTCCCGAGCATCAGCATTCGTAATATACCATAGTCGTAAAAAGCAAACTGCGTGGACAATAGTACCTAGAATCGTGAAAATTGAATGTCACCTTAGATATTACTTAGTATTGTAACTCTGATCAAACTACCGAGCATCAGCATTAAATATATAGCAAAGTCGTAATAAGCAATCTGCGTGGCATTTATAACTCACTTGTGTCCAGAGTCGTGAAAAGTAAATGACACCTTAGATATTGCTTAGTATTGTAACACTGATCAAACTCCCGAGCATCAGCATTCGTAATATACCATAGTCGTAAAAAGCAAACTGCGTGGACAATAGTACCTAGAATCGTGAAAAGTGATTGACACCTTAGATATTGCTTAGTATTGTAACTCTGATCAAACTACCGAGCATCAGCATTAAATATATAGCAAAGTCGTAATAAGCAATCTGCGTTGCATTTATAACTCACTTGTGCCCAGAGTTGTGAAAAGTAAATGACACCTTAGATATTGCTTAGTATTGTAACACTGATCAAACTCCCGAGCATCAGCATTCGTAATATACCATAGTCGTAAAAAGCAAACTGCGTGGACAATAGTACGTAGAATCGTGAAAAGTGAATGTCACCTTAGATATTGCTTAGTATTGTAACTCTGATCAAATGTCCGAGCATCATCATTAAAGATATAGCAAATTCTTAAAATGTAATCTGCGCGGCGTTCCTAAATGATTAGTGCCTAGAGTCGTGAAAAGTTAGACTACTTTCATACCGTCCCGAATTTCAGTAAGTAATTACTATTATCAGTAAAGCCATGTCAAAGTTGTAAAAAGCAAACAGCGTGGCATTCCTAAATGAATAGTGCCTAGAGTCGTGAAAAGTTAGTGACACTTTGGATACTAATGAATATTGTAAAAAGTGATCAAATTACCTAGCTTCAGCAGTAAAGTTATGCGAAAGTCGTGAAAAGTAATCTGCGTTGCATTCATAACTCAATAGTGCCTAGCGTCGTGAAAAGTGAATGACACTTTAGATATTGCTTAGCATTGTAACTCTTATCATACTGCCAAGCATCATCAGTAAAGCCATGTCAAAGTCGTAAAAAGCAAACAGCGCGGCATTCCTAAATGAATAGTGCAGAGGATCGTGAAATGTTAGTGACGTTTCGGATATTAATGAGTATTGTAAAAAGTGATCAAATTACTTAGATTCAGCAGTAGAGTTATGCGAAAGTCGTGAAAAGTAATCTGTGTGACATTCACAACTCAATAGTGCCTAGAGTCGTGAAAAGTGAATGACACCTAAGATATTGCTTAGTATTGTAACTCTTATCATACTGCCGAGCATCAGCATTCGTAATATACCAAAGTCGTAAAAAACAAACTGCGTGGACAATAGTACCTAGAATCGTGAAAAGTGAATGTCACCTTATATATTGCTTACTATTGTAACTCTGATCAAATTTCCGAGCATCATCATTAAAGATATAGCAAATTCGTAAAATGTAATCTGCGCGGCGTTCCTAAATGATTAGTGCCTAGAGTCGTGAAGAGTTAGACTACTTTCATACCGTCCCGAATTTCAGTAAGTAATTACTAATATCAGTAAAGCCATGTCAAAGTTGTAAAAAGCAAACAGCGTGGCATTCCTAAATGAATAGTGCCTAGAGTCGTGAAAAGTTAGTGACACTTTGGATACTAATGAATATTGTAAAAAGTAATCAAATTACCTAGCTTCAGCAGTAAAGTTATTCGGAAGTCGTGAAAAGTAATCTGCATGGCATTCATAACTCAATAGTGCCTAGAGTCGTGAAAAGTGAATGACACCTTAGATATTGCTTCGTATTATAACTCTGATCAAACTACCGAGCATCAGCATTAAATATATAGCAAAGTCGTAATAAGCAATCTGCGCGTCATTTATAACTCACTTGTGCCCAGAGTCGTGAAAAGTAAATGACACCTTAGATATTGCTTAGTATTGTAACACTGATCAAACTCCCGAGCATCAGCATTCGTAATATACCATAGTCGTAAAAAGCAAACTGCGTGGACAATAGTACCTAGAATCGTGAAAATTGAATGTCACCTTAGATATTACTTAGTATTGTAACTCTGATCAAACTACCGAGCATCAGCATTAAATATATAGCAAAGTCGTAATAAGCAATCTGCGTGGCATTTATAACTCACTTGTGTCCAGAGTCGTGAAAAGTAAATGACACCTTAGATATTGCTTAGTATTGTAACACTGATCAAACTCCCGAGCATCAGCATTCGTAATATACCATAGTCGTAAAAAGCAAACTGCGTGGACAATAGTACCTAGAATCGTGAAAAGTGATTGACACCTTAGATATTGCTTAGTATTGTAACTCTGATCAAACTACCGAGCATCAGCATTAAATATATAGCAAAGTCGTAATAAGCAATCTGCGTTGCATTTATAACTCACTTGTGCCCAGAGTTGTGAAAAGTAAATGACACCTTAGATATTGCTTAGTATTGTAACACTGATCAAACTCCCGAGCATCAGCATTCGTAATATACCATAGTCGTAAAAAGCAAACTGCGTGGACAATAGTACGTAGAATCGTGAAAAGTGAATGTCACCTTAGATATTGCTTAGTATTGTAACTCTGATCAAATGTCCGAGCATCATCATTAAAGATATAGCAAATTCTTAAAATGTAATCTGCGCGGCGTTCCTAAATGATTAGTGCCTAGAGTCGTGAAGAGTTAGACTACTTTGATACCATCCCGAATTTCAGTAAGTAATTATTATTATCAGTAAAGCCATGTCAAAGTTGTAAAAAGCAAACAGCGTGGCATTCCTAAATGAATAGTGCCTAGAGTCGTGAAAAGTTAGTGACACTTCGGATACTAATGAATATTGTAAAAAGTGATCAAATTACCTAGCCCCAGCAGTAAAGTTATGCGAAAGTCGTGAAAAGTAATCTGGTTGGCATTCATAACTCAATAGTGCCTAGAGTCGTGAAAAGTTAATGACACCTTAGATATTGTTTATATATATATATATATATATATATATATATATATATATATATATATATATATATATATATATGTATATATATATATATATATATATATATATATATATATATATATATATGTATATATATATATATATATATATATATATATATATATATATATATACAGGGTGGGCCATTTTAATCAAACCAGTCTAATAACTCCTAAATTAAGCCATGAACATAAAAATTGTTCAGATGAAAGTTGTCCAGGATCAAGGGGGACATCTTTTTGTGCAATTAGTTTTGACCTTGAACTCAAATTTCAAGGTCATTAGAAGGTCAAATTTTTCTTTTAAATAGGAAACTTTTTTTTATAGCAGATTTGGAAAGAACAGGAAATTTTACGTCCGAAACGGCATTTCAAATTTGTTTTCATGACCTTCACAAGGTCATTTCAAGGTCAAATGTTAAGAAATACTGTAATTGCTATTTAATCGCATTTTCTGATAGAATAATCGTAGTTAATGTACTTTTATGATGAATATTCAAACCCAATGTGACAATGACCATGAAAATATTTACCTTGAAAACAATAATTCCCTAATTTCAGCGCTACCCAGGAACAACGACGTGGACGTATTAGAATTATGTTCCCTTTGGGGTGCTTGTTTATCGTGAGTCCCCTTGCCTCTCACTTTATTATTTTACAATAAATGCTCAAAATTTCTTCATTTTGCTTGAAGACACAAATTTAACCTTCTTTGAAAATGCTGTACCGTCCTGAGCAAAACTTCTCTTGGGATCGCTGCACAAGCTCTGTTAATGCGGTCCATCATGTAATTTCTAGTCGTTGGCTGCTGTGCAAAACAAATATTTTTTAGATAGCCCCACAAGTAAAAATCAGGGGATGCCATGTCTGGTGAGTTTGATGGCCAGTTAATTGGACCTCCACGACGAATCCATCTTCCATTATAATTTTCATTCAAAAATGTACGCACTGTTCGCGCAAAGTGGGGACCTGCGCCATCTTGTTGAAACCACATTCTTCTTCTCGTTTCCAAGTCAACATCCTCTAAAAGCTCTGGTAGTCGATCTCTGAGCAATGCCAAATAGCTATTCTGGTTAACATTTTGATCTAAAAAATATGGTCCAATCAGGTAACCATTAATGATCCCACACCACACCATTAAACTCCATCGGTTTTGATGGTCAATATCCTGTACCAGTGGGGATTTACAGGTGACCAATAGTGACTATTGTGCCTATTTAATTGGCCATCACTGCGAAATATAGCCTTGTCAGAAAACATAACAAATCTGAAAAAATCTGGATCATTTTGTAAAACTCCTAAAGCCCACTGGCAAAAGTTAATAGGCATTAGAAAATGGCGTGGCCTCAGCTCATGAACTAATCTTATGTGGTAATCGTGATAGTGGAGATTATTGAGAATTCTCAATGTTGTTCTTCGTGGTATACCGATTTCTCTTTCAATTTGTCAACTACTAATTTGTGGATTGAGATGAACAGCTGCTAAGACGGCTATAACATTAGGATCATTTTCGTTGTATTCGTGGTGTCTGCGTTGACGACGAAGATGTCCATCACGAGCTCTTCGAACTAATCTGAGTAATGTGTCGTGAGTAGGACGCCTTCTTAGCGGAAAGCGTTCAGCGTAGAGTCGCACCGCGGCTCTGGCATTGTTTTGGGTTACGCCTAAGATCATTATCATATCAAGAATTTCATTGGATTGATAATCGCCCATGTTGAAAATTTTGTTTATAATAAGAAAAACTATTTTATTTACATTCATTCTTTCTTGAAATTGAAACTAAACCAAAATAAGAAAGTGACAATAAAAAAAGGAGGAATTTTCAAACTGTATAATTTTTAAATCAAATTTGTAACTTCTTATTTTCTTACGTTAAGATATTGTGATTTAAATTGAAGACAGCGTGAGAACAATCGTTACAATTCATATAGATTAAAGAAATTCAAATTGAAAAAAAATCATCTAAACTGGAAATGATGCACTTTGGCAAATACAATCATTAAAAATTTTTTTAATATTACAAAAGCAAAATGCTGTTTAATATTTTATCTTAAATAATGTATTTTTTAACATCCTACCTTTATTGTGCAACGAGACGTCAGTCTCGTGCAAATACACACAAGCGGTCACACACATGAGCGAGCGAAAGGCGAACCCGCACACCAACAACACGAGCACAAGCCGAATGCTCATGGATAGAAACACGTGCTCGAACAATGTAAACATAGCCGCGAGCGAAGCCAACGACGGGCGCAAACAAACAAACACACACTACCGAAAAGAACACGAAAAGCACCACACGCACACACACACAAAACTCTACCCACTCACCACCAGAGGGCGTTGGCACCAGCGACTGGGGCTATATAAGCCCGGCCGCGACAGCACAGCGGCAGTTCAATCAGAGCTCCCGATCCGAGCGTTGCCGTGAGTACACGACACCGCTAGGAGAGCACTCAAAGGACTATCGATATCTGGCCGTTTTCGTGCGCACACGTAACGGCGCAGATAACGAAATTGCCGCGCTGTTATCCGAATTACCACTGTGCGCACACAGGGTAATTCGGACCCGCCATGTGCCTGGAGAAGCGCTCTTGTGAGCACACGTGGCGCAGCTGCAGACACTAACCACCGCCAACCACCGTCCCACCGTTTCTACCGTTCCTATTACCACCGTGAGCACACAGGGTAATAGGAACCTGAAACTGACTGCAAAGACTAGCAGAGTCGTGCGCACACGTCTCTGTCAGACTCTGCACCCACACTGTACACACACAAATATAACAGTACTTATACAAATTGATCAAATTAAACCAAACAGATTTATTTTTAACCTCATTTCCCTCTCCGAATCCTGGTCCGACTGGCAAAATCCGGTGCGAGGGAAACGCAACCGTTACAATTGTTTAACCATTTTTTACGCTTTTGAAACGTTAAACTTTTACTTGACCTACTTCGACCGTGAATGAATTGACAACATTAATTTTTAACGTTCCATTTCCCACTCCCATTAAGAACTCAGATATTTAAAATGATCATGTTTACTTCAAAATTTACTTTTGACCACTAAACATTTGTTAACGAATGTTAAACAAGCACCCCAGTGAGAGGCAAGGGGACTCACGATAAACAAGTACCCCAAAGGGAATATAATCCTAATACGTCCACGTCGTTGTTCCTGGGTAGCGCTGAAATTAGGGAATTATTGTTTTCAAGGTAAATATTTTCATGGTCATTGTCACATTGGGTTTGAATATTCATCATAAAAGTACATTAACTACGATTATTCTATCAGAAAATGCGATTAAATAGCAATTACAGTATTTCTTAACATTTGACCTTGAAATGACCTTGTGAAGGTCATGAAAACAAATTTGAAATACCGTTTCGGACGTAAAATTTCCTGTTCTTTCCAAATCTGCTATAAAAAAAAGTTTCCTATTTAAAAGAAAAATTTGACCTTCTAATGACCTTGAAATTTGAGTTCAAGGTCAAAACTAATTGCACAAAAAGATGTCCCCCTTGATCCTGGACAACTTTCATCTGAACAATTTTTATGTTCATGGCTTAATTTAGGAGTTATTAGACTGGTTTGATTAAAATGGCCCACCCTGTATATGTATTAAAGACAATAATTATAAGAAATCGTAATAAAAGTATATCTACACATACGAGGGTGGATTGATAAGTTTCCGGCCTGACCAAGAGATGGCGCCACTAGGCCTACCTTGAGGTGGCGTTCTATAGTACCATCCTTAGATAGCTTGTAGCTATAGTTTCAGCCCGATCGCCATGTTAGTTTAGGTTTGAGAGCACACTGAACAAGACGCCTCTGTGTTTTTCTTAAAAATGGAAAAGTTGGAAAATCGTGCTGTCATCAAATACTTCTATTTGAAGGGGTTAAAGCCGAAGGAAAGTCGCGATAGTTCTTTGGAAGAATGGCTGGACTTATGCGCCAGTCCACATAAGTCCGCTAAAGTCTGCATAAGTCCCGTTTCATGTATAAAAGTGTCTGCATAAGTACCGATTCATTTAATTATATATATTGTAACGGGGTGGTTTCTAGGCGGCTAACTGCCTATGTACCCCGTACAAATGCGCGTCTCACCGCCCGTTATAATATATATATATGTTGTTTATTTTCGTATAACTTATAGACTTTCAGATCTTGCCGCTAGGGTGTCTACTTTTGCTTGAATATGCGAATATATATAGATATACTTTTCTTACACTTGGTAAAACTTAAAGCAACAACAAAAGCGCCCTCAAGTGGACCTTGGATATACGAATCCGTTGCTCCTTTCACAATTTCTATGCCCTATGGTTATCAGATCTGATGGTTATACTCCCGATCATATGATTTACCTTTTTTTGGCTATATACAAGTAAGTTTTTCGGGAACTCCAGTACTTATTATAATTTTATAATTTGTTTTTATAATTTGATAGTTTAACAAATTATAAGTTATAGCTTTACGAACACTGCAGTGTAATTATTTATAATTTTTTTATTAATTTCATGACATTTTGAATGCTTTAACTTACTGTGACATATTATCGGTCGTACAATTAACAACGCCCATTATTTTTTGTAAATATAAGTTTTTAGTAATAATTAATGTGCTTCAAAATTGTAAATGATGGAAGTCTCAGATTATTTTTCTAAGTGGCTTAATAATAAAAATGTGTATTGGCGGTGTTTATGTAATCTTGATGATCTCGCCAAAGTTCTGGTTATTGAACAATTTATGGATGTTAATAAATTTCAAGATATTATCATGAAAAAAGACTTAAAACTAGAATTACAAGGTATATATAAAAAATATAGTGCTGATACATGCCTTGATAGAATTGTTAAGTCATTAATAGATGTTGCGTTAAAGTATAAGCTAACATATAAATATAGCGTACCATCAACAAAACTTCTTGACTCATACTTAAGAATGTATTTAAAATTTTTAAATAGCATTGATGTCAAATTGCAACAGTGTAACAGGTATACTCTAGATAATTCTAAAGGTGTAACAATAATTGCTAAAAGAGAAATAGAAATGAGCACAAAAATTACAGTATTATTTGGCGTAGAAGCACCTATATCTCCGGAAGATATAGCACAGTTGGAGTTGAAAAAAAAGGATTTTTCTATTATACAGACCTTTGGAAAAAGAAATTCAAAAATTGTATTAGGACCTATAGCTTTTGTGAATCATGATTGCGATGCAAATTGTAAATATATCTCTATATCTTGCAGCATGATCACAATAAAAACATTAAGAAAAATAAAACAAGGTGAAGAAATTTTTGTGTACTATGGGAAAGATTATTTTGGAAAAAATAATCATGAGTGCGAGTGTGAGACATGTAAACAACAGAGTAAGTTTACAACATACGTAAATTTTTTTATGATAAGCCTTTTTTATTGATTTTTTAAATTAACTTCAACATATTGAGTATTATTACAATTTTTATGATTTTTTTAGTACAAATAAAAAAACAATTATCGAAATTAATAATCTACCAGTTTTATAATATTCAAATTAAGTTGTTCAATGTTATTTATTAAACATATCATGTTTAAAAAAACAAAAAGAATTATAAAACTAGTAAACTTAATACATTTTTTATAATTTTTCTTGTGATTAAAATAAAAGTAAAAATTATAGTTATATTATTTTTCTTAACGTTTACTTTCTATGTTGTTAATATATGGGATGTGTTAATTAATCTCAATGAATATTAAGTAACTAAGTGACTTAATGCTCGTGGAGATTAATTAACACATCCCATATATTAACAACAACGATACGAGTAATCCAATCATCAATCTACTTTCTATGTTATTTTTTCTCGTTTTTTATAAAAGTTTGTATAAGCTGTTTAATTTTTATAATGTAAACAAAATCAGTGAATCAGATGGTCTTATAAAATATTTATTCTTTTAAAAATATCATGTAAAAGAAAATTTTGTATGAAAAATAATCAAAGATTAGAAGCAATTATAGAGATCCAAAAGTCACCCGTGCACAAGAGAACCTGTACATAACAGTAAGTATATACCGTCTGCCCTTTGAACAGATATGAACAGTCTTGAGCTTTATTGTGCGAATGAGTTTTGCATATCAATAATATCTTCTACCCTCTTTATACCATTTCGTTTACTTTTAAAAAACTTCAAGCATTATTTGGATCCAAAACACACTCAAACACAATATAATACAAATAAAACTCAAAACTGTTGATATGATGATGATATGATATGATGATATTAAGATTGCAAAAGACACATTTTACATTTTAACGAACCCCACTTTCCTCTATATTTTATGCACCTACAAGACTTCTAAAAACTTAAATAGCACCTTAAAATTTTTCTTTATTCTTTCAATGACTAATAATCCCCACAAAATAGCTTTTGTTCTCAGTATATATATATATATATATATATATATATATATATATATATATATATCCATTGATTTAAGACTCTTACATGTTCATGAGATTGAATAAAATTTAAGGCGAAACATAAAGTAAAATTGGCACAACACTTCCTTCTAAATAATGGATTGTTTTTATCTTAAATGTATTAAGATCTAATTATCAAGTTAAAAGATGTTCCTTACACTCTAACTATTCTATTACAAAATAAAATTTTTAATATTTTATCTTTTTGTTAGATAGTAACTCCTGGAATTATATAATTGAAAATAACGACTTTTTTCTATTTATAGGTGTAGATTCTTGAGTTTTTGAGATAATATACATATTATTGAATTGTTTATTTATTATTAAGATCACTTTATTGACTTTATTCACTATGAACTATATCAGATACATATTCATTTATTTACTTCATGTCTTTTTATTCCAATTATTGTCGCACCAAAAACTGCATTTTTTAGTTTACAATTTTAACAGTAGGTGGTTTCAAAAAGATTCGCTGCTTAGTATTTGCGATATAACCTTTTGAATAAAAACATTTTTATGAATAATAAAAGAATGATATATTTACTATCATCAACTTTTTCTGAAATTGAATTGAAAATTCGCTGTAAAACAAGAAATATTGGGTAAAATAAAAAATGGATCCCCCTCCCCTCTATCCTACAGGAAAAACGTGAGCTTTGCTGGATTAAAATGCATTGATTGGAACTCGAGACACACACACATGCATACATTTTCCAAAAACAAAAATTCACGAGATTCTCTATATTTTTAACCATATATTGATATTTTTGTAAACCCCGAGTTTCAAACTCATTTTTGAGAAAAATCCGATTTTGAACGTAATAGGTTTTAATTGGAAATCATAATCGGAAATTATCAAATTAAAAGCCATTTAATTAAATAAAACCTATTCAATCTTGTTATAAAATTATTAAAACGAAGACTAAATTTTATAATCAGATTGAATTGGTTTTAATCAATTAAATTGATCATTTTTAGCAGGGATTATTTACACTTTTGTAAAAAAAAAACATTGGATTAGATAATGAAAAAATAGTGTGTGGAAGTTGTTACATATTCTTACTTTTTATTAGAAAAAAGGTAATCGGATGTCTCGGTTTGTCAAACTAATTTTTAAGATGTTTCTTATAGACAGTTGGAAAATTTACGATCCGTGAGCTAAAATGCATAACTACGTAGTGAACATCATGTTTAAACAATATTTGTATACAAATAAAACATTGTTATTCTGATGTGAATTTTTATAAAATGACCATAAAAAGTTATAAATATATTTAAAAAACCATCATAATACATAAACACTTTAACTTAAACCTTTACTATTTTAATTGTGGACTCTTATTTGACATCAGAGTCTGTTGAGAGCTATCTTAAAATACGATGTTTGTTTACTCTGAGAGAATGTTGTGTAATAATAATTTATGAGCTACAAACAAAATGTTTATCCTCCCTGGAATCGGAGAGAAAAATAAAAAATGGCTAACAAGACCTGAGAAAGTTTTAAAATACATATTTGTAAGAATTAATATTTATTTATCCTTACTCGAGAACAAACTAGTCAATTAATAATTATAATAATTTATTAGTTAAACAAACTAATACAAAAACACCATAGTTTTGGCTCTGATTTAAAACCTATCATAGCTGGAGAGCTAAAATTGTATGTGTAAATTGGTTTTGGCATATTCAAACAATATATGAACTTGTTGTTACCTTAACTGTTATCATTTCTTTTTTCATATCAGACAGCTATATGCAAAAATGAACGCTCATGCTCTAGGGTCTGATATGAAAATCAAAATTATATCAGTTAAGGTAAGAACAAGTTGATATATTGTTTGCACATGCCAAAACCAATTTACATATAAAATTTGAACTCTCTAGCTATGATAGTTTTTAAATTAGAGCCAAAACAAACTTGTCAAACAAGTAATCGTAAAACAAGTGATCACTAAATTTTTGTTTTGGCTCTGATTAAAAACCTATCATAGCTAGAGAGCTAAAATTGTATGTGTAAATTGGTTTTGGCATATTCAAACAATATATGAACTTGTTGTTACCTTAACTGTTATCATTTCTTTTTTCATATCAGACAGCTATATACAAAAATGAACGCTCATGCTCTAGGGTCTGATATGAAAATCAAAATTATATCAGTTAAGGTAAGAACAAGTTGATATATTGTTTGAACATGCCAACACCAATTTACATATAAAATTTGAACTCTCTAGCTATGATAGTTTTTAAATTAGAGCCAAAACAAACTTGTCAAACAAGTAATTGTAAAACAAGTGATCACTAAAAATTTTGTTTTGGCTCTGATTTAAAAACTATTATAGCTAGAGAGCTAAAATTGTATATGTAAATTGGTTTTGGCATATTCAAACAATATATGAACTTGTTGTTGTTACCTTAACTGATATAATTTTGATTTTCATATCAGACCCAAGTGCATGAGCGTTCATTCTTGTATATAGGTGTCTAATATGAAAATCAAAATTATATCATAATATTTATATTGTACTTAAAATTATTTATTATTAAATGAGTTATATTGTAAACAATATTTTTATTATTAAATATAATATTGTTTAGCAAACGATTAAAATCATGTAAATAAATACATATTATTCTATCACCTATGTTTACTTACAAATGTAAAAAGTAGTAAAAAAATTTGCGAATAAATAATTTTTTTATCTAAACTTGAACATGGTGGTTGTTATTCTTTTTTAATTCTACCCGGAAATAAAAAAAGAATCATCAAAATCGGATCATTATTTCCCAAGAAAAGCAAAATTTTCTCGCTTTTTCATATAAGACGCTTGGCCAAATTTCAGCCGCGGGACATCTGTGCGCGCGGCGCACGCGCGCCCCACTCTACAAAAATGCGTTGTCGCTTTTGTCACCAACTCACCGTAAATATTCACATCCATTGTTACCCATATATCAGATACGACAGTTTAATTCCTATTGTAGATCACCCATAAATTTGAGCTCTTAATATTAATAAACAAAGCCCCAAAGATTTAAAAAAAAAAAATTATCTCAGCTCCAGATCATTGTAGAGCATTAATTAAACGCTTAAAATTTGCATAAAAATCATAGCAATTAAGTAATAGATGCAGAAATTTTATTTGAAAATAATTTACCCTTTAACTTTTAACATTAAACATGCCTGTTTTTCAACTTAATGTTTAAACAATTTACCCTTCAGTTATTAACTTTTCCTTTATTGTTCGTTGTAGTATAACTCCTTACGAGTAAAATGGACCCTCGAAAAAGTCTCTATAACGCCTTAAAAAAAATTTATTTCGAATCTGGCAAGAGCCTTTCTTACGTAACAAATAAGAATAAACAAAAAGTTATGAATATTTTAAGCTAAAATTTATACCACTTATAAAGTGTACAAAGACCTTGGAAAAAATTATAGTATGATTTTTTTAAGTAAAACTAAATTAATTATAGGAAATTTTAAAAAGCACTAAATTTGGACGTTTTTTTCGTTTTTTTAGTAAACAAATGAACGGATTTTAATTTCGTTTATCTCATTTTGTAGGTAATTTTAATACTTGAAAAAGTATTAAACTTTTCAATAGGATCAGCGGTTAAAACGTTATACGCAAAAAACGGTTTTTCACAGTTTCTTTGATTATTTAAACAATGTTCCACAGTCGGAAATCGCACTATTGTCCCAATATTCTGACATCATTTCGAACAACTTCCAATAATCTTTTACCTTCTTTTATTTAGTACCTGAAAAAAGTCTAATTCGACTGGACTATATACCTACACTTGCCGCTCGCGAGCGCACCGGGATAAAGCCGTCACTACTCCTCGTATCGAGCGGTGCACAGGGATATAGCCTATCCCACACTTGCCGCTCGCGAGCGCACAGGGATAAAGCCGTCCCCACTCCTCGCATCGAGCGGTGCACAGAGATATAGCCTACCCCACACTTGCCGCTCGCGAGCGCACAAGGAGGTTCTACCAGTAATAGGTCTAACCCCGATGATTTCGTGAATCGTGCTATACGCTTACGGGCGACCTTAACCTATTAAGGTCGTGGGGTTTTAGAATAATGTAATAATGTAATAATAATAATCAGTTTTTTAAATATTTTTCAAGGTTTTCTGGGCGATATATTGTTATAATAGCTTGAAAGATTGGAAAATGATAGGTAATTACATAATGGAGGGCAAACAACTCTTGATGTTTCGTAATTTGGTTTTTATTAATTGTTTTTAGGAAATAAGATGTTTTTTCGTCTGATTTATTGTGGCGCAAAATTTTAATTTTTAATTGACTTTCAGACACTTATATAGTACTTATTATACATTTTGAAAATTGTCTATTTGATATTTTATTTGAATATTATTATTAAAATTATTAATATTTTTTCAGAATTATTAATTTGTTTATTTTATGTAAGATATAATTATAATAACGTATATTTTTAAATCTTTTAATAAAAATAATTATAATTTTAATTTTATCATATTTTTTATTACATTATTCTAAAATCCCGCGCCATTGATAGGTTAAGGTCGCCCGTAAGCACGATTCACGAAATCATTCGATTCACGAGGGTTAGACCTCTTACCGGTAGAACCTCCTTGAATATCCTCGGGTGGATGCGATAAGAGGGGCCGGCTATATCCCTGTGCACCGCTCGATGCGAGGAGTGGGGACGGCTTTATCCCTGTGCGCTCGCGAGCGGCAAGTCCTGTGCACCGCTCGATGCGAGACGATTCGGACCCCCTTGATTACGTAATAATTATATACAAAAAAGACCGACCTTCAGCGCCCACTCAAATTTTTTCCCTATCGTCAATATCTAGTACAATATTTTTGTAAGCTCCTCTTATATTGTTTAGCAATTATCCGTAATAAATAAAGGAGTAACGGACTCCTGTGTCGCACGACAAATCGAGAAAGCCAAAATCGGCTCTCGAGCGTCCTTCAGCGACCTCTCAAATTTTTTCCCCATCTTCGATGTTGGTGAAAATATTTGTGTAAGCTCCTGTTATGTTGTTTAGCAATAATTCGCAATAAAAAAAGGGGTAACGGACTTCTGTGCCGCACGAAAAATCGAAAAAGTCAAAATCGGCTCTCGAGCGACATTCAGCGCCCTCTCAAATTTTTTCCCTATCTTCGATGTTGGTGAAAATATTTGTGTAAGCTCCTCTTATGTTGTTTAGCAATAATTCGTAATAAAAAATTGGTAACGGACTCCTGTGTCGCACGACAAATCGAGAAAGTCAAAATCGGCTCTCGAGCGTCGTTCAGCGTCCGCTCAAATGTTTTCCCTATCTACGATGTAGGTGAAAATATTTGTGTAAGCTCCTCTTATGTTGTTTAACAATTATCCGTAATAAATAAAGGAGTAACGGACTCCTGTGTCGCACGACAAATCGAGAAAGTCAATATCGGCTCTCGAGCGACATTCAGCGCCCTCTCAAATTTTTTCCCTATCTTCGATGTAGGTAAAAATATTTGTGTAAGCTCCTCTTATGTTGTTTAACAATAATCCGTAATAAATAAAAGGGTAACGGACTCCTGTGTCGCACAAAAACTCGAGAAAGTCTAAATCGGCTCTCGAGCGACATTCAGCGCCCTGTCAAATTTTTTCCCTATCTTCGATGTTGGTGAAAATATTTCTGTAAGCTCCTCTTATGTTGTTTAGCAATAATTCGTAATAAAAAGAGGGGTAACAGACTCCTGTGTCGCACAAAAACTCGAGAAAGTCTAAATCGGCTCTCGAGCGACATTCAGCGCCCTCTCAAATTTTTTCCCTATCGTCGATATCTAGTACAATATTTTTGTAAGCTCCTCTTATATTGTTTAGCAATTATCCGTAATAAATAAAGGAGTAACGGACTCCTGTGTCGCACGACAAATCGAGAAAGCCAAAATCGGCTCTCGAGCGTCCTTCAGCGACCTCTCAAATTTTTTCCCCATCTTCGATGTTGGTGAAAATATTTGTGTAAGCTCCTCTTATGTTGTTTAGCAATAATTCGCAATAAAAAAAGGGGTAACGGACTTCTGTGCCGCACGAAAAATCGAAAAAGTCAAAATCGGCTCTCGAGCGACATTCAGCGCCCTCTCGAATTTTTTCCCTATCTTCGATGTTGGTGAAAATATTTGTGTAAGCTCCTCTTATGTTGTTTAGCAATAATTCGTAATAAAAAATTGGTAACGGACTCCTGTGTCGCACGACAAATCGAGAAAGTCAAAATCGGCTCTCGAGCGTCGTTCAGCGTCCGCTCAAATGTTTTCCCTATCTACGATGTAGGTGAAAATATTTGTGTAAGCTCCTCTTATGTTGTTTAACAATTATCCGTAATAAATAAAGGAGTAACGGACTCCTGTGTCGCACGACAAATCGAGAAAGCCAAAATCGGCTCTCGAGCGTCCTTCAGCGACCTCTCAAATTTTTTCCCCATCTTCGATGTTGGTGAAAATATTTGTGTAAGCTCCTGTTATGTTGTTTAACAATTATCCGTAATAAATAAAGGAGTAACGGACTCCTGTGTCGCACGACAAATCGAGAAAGTCAATATCGGCTCTCGAGCGACATTCAGCGCCCTCTCAAATTTTTTCCCTATCTTCGATGTAGGTAAAAATATTTGTGTAAGCTCCTCTTATGTTGTTTAACAATAATCCGTAATAAATAAAAGGGTAACGGACTCCTGTGTCGCACAAAAACTCGAGAAAGTCTAAATCGGCTCTCGAGCGACATTCAGCGCCCTGTCAAATTTTTTCCCTATCTTCGATGTTGGTGAAAATATTTCTGTAAGCTCCTCTTATGTTGTTTAGCAATAATTCGTAATAAAAAAAGGGGTAACAGACTCCTGTGTCGCACAAAAACTCGAGAAAGTCTAAATCGGCTCTCGAGCGACATTCAGCGCCCTCTCAAATTTTTTCCCTATCGTCGATATCTAGTACAATATTTTTGTAAGCTCCTCTTATATTGTTTAGCAATTATCCGTAATAAATAAAGGAGTAACGGACTCCTGTGTCGCACGACAAATCGAGAAAGCCAAAATCGGCTCTCGAGCGTCCTTCAGCGACCTCTCAAATTTTTTCCCCATCTTCGATGTTGGTGAAAATATTTGTGTAAGCTCCTCTTATGTTGTTTAGCAATAATTCGCAATAAAAAAAGGGGTAACGGACTTCTGTGCCGCACGAAAAATCGAAAAAGTCAAAATCGGCTCTCGAGCGACATTCAGCGCCCTCTCGAATTTTTTCCCTATCTTCGATGTTGGTGAAAATATTTGTGTAAGCTCCTCTTATGTTGTTTAGCAATATTTCGTAATAAAAAATTGGTAACGGACTCCTGTGTCGCACGACAAATCGAGAAAGTCAAAATCGGCTCTCGAGCGTCGTTCAGCGTCCGCTCAAATGTTTTCCCTATCTACGATGTAGGTGAAAATATTTGTGTAAGCTCCTCTTATGTTGTTTAACAATTATCCGTAATAAATAAAGGAGTAACGGACTCCTGTGTCGCACGACAAATCGAGAAAGTCAATATTGGCTCTCGAGCGACCGTCAGCGCCCTCTCAAATTTTTTCCCTATCTTCGATGTTGGTGAAAATATTTGTGTAAGCTCCTCTTATGTTGTTTAACAATATTTCTTAATAAAAAAAGGGGTAACGGACTCCTGTGTCGTACGACAAATCGAGAAAGTCAAAACCGGCTCTCGAGCGTCGTTAAGCGTCCGCTCAAATTTTTTCCCTATCTTCGATGTAGGTGAAAATATTTGTGTAAGCTCCTCTTATGTTGTTTAACAATAATCCGTAATAAATAAAGGGGTAACGGACTCCTGTGTCGCACAAAAACTCGAGAAAGTCTAAATCGGCTCTCGAGCGACATTCAGCGCCCTGTCAAATTTTTTCCCTATCGTCGATATCTAGTACAATATTTTTGTAAGCTCCTCTTATATTGTTTAGCAATTATCCGTAATAAATAAAGGAGTAACGGACTCCTGTGTCGCACGACAAATCGAGAAAGCCAAAATCGGCTCTCGAGCGTCCTTCAGCGACCTCTCAAATTTTTTCCCCATCTTCGATGTTGGTGAAAATATTTGTGTAAGCTCCTCTTATGTTGTTTAGCAATAATTCGCAATAAAAAAAGGGGTAACGGACTTCTGTGCCGCACGAACAATCGAAAAAGTCAAAATCGGCTCTCGAGCGACATTCAGCGCCCTCTCAAATTTTTTCCCTATCTTCGATGTAGGTAAAAATATTTGTGTAAGCTCCTCTTATGTTGTTTAACAATTATCCGTAATAAATAAAGGAGTAACGGACTCCTGTGTCGCACGACAAATCGAGAAAGTCAAAATCGGCTCTCGAGCGTCCTTCAGCGACCTCTCAAATTTTTTCCCTATCTTCGATGTAGGTGAAAATATTTGTGTATGCTCCTTTTATATTGTTTAACAATAATCGGTAATAAAAAAAGGGATAACGGACTCCAGTGCCGCACGAAAAATCGAGAAAGTCAATATCGGCTCTCGAGCGACATTCAGCGCCCTCTCAAATTTTTTCCCTATCTTCGATGTAGGTAAAAATATTTGTGTAAGCTCCTCTTATGTTGTTTAACAATAATCCGTAATAAATAAAAGGGTAACGGACTCCTGTGTCGCACAAAAACTCGAGAAAGTCTAAATCGGCTCTCGAGCGACATTCAGCGCCCTGTCAAATTTTTTCCCTATCTTCGATGTTGGTGAAAATATTTCTGTAAGCTCCTCTTATGTTGTTTAGCAATAATTCGTAATAAAAAAAGGGGTAACAGACTCCTGTGTCGCACAAAAACTCGAGAAAGTCTAAATCGGCTCTCGAGCGACATTCAGCGCCCTCTCAAATTTTTTCCCTATCGTCGATATCTAGTACAATATTTTTGTAAGCTCCTCTTATATTGTTTAGCAATTATCCGTAATAAATAAAGGAGTAACGGACTCCTGTGTCGCACGACAAATCGAGAAAGCCAAAATCGGCTCTCGAGCGTCCTTCAGCGACCTCTCAAATTTTTTCCCCATCTTCGATGTTGGTGAAAATATTTGTGTAAGCTCCTGTTATGTTGTTTAACAATTATCCGTAATAAATAAAGGAGTAACGGACTCCTGTGTCGCACGACAAATCGAGAAAGTCAATATCGGCTCTCGAGCGACATTCAGCGCCCTCTCAAATTTTTTCCCTATCTTCGATGTAGGTAAAAATATTTGTGTAAGCTCCTCTTATGTTGTTTAACAATAATCCGTAATAAATAAAAGGGTAACGGACTCCTGTGTCGCACAAAAACTCGAGAAAGTCTAAATCGGCTCTCGAGCGACATTCAGCGCCCTGTCAAATTTTTTCCCTATCTTCGATGTTGGTGAAAATATTTCTGTAAGCTCCTCTTATGTTGTTTAGCAATAATTCGTAATAAAAAAAGGGGTAACAGACTCCTGTGTCGCACAAAAACTCGAGAAAGTCTAAATCGGCTCTCGAGCGACATTCAGCGCCCTCTCAAATTTTTTCCCTATCGTCGATATCTAGTACAATATTTTTGTAAGCTCCTCTTATATTGTTTAGCAATTATCCGTAATAAATAAAGGAGTAACGGACTCCTGTGTCGCACGACAAATCGAGAAAGCCAAAATCGGCTCTCGAGCGTCCTTCAGCGACCTCTCAAATTTTTTCCCCATCTTCGATGTTGGTGAAAATATTTGTGTAAGCTCCTCTTATGTTGTTTAGCAATAATTCGCAATAAAAAAAGGGGTAACGGACTTCTGTGCCGCACGAAAAATCGAAAAAGTCAAAATCGGCTCTCGAGCGACATTCAGCGCCCTCTCGAATTTTTTCCCTATCTTCGATGTTGGTGAAAATATTTGTGTAAGCTCCTCTTATGTTGTTTAGCAATATTTCGTAATAAAAAATTGGTAACGGACTCCTGTGTCGCACGACAAATCGAGAAAGTCAAAATCGGCTCTCGAGCGTCGTTCAGCGTCCGCTCAAATGTTTTCCCTATCTACGATGTAGGTGAAAATATTTGTGTAAGCTCCTCTTATGTTGTTTAACAATTATCCGTAATAAATAAAGGAGTAACGGACTCCTGTGTCGCACGACAAATCGAGAAAGTCAATATTGGCTCTCGAGCGACCGTCAGCGCCCTCTCAAATTTTTTCCCTATCTTCGATGTTGGTGAAAATATTTGTGTAAGCTCCTCTTATGTTGTTTAACAATATTTCTTAATAAAAAAAGGGGTAACGGACTCCTGTGTCGTACGACAAATCGAGAAAGTCAAAACCGGCTCTCGAGCGTCGTTAAGCGTCCGCTCAAATTTTTTCCCTATCTTCGATGTAGGTGAAAATATTTGTGTAAGCTCCTCTTATGTTGTTTAACAATAATCCGTAATAAATAAAGGGGTAACGGACTCCTGTGTCGCACAAAAACTCGAGAAAGTCTAAATCGGCTCTCGAGCGACATTCAGCGCCCTGTCAAATTTTTTCCCTATCGTCGATATCTAGTACAATATTTTTGTAAGCTCCTCTTATATTGTTTAGCAATTATCCGTAATAAATAAAGGAGTAACGGACTCCTGTGTCGCACGACAAATCGAGAAAGCCAAAATCGGCTCTCGAGCGTCCTTCAGCGACCTCTCAAATTTTTTCCCCATCTTCGATGTTGGTGAAAATATTTGTGTAAGCTCCTCTTATGTTGTTTAGCAATAATTCGCAATAAAAAAAGGGGTAACGGACTTCTGTGCCGCACGAACAATCGAAAAAGTCAAAATCGGCTCTCGAGCGACATTCAGCGCCCTCTCAAATTTTTTCCCTATCTTCGATGTTGGTGAAAATATTTGTCTAAGCTCCTCTTATGTTGTTTAGCAATAATACGTAATAAAAAATTGGTAACGGACTCCTGTGTCGCACGACAAATCGAGAAAGTCAAAATCGGCTCTCGAGCGTCGTTCAGCGTCCGCTCAAATGTTTTCCCTATCTACGATGTAGGTGAAAATATTTGTGTAAGCTCCTCTTATGTTGTTTAACAATTATCCGTAATAAATAAAGGAGTAACGGACTCCTGTGTCGCACGACAAATCGAGAAAGTCAAAATCGGCTCTCGAGCGTCCTTCAGCGACCTCTCAAATTTTTTCCCTATCTTCGATGTAGGTGAAAATATTTGTGTATGCTCCTTTTATATTGTTTAACAATAATCGGTAATAAAAAAAGGGATAACGGACTCCAGTGCCGCACGAAAAATCGAGAAAGTCAATATCGGCTCTCGAGCGACATTCAGCGCCCTCTCAAATTTTTTCCCTATCTTCGATGTAGGTAAAAATATTTGTGTAAGCTCCTCTTATGTTGTTTAACAATAATCCGTAATAAATAAAAGGGTAACGGACTCCTGTGTCGCACAAAAACTCGAGAAAGTCTAAATCGGCTCTCGAGCGACATTCAGCGCCCTGTCAAATTTTTTCCCTATCTTCGATGTTGGTGAAAATATTTCTGTAAGCTCCTCTTATGTTGTTTAGCAATAATTCGTAATAAAAAAAGGGGTAACAGACTCCTGTGTCGCACAAAAACTCGAGAAAGTCTAAATCGGCTCTCGAGCGACATTCAGCGCCCTCTCAAATTTTTTCCCTATCGTCGATATCTAGTACAATATTTTTGTAAGCTCCTCTTATATTGTTTAGCAATTATCCGTAATAAATAAAGGAGTAACGGACTCCTGTGTCGCACGACAAATCGAGAAAGCCAAAATCGGCTCTCGAGCGTCCTTCAGCGACCTCTCAAATTTTTTCCCCATCTTCGATGTTGGTGAAAATATTTGTGTAAGCTCCTCTTATGTTGTTTAGCAATAATTCGCAATAAAAAAAGGGGTAACGGACTTCTGTGCCGCACGAAAAATCGAAAAAGTCAAAATCGGCTCTCGAGCGACATTCAGCGCCCTCTCGAATTTTTTCCCTATCTTCGATGTTGGTGAAAATATTTGTGTAAGCTCCTCTTATGTTGTTTAGCAATAATTCGTAATAAAAAATTGGTAACGGACTCCTGTGTCGCACGACAAATCGAGAAAGTCAAAATCGGCTCTCGAGCGTCGTTCAGCGTCCGCTCAAATGTTTTCCCTATCTACGATGTAGGTGAAAATATTTGTGTAAGCTCCTCTTATGTTGTTTAACAATTATCCGTAATAAATAAAGGAGTAACGGACTCCTGTGTCGCACAACAAATCGAGAAAGTCAATATCGGCTCTCGAGCGACCGTCAGCGCCCTCTCAAATTTTTTCCCTATCTTCGATGTTGGTGAAAATATTTGTGTAAGCTCCTCTTATGTTGTTTAGCAATAATTCGTAATAAAAAATTGGTAACGGACTCCTGTGTCGCACGACAAATCGAGAAAGTCAAAATCGGCTCTCGAGCGTCGTTCAGCGTCCGCTCAAATGTTTTTCCTATCTACGATGTAGGTGAAAATATTTGTGTAAGCTCCTCTTATGTTGTTTAACAATTATCCGTAATAAATAAAGGAGTAACGGACTCCTGTGTCGCACGACAAATCGAGAAAGTCAATATTGGCTCTCGAGCGACCGTCAGCGCCCTCTCAAATTTTTTCCCTATCTTCGATGTTGGTGAAAATATTTGTGTAAGCTCCTCTTATGTTGTTTAACAATATTTCTTAATAAAAAAAGGGGTAACGGACTCCTGTGTCGTACGACAAATCGAGAAAGTCAAAACCGGCTCTCGAGCGTCGTTAAGCGTCCGCTCAAATTTTTTCCCTATCTTCGATGTAGGTGAAAATATTTGTGTAAGCTCCTCTTATGTTGTTTAACAATAATCCGTAATAAATAAAGGGGTAACGGACTCCTGTGTCGCACAAAAACTCGAGAAAGTCTAAATCGGCTCTCGAGCGACATTCAGCGCCCTGTCAAATTTTTTCCCTATCGTCGATATCTAGTACAATATTTTTGTAAGCTCCTCTTATATTGTTTAGCAATTATCCGTAATAAATAAAGGAGTAACGGACTCCTGTGTCGCACGACAAATCGAGAAAGCCAAAATCGGCTCTCGAGCGTCCTTCAGCGACCTCTCAAATTTTTTCCCCATCTTCGATGTTGGTGAAAATATTTGTGTAAGCTCCTCTTATGTTGTTTAGCAATAATTCGCAATAAAAAAAGGGGTAACGGACTTCTGTGCCGCACGAACAATCGAAAAAGTCAAAATCGGCTCTCGAGCGACATTCAGCGCCCTCTCAAATTTTTTCCCTATCTTCGATGTTGGTGAAAATATTTGTCTAAGCTCCTCTTATGTTGTTTAGCAATAATACGTAATAAAAAATTGGTAACGGACTCCTGTGTCGCACGACAAATCGAGAAAGTCAAAATCGGCTCTCGAGCGTCGTTCAGCGTCCGCTCAAATGTTTTCCCTATCTACGATGTAGGTGAAAATATTTGTGTAAGCTCCTCTTATGTTGTTTAACAATTATCCGTAATAAATAAAGGAGTAACGGACTCCTGTGTCGCACGACAAATCGAGAAAGTCAAAATCGGCTCTCGAGCGTCCTTCAGCGACCTCTCAAATTTTTTCCCTATCTTCGATGTAGGTGAAAATATTTGTGTATGCTCCTTTTATATTGTTTAACAATAATCGGTAATAAAAAAAGGGATAACGGACTCCAGTGCCGCACGAAAAATCGAAGAAATTCAAAATCGGCTCTCGAGCGACCTTCAGCGCCCTCTCAAATTTTTTCCCTATCTTCGATGTAGGTGAAAATATTTGTGTAAGCTCCTCTTATATTTTTTAAGAATAATCCGTAATAAAAAAAGGGGTAACGGACTCCTGTGTCGCACGACAAATCGAGAAAGTCAAAATCGGCTCTCGAGCGTCCTTCAGTGCCCTCTCAAATTTTTCCCCTTTCTTCGATGTAGGTGAAAATATTGGTGTAAGCTCCTCTTATGTTGTTTAGCAATAATTCGTAATAAAAAAACGGGTAACGGACTTCTGTGCTGCACGAAAAATCGAAAAATTTAAAATCGGCTCTCGATCGTCCTTCAGCGTCCTCTCAACTTCAGGCGCATCTATTTTCTGAACAATTTGACACAACGTCGTACAATTAATCTCTCCCAAAATGTTGCTTAGTCTTTCGCACATCAGCTCACGGCCAAGCTTCCAAACAATCTAATCCACTCGCATCTCTCTTCTCTATAATCTCCATTTGCAGCACATTCTAGTAGATTTATAGTTACTTCATACAGTCGGAGTCACTCTATTGATTTTATCTTGTTCCTGGTAGTTTATAGCATGACGCTTATCATACTGATGTTTTCATCATCCTCTCTTACGATTAGCACAATCTCATTGGCATTAACCTGCAAGTATAAGGTACTGGTTTCGATGATCGGTTTAATTAGACTGTTCATCACTGTTCATCAGTTTGTGGATTTGCCACAATAGCAATGTCCACATAATAATATGTGATTAGAATTAAGAATTCAGCTTCCTTCTCCAAAAGGTCTCGTACCCCCCTTTATATAGACCATTAATTAAAAATGTCTACTACTGAAGCCATTACAATACATAATATAATAATTATTAACTTCTATTCCTTAAGACTAGTAAAATCATATCCAAACCTGCCTCTAAAGGTCGTGTGGTAAAGGTATAACTTACAGAGCTCACGGTAGCGCCACCTCGCGACGCCTTAATTTGCGAGTAGCCCAACGAGAACATCAGCTACGTAGAATCACGATCCTATCGCGCTCGAGCCCAAGCAAAAGAGAGTGAAACTCGCTGTCGTGCGCCTCCTTCCCGCCGTCAGGCAGATTGGGCTTGGCCGATACGCTGCTGAAGCACCACAGAAACACAATAGCGCTCGCTTACTCGTCACCTGCTGCAGCGTGGCTTGTAATGCCCAGTTTGCAGCTAACATAAGGCAACTTAGAAACAAGGAAATCATCTCATAGCACACACTATATCTTTAGTTTCTATAGTTTTCTCTAATTGCTTCTGGTAATGTCATGTCAACTTACTTGCGGCCTGATAGGCGGCACATATTGTGTAAAAAACTTTTACTGATTTTCAGTAGTTAAGTATATGCTAAATTGACTAGAATTGATAACTTTAATTTGTACGAATCAATCTAAAGATCATCTGATTCCAACCAATGTTTATTTTTTCACTTAAATTACAGTCTCATTTTTTCTTATAAAAACTGTTTTATTTCACTTTTACTTTTATTTTTTATTTATAAAGTATTCACATTAGTTTTTATTATTCCTTTTTATATCCATTTTTAATTTACAAGAATATTATTATTAAAAAAAATTGTATAAGAAAGTATTACTATCCATACAAATATTGTTATATAGGTCAAAAAATTTCTGATCGGAAATTAAGCGCTAGCACTATAGTATGCAGTTCACATGTGCCACTTTCTCGTACACGTTCGGGCCAAATACAGAAATCTTTTGTCAATTGTTCAAGAAATGATACTCAGGACAATGGTATTGATCTTGACGTAGCTGGAATAACGGAATGTAACAGTCAAAATGTCGTTGTCAATATGTATTCTGGTATTACTGAAAAAAGTAAGTATAATTTATAAAAATTATTAACCCATTAGTACCAACAGGGACATTTTTGAACACTCGATTTTCGGATGATTGATAAAATTACACCCTCAAGTCTTGTTATCCACCCCAATACAAAATTTACATCATTTTTTCAAGTATATTTTCATTAATCCATTTTTTGACAAAAAACTAACTTCAGGAACCTTTAGAGCAGCCAAAACTAACTATAGAAACATATTTTGATCTTTTTTATTGTAAATGCACCCGCAAATATTGAGGGTCCAAAAATGTCCTGGTACTTATGGGTAAATAAATAACAATAATTATTATATCGCATCAAAATATTGTTATACCAAATAATAAAGCAATACAATTTTTGATAAAACCAGATCCTAAAGGTCAAATAACATGCACAAAAAAAAAATCAGACATATCAGATAACAGTATAAAAAGTATATATAGTGCTAAACGTAAGCAAGCTAAAGAAAATAAAGAAAATGGTACAGATTATAATAATCAATCTCTTGTTAAAAATGGTAAGTCATTTATTAAAAATCACAAATAAAAACTAAAATATGTTTTTGTACAAAAATATTGTTATCCAAAATTTATATACATATATTCTATAGGTACACAAATCAATGACAGAAAACTAATCTACAGTAAAAATGTATATAATGCATATGTCCTACTTGAGAATAATATATCTTTAAAAGGTGCTAATAAATCTGCAGTCAATGACATTCAGCACCAGGATAAATATAACATTGCAAACGTTAATTCAGCTGTACTTGAGGTGAACAAGAATACCTCTCAGATGACTAAAGATGGTAAGTATATGTCTTTGTATTCTTTTTGTTACAACAAAAAATGTTTTATTCAAAATTTTTTAATTTTTTACTTGTTTAAAATATAATTAAGATAAGTATTTAGCAATCTCCATGAAAGAAACTTCTGAAACAGACTTACCAGATGACTTGTGCTCTAATTCTGACGTAAGTGCTACGGTTAAAACTGTTAAGAACCGGGTTGAAAACAATGCTTCTGCCTATGTTCCCGATGGTGAGAATACTATTTCTGATATGATGGATAAATCATATATCAGTGACAGCGAAAACTTAGACGAAGCAATAATAATCACATCAGAGAAAAATAATACATTTTCTGATCCGCTTAGCAATGATGGTTCTATAGGCTATGGCCTAGATAGTTACAATGCTAATGGCCAATCAGGAGTCATTGCAGAAGAAGACAATTTTCATGTACAAAACGAATTGAATACTGGTTTTTCTGTTGATCTTCTCGAGAGCGTTGTAGATCAAAATGACAAAATAGACGGTGTTACCAATATTAGTATGGTTTGGTTTCAGGACGATTATAAAATTGATCCTGCTGTAGGTCCGGTAAATGAGAATCAAATGACTAAAAATGGTAAGAATTCATTTTTGTATTCTTTTCCTTATAATAAAAAATATTTTATAATATGTGATATGATTTTTTTCGAAGATCCTAAAACCCAATTACACAAGAACGACGTTGACAAAAATGTATATAGTCCTAGTATTATCAGTTCTGATCCTTTGACTACACCTAATCAAACTTCTGAAACGGACTTGGAACTACTGAAACGGACAGATGACTTGTGCTCTATCTCCGACGTCAGTGCTGCAGTCAATGTTCTAGATAATGATAATTCTTCTGACGTGATCAAGAGTGGTATGTAGTTTAAGAACTATAAATAGATAGTTACAATCTGATAAAAAACAGTATTGTAGAATATTGCATATTGCGATCTAAATCGGGTGAAACAATCAATTTATGTAATTTTTTATTGTTTTAGTCATTCGAGTTGGAGAATCACGAAAGAGTCGAAAACTTTACATTATTACTGACGACGAAGGTAATAATAGTATTGATAATTCTTCTGAAAATGTTTCACAAAGTCCTAAAAGAAAAGCAAACAACAGTATTTCTAGTAATATTCAACCGAATGATGTTGCTAAAACGAAAAAAAAAAATATGCTTCCAATAACTTGAAAAATAGTAAGTATTACGATTCTTTAGGAACATTACTGAACCCTCCGTCATGATATTGTATTATTTATTACATCTCATTAAAGCATTGAAACAACATTATTCAATGCTTTAATGAGATACAATAATTTAAAAGACTACATAAATACCATTCTAGTGTAACGTCCCATGTTCATAAAAGATACTTATATGTATGAATATACTGTATACAGAATGATGTATGACGGCGTGTATGTGTACAGGCGCAGGTATACGACGATAATCACAATGTAAGCATTTCCGCAACCGCGTTTACGACATCAAACGCGTCCCACTAATTAAACCAACTGACCCCCGAGTCAGCAATCCCAAAACCTACTTATTCTGCACCATCACCAACCTATATTGTAAGACACTTTCGGTGGCGATCGGTGATTGGTTATTACCCTAACGTTGAGATCATCCGCCAAGCCTTATAAGCCCCGCACTCAGTCCTCATATTGCCTTTAGTGAAGTCTCTTTTTACAAGGACAACGAGTGTTGTACCTGCTGGACCTGGTGTGTGAATACGAATGCTGTTTAGTCCTTCGCGTCGTCTATTGGGTGCTTAGAAACCACTCAAACTCCGAGTTGGTACAGTACGAGGCTTAAGGACCGTCAACCTATCTGGCGTTAGCTTCGGCAGCTTAGTTAAGGAACTTACTCTCGACACGCCACGGAACCATCCGTGTAGGATAATACTAAACACCGCCCAGTCATCGACCGTGCAATCTACTAGTAGTGTCCGAACGGGATTGTAAGTCGAACCAATATAGAAATAAGTAAATACGTAACATTAAGAACAAACATAAAGATTAGATTAAAACATCTGTGTAACATCTGTATCAAAGCATTGGGCCTTCGTCTAAATAAAGTCATAACAAAGAAGTACCATAAAGAGACAGTTTATTAGAATCATAACCTACTTAATAGTAACAGAAGACTCTCGAGTCAAGGCTAGTTCACCTATACTCAAATAAATAATTATTTGTATATAGAATTACTGCGCGGTTCAGCATAGTAAATCAGAACCTTACAAATGGCATCCCTTGTGGGGAACTAAGCCATTGTTACTAAAGTACCAACTGTCTCATTTAGAATTTTCATTATTAAGAAGAAATTTAGGGTCAGTATTTTTGAAACTTTTAGACGAAATAAATCATAATGGCGTTTAATCAGACTAGAGAGGAAATCTTAAGATTACCCAACTTAGAACAAAGAATCAATGCTTTAGATCAATTTTATAGATTTAAAAAGGCAGAAAGAGAAGAACAATTATTAGAATTTTCACGTAGTATATTAGAGTCAAATAATTTTCGGGCAGTGGAAAGAGCAACTCAACATCTTGCAGATTACGATGGAACGAACATGAATCTAAAAGAATTCTTACAAGATGTTGATAACTGCTTTACCATGATTTCTACAGATTCAGAAGCACACTTTTTAAGAATCGTTATATCAAAATTAAGGGGTAAAGCCAGACAAGCCTTGGAAGGTAGCACATTTAAAACTTGGAATGATTTAAAATCGCATTTAAAAGACTGCTTTGCACCGCCCCGCACATATAGTTATTACTTACACGAAATTCAATCATCTTCCATCAGGCAGGGAGAGAATATTCGACAGTTTTACGGTCGAATAAACGCGCTAGTTAATGCCGCAATTAACGCCGCGTTGGAAGTACTGGGAAATAACGTACAGCGAGATCATTTAAAACCTCAGATCGAAATCATCGCCTTAGAATCATTTATTAATGGATTACCAGATGGTTGGAGAACCCGTATTATCGAGTTAGCACCAGAAAAACTGGATGACGCGTTCGCGTTAGCATCGAAATATGAACGGGGTAAATTAACCATGTATAATAATCATTACTCCAATCCACGTATTCATCAAGTAAGTCATACACAAGATCGAAGTCCACATGGTTCACGGGATTCACCCCCTGGTTCAGGAGAAATATATGAAAGTATACATCAAGTAAGAACATTGAATAATGAGGAAGGAGATAGAGGAGGGCAAAGAAGAGTGAATTTTCATGATTCTACGCATAATAGAAATGAGATTTCTTATTCAATAGACCGGGATGACACCTATTTTCCAAAAATGACTTTTGAAGGAGGCAAGATACACGCACCACCACAATTGAGTTATAAAAAGCCAGTACCCGAGCCTATCAAACATCCAAGTATACTCCAGAGGGAATATACCGAAAATACTATGGTGCCAGTAAGACCACCAGTACAAAGACATGTTATACCACCAGAGACACCATTATATCTGGATTACAGACCCTGTAACTGTGCTGCATGTTATATATACTTTCAAAATCAACAGAGAGCCGGATATTGGTACCCATCTCAAAATGGAGGCTACCAACATCAAAATCCACCAACGTGTACGCACAGACCAGTCCCAATGCAGGAACCATGTCACCATCAAGAATCCGCAATTAACAGAAATCAAGACTATTACGGAGAAAAGCCGAAGTCGCCAATCTCGTTTCGCAGTGGAAATAAAAATCATTTAAACTGGGACAACGCTCACTGGAAGAACGCACCAGTGAGCGGGACGACTCCACAGTGTTCAACCAGTCCCGGCCCCACAACCAAGTCGGGAAACCAGCCCAAGTTATTCGACTCACGTCAAGAGTCGAATCCTCGCCCACAATAAAATTAAAAATAGAACAACTGGCAGTTCCAGAAGCCTTATGTGTAGTGGATACCGGAGCCCAAATCAATGCAGTAAAAGAAAATGCATTGGGTCCTAATGCTATAGTAGACCAAAATGACGTGATCTCTATACTAGGTATTTCTCCACAGGAGGTAAGAACTCTAGGAACTGTAAAATTAAAAATCTTAGGAAAGGACCATTTATTCCACGTGTTACCATCTAGCACGCCACTATCAGAGGAACTTATATTGGGTAACCCTTTTCTACTTGTAGAAAAAGTAAACATCATGTTTGGAGAGGGAGTACTAGTAACGGAAAGTCATCCGATAACACCCGTTCCCTTCGTTCATAAACTAATACCAGAAACTAGTGAAGATAAACATCCAGAGGAAGCATATCGAAACACGGAAGTAAAAAGAGTTCAGATTGAACCTGAGTTTGAATTTCCATATGCCGAACGCGAGATAGAACCGGAATCTATAGATACAGTAAATTGGAATTTTAATTCTAAAGGTTTTAAATCCAATGGTAAAACTGTATTTAAGTTACCGGCCAGAGCAAAAGTTCCTATAAGAATTCCCGCAACTAAACATTCAGCTAAGGGCCAAGCCTACTTAAGACGAATAAATACCGTCCCAGGAGTTTTTATAGGAGAAGCCGCCGTTAAAAATAACAAAGGCTACTGTTATGTAATGGCCACTAATACTCTACCTGACCCAGTCGAAATAGAAATTACTCCACAGCCATTGGAAGCATTTGACTTATACGATGACTTGGAGGATGACTACGAGTTTCCGTTAGAAGGAGAACCACCAAAAGACGAAGAAGACCGCGTAAAAACAATCCTGGAAAAAGTTTTAACCAACTATCACACAAGACCAGAAAGAACGCAGATTAAGAAAATGGTAAAAGAATATTCCCATCTGTTTTATTTGCCAGGAGATCCGCCACCAAGAACATCATGTGTTAAGCATAAGATTAGGACAACCGATGAAGAACCCGTCAAAGTTAAGTACAAGAGAGGACCAACAGGACTAGATGACGAGCTTTTTAACCAAATACAAAAACTTTTGGAAGCCGGTATAATCAGGCATTCAAAGAGCCCATCTTGCAGTCCTATTCGAATCGTACCTAAGAAACCAGGACCAGACGGAAAGAAAAAGTACAGGTTGGTAATTGACTACCGAAAGTTAAACGCGAAAACCATCAAGGACGCATATCCACTACCTAACATCATGGAAATCCTTGAGCAGATTGGAAGAGCAAAATATTTCTCAGTTTTTGACCTCGCCATGGGCTTCCATCAAATAGAGATTGAACCTGGGGATGTTGAGAAAACTGCCTTTAACACCAAATACGGCCATTTTGAGTACCTATGTATGCCCTTCGGCCTTACCAACGCGCCTGCAACCTTCCAAAGGCTCATGGATTGCGTCCTAACAGGTCTACAAGGATCAGAAATGTATGTCTTTTTAGATGATATAGTGATTTATGCAAATTCTCTCGAAGAACATGAGGAGAAAATCGCTAAATTGTTTGAAAGGTTGTCAGCGGTAGGCTTAAGACTACAAATGGATAAATGCCAATTCCTTGTACCAGAAATTAATTATTTAGGTCATATCATCGACAGTAATGGAGTAAGACCGGACCCTAAGAAGTTAGAAGCCGTTAAAAACTACCCGCGGCCGACTAACCAAACTGAAATCCGACAGTTCTTAGGATTAGCTGGTTATTACAGAAGGTTTATTGAAAACTTCTCAGAGAAAGCAGGGCCCATCAACGCCCTATTAGCCAAAAACGTAAAATGGAAGTGGGAATTAGAACAAGAACAAAGTTTTAAGATCTTAAAAGAAGCACTTTGTGAAGCCCCTGTACTAACAACAGTGGATGAGAGTAAGCCTTTCATTCTAACTACGGATGCAAGTGATGGAGCTATAGGTGCAGTCCTAAGTCAAGGTGAACCAGGTCAAGAACATCCAATCGCCTATATGTCCAGATCTCTCAACAAATGCGAACGAAATTATTCTACCACAGAAAAAGAATGTTTAGCCGTAGTAAATGCCATAGAGTATTTTAGCCACTACCTTTACGGTAAGCATTTCACCGTCTACGGAGATCACGAACCATTGACATGGATTGAATCATTAAAAGATCCAGTCAGTAGGTTAAATCGTTGGAGAATGAGATCACGAGGTTATTCCCCACAAGGGATGCCATTTGTAAGGTTCTGATTTACTATGCTGAACCGCGCAGTAATTCTATATACAAATAATTATTTATTTGAGTATAGGTGAACTAGCCTTGACTCGAGAGTCTTCTGTTACTATTAAGTAGGTTATGATTCTAATAAACTGTCTCTTTATGGTACTTCTTTGTTATGACTTTATTTAGACGAAGGCCCAATGCTTTGATACAGATGTTACACAGATGTTTTAATCTAATCTTTATGTTTGTTCTTAATGTTACGTATTTACTTATTTCTATATTGGTTCGACTTACAATCCCGTTCGGACACTACTAGTAGATTGCACGGTCGATGACTGGGCGGTGTTTAGTATTATCCTACACGGATGGTTCCGTGGCGTGTCGAGAGTAAGTTCCTTAACTAAGCTGCCGAAGCTAACGCCAGATAGGTTGACGGTCCTTAAGCCTCGTACTGTACCAACTCGGAGTTTGAGTGTGAAGAATTCCACCGGTTAGCTTCCACGGAGTTTGAGTGGTTTCTAAGCACCCAATAGACGACGCGAAGGACTAAACGGCACTCGTATTCACACACCAGGTCCAGCAGGTACAACACTCGTTGTCCTTGTAAAAAGAGACTTCACTAAAGGCAATATGAGGACTGAGTGCGGGGCTTATAAGGCTTGGCGGATGATCTCAACGTTAGGGTAATAACCAATCACCGATCGCCACCGAAAGTGTCTTACAATATAGGTTGGTGATGGTGCAGAATAAGTAGGTTTTGGGATTGCTGACTCGGGGGTCAGTTGGTTTAATTGGTGGGACGCGTTTGATGTCGTAAACGCGGTTGCGGAAATGCTTACATTGTGATTATCGTCGTATACCTGCGCCTGTACACATACACGCCGTCATACATCATTCTGTATACAGTATATTCATACATATAATTATCTTTTATGAACATGGGACGTTACACTAGTAACAAACAACGCAGTATGTACGCCTAACAAGCATAATAACACTTAATTTTATTTAGGACCACGAAAAATCTTTTAGTATCCCCTCTTGAAAATTTATAAGGGGACAGACCAAACCTATCATTTGAAAAATAAAAATAGATTATATTATTCTATTATTTGAATGTATTTAAAAGTTAAGCTGATTATGAAAAGTTTACTACTATTACCTATGATTTAAGCCAAGATAGAGCCATTTTGGAGCCTTCTGTTGATAGTGTAACTACTATTCCACTGTCCGTAAGATTCCAGCTAAAATGATGCTTGGAATAGGCTGAAATTTGGTAAGCATGTTCTGTGCACATGCCATTTTTATATGGACGATGTGTTTTAATTTGAATTATTAAAAAAATTTGGTTAGGAAAAAACTCAAATTTCAGTTATCTTTAAAGTTGTTTTGAGAAGATACACTTTCTTCTCAAAATTTACTTTATCCCTCAGTATTTTTATTTATCGAAAATGTTGAATCTATCGATCTTCCCGAAGCTGGTTATCTTTATCGAGAAAAGTCATAATTTTCATCACCAAATTTTTTTCTACTTATTAAGACGCTTATTCCGTCAATGCACCTCGGAATATGCGCGCTGCATTCTGACAGACTTTAACATAATTTATTATAGGATAAATGAATTGAGTGGGTAGAATTAGAATACACGAGTTAGTTGTATTTACAGTATATTTTACATTCCTTAAAATTACTTCCCGTGACAATAATTAATCCGTTGGGTGAATGCGTATTCTACGGAAAATTTGCTGCATAAATATTAAATAAAAATAATCGATTTTTTTAAGTAATAGGGCTGGTCTGTTCCCTTAAATAGAACTGTCGTAAATATTGCCTCTTATAAAGGATACACAAAAAATGTGCACAGTTAAATATTTTCATATCAAAAACAATATAGAACTCTCATAAAACTGCAAATCGTTCATTACTCTCTACTAGTAAACAAAACCGGAAGTGCAACAGTATTTTAGTACACTTATTCGCACATTTTGCAACTGTTCAATGCCCCCGATCGCTTTCTAAAAACGGAATTTAAAGAATCGCAAAAATTGTCTTTACCCCTCAATTGAAATCTTATACACTCGACAAAAAAAAGGTTAATTAATTTAACAGGTTATGTTATAATTCTTCCAGATACTTCATCAAAGAAAAAAAAGTATCCATATTGTATGTATTGTAAAGAATTTAAGCCGCAATTCGCCAGACATTTGAAACAGCATAAAGAATCTAAGTATGTAAAGATGTACTTTCAAGCGACCGACAAACAACAAAAAAATAGAATATTGGCTTTTATTCGAAATCAAGGGTACGGTATGCTTGAGGAATCAAGCAATCAAATTATTCCCGTGAAAGCTACACGCAAAGGAGTGAAAACTGTTAAAGAAAAATGTAAAATGTGTAAAGGACGATTTTCGAAAGAAACTCTCCCAATACACATAAAAAACTGTTTCGGCAATGATTTGAAAAGAAACATTAAAAATCTCATTACGTAACGTTTTCTTATTTTTCCAAAATTAAGTAATAATAATCATAACAAGAACAAGAATAATAATAATAGTTATAATCATAATAATAATAATAATAATAAAAATGATATCGCCAATTTTACCTTCAGGATTTACCATTATGTGAAACTGCGATTCCCTCCACCTTGTGCCCAGTTCGTACGCCTCTGCGCCCGCATATTGTTTTCCATGGTTCAAATCGCGTGGGAGCAAAGGGCTTAACTTGTTGCATGGGTACTACATCAACATAGCCTCAGCGCGAAGCCAGCCAAGACCCGTGCTGGCGTTGCGTCCTGCCAACTATTGCCAAGCATACGGAGACCCACTAATTATTAGGAAACATGCTGAACTTCGTACAGCCCCCTGCTCAGCCCTATCGTTCTTTCGACCTCTCACTCTTATACACAACCAATGTGGCCTCACCATGTCTTTTTCACTCTCGTTCTCTCTTTCTCTCTCTCAACATTTTTAAATATAGTCTTGTTGCTAAAAATTATAGCTGACACCGCAGCAAAGTTCGTTAATTTAAGTAGTTTATTCGGGTTATAAAGATCTAAGTTTAGCGAAAAAAAGCATAAATATGACTTATTGTGGTACGGTTCTTCTTTAAACTTGAGCTTCTTTGGTAATTATAGGAGTTTATCTCTTATTGTCAAACAATCTTATTTAGTCTCTGGTATTTACCTCCAGTTGACGTAGATAAGCGGGTCCGGCAAACCCCGTGTCATTTTGCAGGAATTTTGTCAAAAGTAGTCCACGTGACAAGGCGACGACAGGGTTATATCGTCGGTCCCTATAAATGCTAGCACCATTCAGAATGTTCAGAATTATTTCTAAAAAAATATTAAATATTTTCTTAAATGTGTAATTAATTTAGTCAAATGTAATAAAATGGCTAACTTTTATAATTACTAAAATATTTATAAAAAATTCGAAATTTTAAACATTTCCATAGGAACATTAAAACTAATATTTACGGGTTAGTAAAAATAACGTTTAGTTAGGATTCCAGTGTCATCTGATTTATTAAACTCAACAATATAAACTACGAGTATAATAATAACCGTTAAAATTCTAATAAAAGTGTATCAAATACTAGTTTGCTCAGCTGAAGCAATACCGTCGTAATCCTGATTGTAATGACATTTGACATTGTAGTATTCCTACAATATAGTTGCTTGTTTAAAAATGTACTAATGACACTAGTTCTCCATATATTACCTAATCTAACGATAACTGTGATTGTAACAACTGTAACGTTTCCCGGCGATTTCTTACTCTTACCAATTGTCTGTTAAAATAGTGTCGTTCAAATCCTTAATGCAAGTTCAGCATTTTCCTGAGCTGAAACATAATGATATGCAAAAACCTTTCTTTACTCTATCAACGTTCAGTTACGATCCCAGTGTAATATGATTTATTAAACGAAACAATATAAACTATAGTAATAAAAGTGTATCAAACTCTACTTTGCTCTACTGAGGCAGTGTCTCCGTAATCGTGACTGTAATGACATTTGTCACAGTTTGCCTACCAGTTACTTGCTTTTGACATAGAATTCTTACAATATAGTTGCTTGTTTAAAAATTTACTAATGACACTAGTTCCACATATATTACGTAATTTAACAATAACTGCGATTGCATTAGCTGTACCCGTATCCCAGCGATCTCTTAATTTTACAAATAGACATTGTAAATAGTGTCATTATAATCCTCAATGTAAATTCAGCATTTCCCTGAGGTGAAACATAAGGATATGCAAAAACATTTTATTATGCTACCAAAGTTCAGTTATGATCCCAATGTAATCTGATCTATTTATTTGTCACAGTATGCCTTCAATATACTTGCTTGTCCAAAAGTTAACTATGACACTAGTTCTCCATATATTATGTAATTTAACAATAACTGCGATTAATTTAGCTGTAACCCGTTTCCCAGCGATCTCTGAATCTTACCAATAGTCTTTTGAAATAGTGTCATTCTAATCCTGAATGTAATTTCAGCTTTTTCCTGAGGTGAAACATAATGATATGCAAAAACTTTTTATTATTTTATCAATGTTCAGTTACGATCCCAGATTAATCTGATTTATTGAACTCAACAATATAAACTATAATAATAACAGTGTATCAAACTCTTCTTTGCTGTACTGAGGCAGTGTTTCCGTAATCCTGACTGTAACGACATTTGTCACCGTATGCCTACAAAATACTTGCTAGTGTAAAAGTTTACTAATGAGGCTAGTTCTCCATATATTACCTAATCAAACAATAACTGCGATAGCAATTGCTGAAACCCGTTTCATAGCGATCTCTTAATCTTATCAATAGTCTTTTTAAATAGTGTTGTTAGAAATCATTAATGTAATTTGAGCATTTCCCTAAGGTGAAACATAATGATCTGAAAATCTTTTTATTATTTTATCAAAATTCAGTTACGATCTCAGTGTAATCTGATTAATTAAACTCCACAATATAAACTATAGTAATAATAGTTCGAAATTAAATAACAGTATATCAATCTCTAATTTGCTCTACTCAGGCAGTGTCGTCGTAATCCTGACTGTATTGACATTTGTCACAGTAAGCCTACAATATACTTGCTTGTCTAAAAGTTTACTAATGACACTCGTTCCCCATATGTTACGTAATTTATCAATAACTGCGATTGCATTAGCTCCAACCCGTTTCCCAGCGATCTATTAATCTTTCCAAGAGTCTTTTAAAAGAGTGTCGTTATAATCCCTCATGTAATTTCAGCATTTTCATAGGTGAAACATAATGATATGCAAAATCTTTTCGTTATTTTAACAAAGTTCAGTTACCTTCCCAGTGTAATCTGATTTATTAAAGTCAACAATATCAACAATAGTCATAACAGTTTAAAATTAATTAACAGAATATCATACTCTACTTTGCTCTACTCAGGCAGTGTCGTCGTAATCCTTACTGTAATGAAATTTATCACAGTATAACTACAATATACTCGATTGTTCAAAATTTTACTAATGACACTCGCAGTCAATATATATTACCTAATCAAACAATAACTGCGATTGCAATTGCTGTAAACTGCTCTTCGACGATCTCTTAATCTTAGCAATAGTCTTTTTAAATAGTGTCGTTATAATCCTTAATGTAACTTCTGCATATTCCTGCGATGAATCATAATGATATGCAAGAAATTTTATTATTCTATCAAAGTTCTGTTACGGTCCCAGTGTAATGTGATTTATTAAACTCAACAATATAAACTATAGTAATAACAGTTTGAAATAAAAGAACAGTATTTCTAACTCTACTTTGCTCTACTCAGGCAGTGTCGTCGTAATCCTGAATGTATTGACATCTTTCACAGTATGCATACAATATTCTTGCTGGTCTAAAAGTTTACCAATGACACTCGTTCCCCATGTATTGCGTAATTTAACAATAACTGCGATTGTATTAGCTGTAACCCGTTTCCCAGCGATCACTTAATCTTACCAATAGTCTTTTTAAATAGTGTCGTTGTAATCCTTAATGTAATTTCAGCATTTTCCTAAGGTGAAAAGTAATGATATGCAAAAACCTTTCTTTGATCTATCAAATTTCAGTAACGATCCCAATTTAATCTGATTTGTTTATTTGTCACAGTTTGCTTACAATATACTTGCGTGTTCAAAAGTTTACTACTGACACTCGTTCTCAACATATTACGTAATTTAACAATAACTGCGATAGCATTAGCTGTGACCCGTTTTCCAGCGATCTCTTAATCTTACCAATAGTCTTTTTAAACAGTGTCTTCGTAATCATCCTCAATGTAATTTCAGAATTTTGCTGATGTGAAAAATAATGATATGCAAAAACTTTTCATTATTTTAACAAAGTACGGTTACGATCCCAGTGTAATCTGATTTTTTAAACTCAACAATATCAACAATAGTCATAACAGTTTAAAATTAATTAACAGACTCATACTCTACTTTGCTCTACTCGGGCTGTGTCGTCGTAATCCTTACTGTAATAAAATTTGTCACAGTATAACTACAATATACTCGATTATTCAAAATTTTACTAATGACACTCGCTGTCTATATATATTACCTAATCAAACAATAACTGCGATTACAATTGCTGTAAACTGCTCTTCGACGATCTCTTAATCTTAGCAATAGTCTTTTTAAATAGTGTCGTTATAATCCTTAATGTAACTTCTGCATATTCCTGAGATGAATCATAATGATATGCAAGAAATTTTATTATTCTATCAAAGTTCAGTTATGATCCCAGTGTAATGTGATTTATTAAACTCAACAATTTAAACTATAGTAATAACAGCTTGAAATAAACTAACAGTATATCTAACTCCACTTTGTTCTACTCAGGCAGTGTCGTCGTAATCCTGACTGTATTGACATTTGTCACAGAAAGCCTAGAATATACTTGCTTGTCTAAAAGTTTACTAATGACACTCGTTCCACATATATTACGTATTTTAACATTAAATGCGATTGCATTAGCTGCAACCCGTTTGCCAGCGATCTATTAATCTTTCCAATAGTCTTTTAAAAGAGTGTCGTTATAATCCTTAATGGAATTTCACCATTTTCCTGAGATGAAACATAATGATATGCAAAATCTTTTCATTATTTTAACAAAGTTCAATTACCTTCTCAATGTAATCTGATTTATTAAACTGAACAATATCAACAATAGTCATAACAGTTTAAAATTAAATAACAGAATATCATACTCTACTTTGCTCTACTCAGGCAGTGTCGTCGTAATCCTTACTGTAATAAAATTTGTCACAGTATAACTACAATATACTCGATTATTCAAAATTTTACTAATGACACTCGCTGTCTATATATATTACCTAATCAAACAATAACTGCGATTACAATTGCTGTAAACTGCTCTTCGACGATCTCTTAATCTTAGCAATAGTCTTTTTAAATAGTGTCGTTATAATCCTTAATGTAACTTCTGCATATTCCTGAGATGAATCATAATGATATGCAAGAAATTTTATTATTCTATCAAAGTTCAGTTATGATCCCAGTGTAATGTGATTTATTAAACTCAACAATTTAAACTATAGTAATAACAGCTTGAAATAAACTAACAGTATATCTAACTCCACTTTGTTCTACTCAGGCAGTGTCGTCGTAATCCTGACTGTATTGACATTTGTCACAGAAAGCCTAGAATATACTTGCTTGTCTAAAAGTTTACTAATGACACTCGTTCCACATATATTACGTATTTTAACATTAAATGCGATTGCATTAGCTGCAACCCGTTTGCCAGCGATCTATTAATCTTTCCAATAGTCTTTTAAAAGAGTGTCGTTATAATCCTTAATGGAATTTCACCATTTTCCTGAGATGAAACATAATGATATGCAAAATCTTTTCATTATTTTAACAAAGTTCAATTACCTTCTCAATGTAATCTGATTTATTAAACTGAACAATATCAACAATAGTCATAACAGTTTAAAATTAAATAACAGAATATCATACTCTACTTTGCTCTACTCAGGCAGTGTCGTCGTAATCCTTACTGTAATAAAATTTGTCACAGTATAACTACAATATACTCGATTATTCAAAATTTTACTAATGACACTCGCTGTCTATATATATTACCTAATCAAACAATAACTGCGATTACAATTGCTGTAAACTGCTCTTCGACGATCTCTTAATCTTAGCAATAGTCTTTTTAAATAGTGTCGTTATAATCCTTAATGTAACTTCTGCATATTCCTGAGATGAATCATAATGATATGCAAGAAATTTTATTATTCTATCAAAGTTCAGTTATGATCCCAGTGTAATGTGATTTATTAAACTCAACAATATAAACTATAGTAATAACAGCTTGAAATAAACTAACAGTATATCTAACTCCACTTTGTTCTACTCAGGCAGTGTCGTCGTAATCCTGACTGTATTGACATTTGTCACAGAAAGCCTAGAATATACTTGCTTGTCTAAAAGTTTACTAATGACACTCGTTCCACATATATTACGTAATTTAACAATAACTACGATTGCATTAGCTGTAACCCGTTTTCCAGCGATCTCTTAATCTTACCAATAGTCTTTTTAAATAGTGTCTTCGTAATCATCCTCAATGTAATTTTAGCATTTTGCTGATGTGAAAAATAATGATATGCAAAAACTTTTCATTATTTTAACAAAGTACGGTTACGATTCCAGTGTAATCTGACTTTTTAAACTTAACAATATAAACAGTAGTAATAACAGTTTAAATTTAAATAACAGTATATCATACTCTACTTAGCTCTACCCACTCAGTGTCGTCGTAATCCTGACTGCAATGACATTTATCACAGTATGCCTACAATATACTTGCTTGTTTAAAATTTTACTAATGACACTCACTCTGAATATATATTACCCAAACAAACAATAATTGCGATTGCAATTGCTGTTAAACTGCTCTTCGACGATCTCTTAATCTTACCAATAGTCTTTTTAAATAGTGTCGTCGTAATCATCCTCAATGTAATTTTAGCATTTTGCTGATGTGAAAAATAATGATATGCAAAAACTTTTCATTATTTTAACAAAGTACGGTTACGATCCCAGTGTAATCTGATTTTTTAAACTCAACAATATAAACAGTAGTAATAACAGTTTAAAATTCAATAACAGTATACCATACTCTACTTTGCCCTACTCAGGCAGTGTCTTCATAATCCTGACTGTAATGACATTTATCACAGTATGCCTACAATATACTTGCTTGTCTAAAAGATTACTAATGACACTCGTTCACCATATATTGCGTAATTTAACAATAACTGCAATTGCATTAGCTGTAATCCGTTTTCCAGCGATCTCTTAATCTTACCAATAGTCTTTTTCAATAGTGTTGTTAGAAATCATTAATGTAATTTGAGCATTTCCCTGAGGTGAAAAATAATGATCTGAAAATCTTTTTATTATTCTATCAAAGTTTAGTTACCAATAGTCTTTTTAAATAGTGTCGCTGTAATCCTCAATGTAATTTTAGCATTTTGCTGATGTGAAAAATAATGATATGTAAAAACTTTTCATTATTTTAACAAAGTACGGTTACGATGCCAGTGTAATCTGATTTTTTAAACTTAACAATATAAACAATAGTCATAACAGTTTAAAATTAATTAACAGAATATCATACTCTACTTTGCTCTACTCGGGCAGTGTCGTCGTAATCCTTACTGTAAAGAAATTTGTCACAGTATAACTACAATATACTCGATTATTCAAAATTTTACTAATGACACTCGCTGTCTATATATATTACCTAATCAAACAATAACTGCGATTGCAATTGCTGTAAACTGCTCTTCGACGATCTCTTAATCTTAGCAATAGTCTTTTTAAATAGTGTCGTTATAATCCTTAATGTAACTTCTGCATATTCCTGAGATGAATCATAATGATATGTAAGAAATTTTATTATTCTATCAAAGTTCAGTTACGATCCCAGTGTAATGTGATTTATTAAACTCAACAATATAAACTATAGTAATAACAGTTTGAAATAAACTAACAGTATATCTAACTCTACTTTGTTCTACTCAGGCAGTGTCGTCGTAATCCTGACTGTATTGACATTTGTCACAGTAAGCCTACAATATACTTGCTTGTCTAAAAGTTTACTAATGACACTCGTACCCCATATATTACGTAATTTAACAATAACTACGATTGCATTAGCTGTAACCCGTTTTCCAGCGATCTCTTAATCTTACCAATAGTCTTTTTAAATAGTGTCTTCGTAATCATCCACAATGTAATTTCAGCATTTTGCTAATGTGAAAATAATGATATGCAAAAACTTTTCATTATTTTAACAAAGTTCAGTTACGATCCCACTGTAATCTGTTTTATTGAACTCAAGAATATAAACAATAGTAATAGCAGTTTAAATTTAAATAATAGTATATCATACTCTACTTAGCTCTACCCACTCAGTGTCGTCGTAATCCTGACTGTAATGACATTTATCACAGTATGCCTACAATATACTTGCTTGTCTAAAAGATTACTAATGACACTCGTTCACCATATATTGCGTAATTTAACAATAACTGCAATTGCATTAGCTGTAATCCGTTTTCCAGCGATCTCTTAATCTTACCAATAGTCTTTTTCAATAGTATTGTTAGAAATCATTAATGTAATTTGAGCATTTCCCTGAGGTGAAACATAATGATCTGAAAATCTTTTTATTATTCTATCAAAGTTTAGTTACCAATAGTCTTTTTAAATAGTGTCGCTGTAATCCTCAATGTAATTTTAGCATTTTGCTGATGTGAAAAATAATGATATGTAAAAACTTTTCATTATTTTAACAAAGTACGGTTACGATGCCAGTGTAATCTGATTTTTTAAACTTAACAATATAAACAATAGTCATAACAGTTTAAAATTAATTAACAGAATATCATACTCTACTTTGCTCTACTCGGGCAGTGTCGTCGTAATCCTTACTGTAAAGAAATTTGTCACAGTATAACTACAATATACTCGATTATTCAAAATTTTACTAATGACACTCGCTGTCTATATATATTACCTAATCAAACAATAACTGCGATTGCAATTGCTGTAAACTGCTCTTCGACGATCTCTTAATCTTAGCAATAGTCTTTTTAAATTGTGTCGTTATAATCCTTAATGTAACTTCTGCATATTCCTGAGATGAATCATAATGATATGTAAGAAATTTTATTATTCTATCAAAGTTCAGTTACGATCCCAGTGTAATGTGATTTATTAAACTCAACAATATAAACTATAGTAATAACAGTTTGAAATAAACTAACAGTATATCTAACTCTACTTTGTTCTACTCAGGCAGTGTCGTCGTAATCCTGACTGTATTGACATTTGTCACAGTAAGCCTACAATATACTTGCTTGTCTAAAAGTTTACTAATGACACTCGTTCCCCATATGTTACGTAATTTATCAATAACTGCGATTGCATTAGCTGTAACCCGTTTTCCAGCGATCTCTTAATCTTACCAATAGTCTTTTTAAAAGAGTGTCGTTATAATCCCTCATGTAATTTCAGCATTTTCCTAGGTGAAACATAATGATATGCAAAATCTTTTCGTTATTTTAACAAAGTTCAGTTACCTTCCCAGTGTAATCTGATTTATTAAAGTCAACAATATCAACAATAGTCATAACAGTTTAAAATTAATTAACAGAATATCATACTCTACTTTGCTCTACTCAGGCAGTGTCGTCGTAATCCTTACTGTAATGAAATTTATCACAGTATAACTACAATATACTCGATTGTTCAAAATTTTACTAATGACACTCGCAGTCAATATATATTACCTAATCAAACAATAACTGCGATTGCAATTGCTGTAAACTGCTCTTCGACGATCTCTTAATCTTAGCAATAGTCTTTTTAAATAGTGTCGTTATAATCCTTAATGTAACTTCTGCATATTCCTGCGATGAATCATAATGATATGCAAGAAATTTTATTATTCTATCAAAGTTCTGTTACGGTCCCAGTGTAATGTGATTTATTAAACTCAACAATATAAACTATAGTAATAACAGTTTGAAATAAAAGAACAGTATTTCTAACTCTACTTTGCTCTACTCAGGCAGTGTCGTCGTAATCCTGAATGTATTGACATCTTTCACAGTATGCATACAATATTCTTGCTGGTCTAAAAGTTTACCAATGACACTCGTTCCCCATGTATTGCGTAATTTAACAATAACTGCGATTGTATTAGCTGTAACCCGTTTCCCAGCGATCACTTAATCTTACCAATAGTCTTTTTAAATAGTGTCGTTGTAATCCTTAATGTAATTTCAGCATTTTCCTAAGGTGAAAAGTAATGATATGCAAAAACCTTTCTTTGATCTATCAAATTTCAGTAACGATCCCAATTTAATCTGATTTGTTTATTTGTCACAGTTTGCTTACAATATACTTGCGTGTTCAAAAGTTTACTACTGACACTCGTTCTCAACATATTACGTAATTTAACAATAACTGCGATAGCATTAGCTGTGACCCGTTTTCCAGCGATCTCTTAATCTTACCAATAGTCTTTTTAAACAGTGTCTTCGTAATCATCCTCAATGTAATTTCAGAATTTTGCTGATGTGAAAAATAATGATATGCAAAAACTTTTCATTATTTTAACAAAGTACGGTTACGATCCCAGTGTAATCTGATTTTTTAAACTCAACAATATCAACAATAGTCATAACAGTTTAAAATTAATTAACAGACTCATACTCTACTTTGCTCTACTCGGGCTGTGTCGTCGTAATCCTTACTGTAATAAAATTTGTCACAGTATAACTACAATATACTCGATTATTCAAAATTTTACTAATGACACTCGCTGTCTATATATATTACCTAATCAAACAATAACTGCGATTACAATTGCTGTAAACTGCTCTTCGACGATCTCTTAATCTTAGCAATAGTCTTTTTAAATAGTGTCGTTATAATCCTTAATGTAACTTCTGCATATTCCTGAGATGAATCATAATGATATGCAAGAAATTTTATTATTCTATCAAAGTTCAGTTATGATCCCAGTGTAATGTGATTTATTAAACTCAACAATTTAAACTATAGTAATAACAGCTTGAAATAAACTAACAGTATATCTAACTCCACTTTGTTCTACTCAGGCAGTGTCGTCGTAATCCTGACTGTATTGACATTTGTCACAGAAAGCCTAGAATATACTTGCTTGTCTAAAAGTTTACTAATGACACTCGTTCCACATATATTACGTATTTTAACATTAAATGCGATTGCATTAGCTGCAACCCGTTTGCCAGCGATCTATTAATCTTTCCAATAGTCTTTTAAAAGAGTGTCGTTATAATCCTTAATGGAATTTCACCATTTTCCTGAGATGAAACATAATGATATGCAAAATCTTTTCATTATTTTAACAAAGTTCAATTACCTTCTCAATGCAATCTGATTTATTAAACTGAACAATATCAACAATAGTCATAACAGTTTAAAATTAAATAACAGAATATCATACTCTACTTTGCTCTACTCAGGCAGTGTCGTCGTAATCCTTACTGTAATAAAATTTGTCACAGTATAACTACAATATACTCGATTATTCAAAATTTTACTAATGACACTCGCTGTCTATATATATTACCTAATCAAACAATAACTGCGATTACAATTGCTGTAAACTGCTCTTCGACGATCTCTTAATCTTAGCAATAGTCTTTTTAAATAGTGTCGTTATAATCCTTAATGTAACTTCTGCATATTCCTGAGATGAATCATAATGATATGCAAGAAATTTTATTATTCTATCAAAGTTCAGTTATGATCCCAGTGTAATGTGATTTATTAAACTCAACAATTTAAACTATAGTAATAACAGCTTGAAATAAACTAACAGTATATCTAACTCCACTTTGTTCTACTCAGGCAGTGTCGTCGTAATCCTGACTGTATTGACATTTGTCACAGAAAGCCTAGAATATACTTGCTTGTCTAAAAGTTTACTAATGACACTCGTTCCACATATATTACGTATTTTAACATTAAATGCGATTGCATTAGCTGCAACCCGTTTGCCAGCGATCTATTAATCTTTCCAATAGTCTTTTAAAAGAGTGTCGTTATAATCCTTAATGGAATTTCACCATTTTCCTGAGATGAAACATAATGATATGCAAAATCTTTTCATTATTTTAACAAAGTTCAATTACCTTCTCAATGTAATCTGATTTATTAAACTGAACAATATCAACAATAGTCATAACAGTTTAAAATTAAATAACAGAATATCATACTCTACTTTGCTCTACTCAGGCAGTGTCGTCGTAATCCTTACTGTAATAAAATTTGTCACAGTATAACTACAATATACTCGATTATTCAAAATTTTACTAATGACACTCGCTGTCTATATATATTACCTAATCAAACAATAACTGCGATTACAATTGCTGTAAACTGCTCTTCGACGATCTCTTAATCTTAGCAATAGTCTTTTTAAATAGTGTCGTTATAATCCTTAATGTAACTTCTGCATATTCCTGAGATGAATCATAATGATATGCAAGAAATTTTATTATTCTATCAAAGTTCAGTTATGATCCCAGTGTAATGTGATTTATTAAACTCAACAATTTAAACTATAGTAATAACAGCTTGAAATAAACTAACAGTATATCTAACTCCACTTTGTTCTACTCAGGCAGTGTCGTCGTAATCCTGACTGTATTGACATTTGTCACAGAAAGCCTAGAATATACTTGCTTGTCTAAAAGTTTACTAATGACACTCGTTCCACATATATTACGTATTTTAACATTAAATGCGATTGCATTAGCTGCAACCCGTTTGCCAGCGATCTATTAATCTTTCCAATAGTCTTTTAAAAGAGTGTCGTTATAATCCTTAATGGAATTTCACCATTTTCCTGAGATGAAACATAATGATATGCAAAATCTTTTCATTATTTTAACAAAGTTCAATTACCTTCTCAATGCAATCTGATTTATTAAACTGAACAATATCAACAATAGTCATAACAGTTTAAAATTAAATAACAGAATATCATACTCTACTTTGCTCTACTCAGGCAGTGTCGTCGTAATCCTTACTGTAATAAAATTTGTCACAGTATAACTACAATATACTCGATTATTCAAAATTTTACTAATGACACTCGCTGTCTATATATATTACCTAATCAAACAATAACTGCGATTACAATTGCTGTAAACTGCTCTTCGACGATCTCTTAATCTTAGCAATAGTCTTTTTAAATAGTGTCGTTATAATCCTTAATGTAACTTCTGCATATTCCTGAGATGAATCATAATGATATGCAAGAAATTTTATTATTCTATCAAAGTTCAGTTATGATCCCAGTGTAATGTGATTTATTAAACTCAACAATTTAAACTATAGTAATAACAGCTTGAAATAAACTAACAGTATATCTAACTCCACTTTGTTCTACTCAGGCAGTGTCGTCGTAATCCTGACTGTATTGACATTTGTCACAGAAAGCCTAGAATATACTTGCTTGTCTAAAAGTTTACTAATGACACTCGTTCCACATATATTACGTATTTTAACATTAAATGCGATTGCATTAGCTGCAACCCGTTTGCCAGCGATCTATTAATCTTTCCAATAGTCTTTTAAAAGAGTGTCGTTATAATCCTTAATGGAATTTCACCATTTTCCTGAGATGAAACATAATGATATGCAAAATCTTTTCATTATTTTAACAAAGTTCAATTACCTTCTCAATGTAATCTGATTTATTAAACTGAACAATATCAACAATAGTCATAACAGTTTAAAATTAAATAACAGAATATCATACTCTACTTTGCTCTACTCAGGCAGTGTCGTCGTAATCCTTACTGTAATAAAATTTGTCACAGTATAACTACAATATACTCGATTATTCAAAATTTTACTAATGACACTCGCTGTCTATATATATTACCTAATCAAACAATAACTGCGATTACAATTGCTGTAAACTGCTCTTCGACGATCTCTTAATCTTAGCAATAGTCTTTTTAAATAGTGTCGTTATAATCCTTAATGTAACTTCTGCATATTCCTGAGATGAATCATAATGATATGCAAGAAATTTTATTATTCTATCAAAGTTCAGTTATGATCCCAGTGTAATGTGATTTATTAAACTCAACAATTTAAACTATAGTAATAACAGCTTGAAATAAACTAACAGTATATCTAACTCCACTTTGTTCTACTCAGGCAGTGTCGTCGTAATCCTGACTGTATTGACATTTGTCACAGAAAGCCTAGAATATACTTGCTTGTCTAAAAGTTTACTAATGACACTCGTTCCACATATATTACGTATTTTAACATTAAATGCGATTGCATTAGCTGCAACCCGTTTGCCAGCGATCTATTAATCTTTCCAATAGTCTTTTAAAAGAGTGTCGTTATAATCCTTAATGGAATTTCACCATTTTCCTGAGATGAAACATAATGATATGCAAAATCTTTTCATTATTTTAACAAAGTTCAATTACCTTCTCAATGTAATCTGATTTATTAAACTGAACAATATCAACAATAGTCATAACAGTTTAAAATTAAATAACAGAATATCATACTCTACTTTGCTCTACTCAGGCAGTGTCGTCGTAATCCTTACTGTAATAAAATTTGTCACAGTATAACTACAATATACTCGATTATTCAAAATTTTACTAATGACACTCGCTGTCTATATATATTACCTAATCAAACAATAACTGCGATTACAATTGCTGTAAACTGCTCTTCGACGATCTCTTAATCTTAGCAATAGTCTTTTTAAATAGTGTCGTTATAATCCTTAATGTAACTTCTGCATATTCCTGAGATGAATCATAATGATATGCAAGAAATTTTATTATTCTATCAAAGTTCAGTTATGATCCCAGTGTAATGTGATTTATTAAACTCAACAATATAAACTATAGTAATAACAGCTTGAAATAAACTAACAGTATATCTAACTCCACTTTGTTCTACTCAGGCAGTGTCGTCGTAATCCTGACTGTATTGACATTTGTCACAGAAAGCCTAGAATATACTTGCTTGTCTAAAAGTTTACTAATGACACTCGTTCCACATATATTACGTAATTTAACAATAACTACGATTGCATTAGCTGTAACCCGTTTTCCAGCGATCTCTTAATCTTACCAATAGTCTTTCTAAATAGTGTCTTCGTAATCATCCTCAATGTAATTTTAGCATTTTGCTGATGTGAAAAATAATGATATGCAAAAACTTTTCATTATTTTAACAAAGTACGGTTACGATTCCAGTGTAATCTGACTTTTTAAACTTAACAATATAAACAGTAGTAATAACAGTTTAAATTTAAATAACAGTATATCATACTCTACTTAGCTCTACCCACTCAGTGTCGTCGTAATCCTGACTGCAATGACATTTATCACAGTATGCCTACAATATACTTGCTTGTTTAAAATTTTACTAATGACACTCACTCTGAATATATATTACCCAAACAAACAATAATTGCGATTGCAATTGCTGTTAAACTGCTCTTCGACGATCTCTTAATCTTACCAATAGTCTTTTTAAATAGTGTCGTCGTAATCATCCTCAATGTAATTTTAGCATTTTGCTGATGTGAAAAATAATGATATGCAAAAACTTTTCATTATTTTAACAAAGTACGGTTACGATCCCAGTGTAATCTGATTTTTTAAACTCAACAATATAAACAGTAGTAATAACAGTTTAAAATTCAATAACAGTATACCATACTCTACTTTGCCCTACTCAGGCAGTGTCTTCATAATCCTGACTGTAATGACATTTATCACAGTATGCCTACAATATACTTGCTTGTCTAAAAGATTACTAATGACACTCGTTCACCATATATTGCGTAATTTAACAATAACTGCAATTGCATTAGCTGTAATCCGTTTTCCAGCGATCTCTTAATCTTACCAATAGTCTTTTTCAATAGTGTTGTTAGAAATCATTAATGTAATTTGAGCATTTCCCTGAGGTGAAAAATAATGATCTGAAAATCTTTTTATTATTCTATCAAAGTTTAGTTACCAATAGTCTTTTTAAATAGTGTCGCTGTAATCCTCAATGTAATTTTAGCATTTTGCTGATGTGAAAAATAATGATATGTAAAAACTTTTCATTATTTTAACAAAGTACGGTTACGATGCCAGTGTAATCTGATTTTTTAAACTTAACAATATAAACAATAGTCATAACAGTTTAAAATTAATTAACAGAATATCATACTCTACTTTGCTCTACTCGGGCAGTGTCGTCGTAATCCTTACTGTAAAGAAATTTGTCACAGTATAACTACAATATACTCGATTATTCAAAATTTTACTAATGACACTCGCTGTCTATATATATTACCTAATCAAACAATAACTGCGATTGCAATTGCTGTAAACTGCTCTTCGACGATCTCTTAATCTTAGCAATAGTCTTTTTAAATAGTGTCGTTATAATCCTTAATGTAACTTCTGCATATTCCTGAGATGAATCATAATGATATGTAAGAAATTTTATTATTCTATCAAAGTTCAGTTACGATCCCAGTGTAATGTGATTTATTAAACTCAACAATATAAACTATAGTAATAACAGTTTGAAATAAACTAACAGTATATCTAACTCTACTTTGTTCTACTCAGGCAGTGTCGTCGTAATCCTGACTGTATTGACATTTGTCACAGTAAGCCTACAATATACTTGCTTGTCTAAAAGTTTACTAATGACACTCGTACCCCATATATTACGTAATTTAACAATAACTGCGATTGCATTAGCTGTAACCCGTTTTCCAGCGATCTCTTAATCTTACCAATAGTCTTTTTAAATAGTGTCTTCGTAATCATCCACAATGTAATTTCAGCATTTTGCTAATGTGAAAATAATGATATGCAAAAACTTTTCATTATTTTAACAAAGTTCAGTTACGATCCCACTGTAATCTGTTTTATTGAACTCAAGAATATAAACAATAGTAATAGCAGTTTAAATTTAAATAATAGTATATCATACTCTACTTAGCTCTACCCACTCAGTGTCGTCGTAATCCTGACTGTAATGACATTTATCACAGTATGCCTACAATATACTTGCTTGTCTAAAAGATTACTAATGACACTCGTTCACCATATATTGCGTAATTTAACAATAACTGCAATTGCATTAGCTGTAATCCGTTTTCCAGCGATCTCTTAATCTTACCAATAGTCTTTTTCAATAGTATTGTTAGAAATCATTAATGTAATTTGAGCATTTCCCTGAGGTGAAACATAATGATCTGAAAATCTTTTTATTATTCTATCAAAGTTTAGTTACCAATAGTCTTTTTAAATAGTGTCGCTGTAATCCTCAATGTAATTTTAGCATTTTGCTGATGTGAAAAATAATGATATGTAAAAACTTTTCATTATTTTAACAAAGTACGGTTACGATGCCAGTGTAATCTGATTTTTTAAACTTAACAATATAAACAATAGTCATAACAGTTTAAAATTAATTAACAGAATATCATACTCTACTTTGCTCTACTCGGGCAGTGTCGTCGTAATCCTTACTGTAAAGAAATTTGTCACAGTATAACTACAATATACTCGATTATTCAAAATTTTACTAATGACACTCGCTGTCTATATATATTACCTAATCAAACAATAACTGCGATTGCAATTGCTGTAAACTGCTCTTCGACGATCTCTTAATCTTAGCAATAGTCTTTTTAAATTGTGTCGTTATAATCCTTAATGTAACTTCTGCATATTCCTGAGATGAATCATAATGATATGTAAGAAATTTTATTATTCTATCAAAGTTCAGTTACGATCCCAGTGTAATGTGATTTATTAAACTCAACAATATAAACTATAGTAATAACAGTTTGAAATAAACTAACAGTATATCTAACTCTACTTTGTTCTACTCAGGCAGTGTCGTCGTAATCCTGACTGTATTGACATTTGTCACAGTAAGCCTACAATATACTTGCTTGTCTAAAAGTTTACTAATGACACTCGTACCCCATATATTACGTAATTTAACAATAACTGCGATTGCATTAGCTGTAACCCGTTTTCCAGCGATCTCTTAATCTTACCAATAGTCTTTTTAAATAGTGTCTTCGTAATCATCCTCAATGTAATTTCAGCATTTTGCTGATGTGAAAATAATGATATGCAAAAACTTTTCATTATTTTAACAAAGATCAGTTACGATCCCACTGTAATCTGTTTTATTGAACTCAAGAATATAAACAATAGTAATAGCAGTTTAAATTTAAATAATAGTATATCATACTCTACTTAGCTCTACCCACTCAGTGTCGTCGTAATCCTGACTGTAATGACATTTATCACAGTATGCCTACAATATACTTGCTTGTTTAAAATTTTACTAATGACACTCACTCTGAATATATATTACCCAAACAAACAATAATTGCGATTGCAATTGCTGTTAAACTGCTCTTCGACGATCTCTTAATCTTACCAATAGTCTTTTTAAATAGTGTCGTCGTAATCATCCTCAATGTAATTTTAGCATTTTGCTGATGTGAAAAATAATGATATGCAAAAACTTTTCATTATTTTAACAAAGTACGGTTACGATCCCAGTGTAATCTGATTTTTTAAACTCAACAATATAAACAGTAGTAATAACAGTTTGAAATTCAATAACAGTATACCATACTCTACTTTGCCCTACTCAGGCAGTGTCGTCATAATCCTGACTGTAATGACATTTATCACAGTATGCCTACAATATACTTGCTTGTCTAAAAGATTACTAATGACACTCGTTCACCATATATTGCGTAATTTAACAATAACTGCGATTGCATTAGCTGTAATCCGTTTTCCAGCGATCTCTTAATCTTACCAATAGTCTTTTTCAATAGTGTAGTTAGAAATCATTAATGTAATTTGAGCATTTCCCTGAGGTGAAACATAATGATCTGAAAATCTTTTTATTATTCTATCAAAGTTTAGTTACCAATAGTCTTTTAAAAGAGTGTCGTTATAATCCTTAATGGAATTTCACCATTTTCCTGAGATGAAACATAATGATATGCAAAATCTTTTCATTATTTTAACAAAGTTCAATTACCTTCCCAATGTAATCTGATTTATTAAACTGAACAATATCAACAATAGTCATAACAGTTTAAAATTAAATAACAGAATATCATACTCTACTTTGCTCTACTCAGGCAGTGTCGTCGTAATCCTTACTTAATGAAATTTGTCACAGTATAACTACAATATACTCGATTGTTCAAAATTTTACTAATGACACTCGCTGTCTATATATATTACCTAATCAAACAATAACTGCGATTGCAATTGCTGTAAACTGCTCTTCGACGATCTCTTAATCTTAGCAATAGTCTTTTTAAATAGTGTCGTTATAATCCTTAATGTAACTTCTGCATATTCCTGAGATGAATCATAATGATATGCAAGAAATTTTATTATTCTATCAAAGTTCAGTTACGATCCCAGTGTAATGTGATTTATTAAACTCAACAATATAAACTATAGTAATAACAGTTTGAAATAAACTAACAGTATATCTAACTCTACTTTGTTCTACTCAGGCAGTGTCGTCGTAATCCTGACTGTATTGACATTTGTCACAGTAAGCCTACAATATACTTGCTTGTCTAAAAGTTTAATAATGACACTCGTTCCCCATATATTACGTAATTTAACAATAACTGCGATTGCATTAGCTGTAATCCGTTTTCCAGCGATCTCTTAATCTTACCAATAGTCTTTTTCAATAGTGTAGTTAGAAATCATTAATGTAATTTGAGCATTTCCCTGAGGTGAAACATAATGATCTGAAAATCTTTTTATTATTCTATCAAAGTTTAGTTACCAATAGTCTTTTAAAAGAGTGTCGTTATAATCCTTAATGGAATTTCACCATTTTCCTGAGATGAAACATAATGATATGCAAAATCTTTTCATTATTTTAACAAAGTTCAATTACCTTCCCAATGTAATCTGATTTATTAAACTGAACAATATCAACAATAGTCATAACAGTTTAAAATTAAATAACAGAATATCATACTCTACTTTGCTCTACTCAGGCAGTGTCGTCGTAATCCTTACTTAATGAAATTTGTCACAGTATAACTACAATATACTCGATTGTTCAAAATTTTACCAATGACACTCGCTGTCTATATATATTACCTAATCAAACAATAACTGCGATTGCAATTGCTGTAAACTGCTCTTCGACGATCTCTTAATCTTAGCAATAGTCTTTTTAAATAGTGTCGTTATAATCCTTAATGTAACTTCTGCATATTCCTGAGATGAATCATAATGATATGCAAGAAATTTTATTATTCTATCAAAGTTCAGTTACGATCCCAGTGTAATGTGATTTATTAAACTCAACAATATAAACTATAGTAATAACAGTTTGAAATAAACTAACAGTATATCTAACTCTACTTTGTTCTACTCAGGCAGTGTCGTCGTAATCCTGACTGTATTGACATTTGTCACAGTAAGCCTACAATATACTTGCTTGTCTAAAAGTTTAATAATGACACTCGTTCCCCATATATTACGTAATTTAACAATAACTGCGATTGCATTAGCTGTAACCCGTTTTCCAGCGATCTCTTAATCTTACCAATAGTCTTTTTAAATAGTGTCGTCGTAATCATCCTCAATGTAATTTTAGCATTTTGCTGATGTGAAAAATAATGATATGCAAAAACTTTTCATTATTTTAACAAAGTACGGTTACGATCCCAGTGTAATCTGATTTTTTAAACTCAACAATATCAACAATAGTCATAACAGTTTAAAATTAAATAACAGAATATCATACTCTACTTTGCTCTACTCAGGCAGTGTCGTCGTAATCCTTACTTAATGAAATTTGTCACAGTATAACTACAATATACTCGATTGTTCAAAATTTTACTAATGACACTCGCTGTCTATATATATTACCTAATCAAACAATAACTGCGATTGCAATTGCTGTAAACTGCTCTTCGACGATCTCTTAATCTTAGCAATAGTCTTTTTAAATAGTGTCGTTATAATCCTTAATGTAACTTCTGCATATTCCTGAGATGAATCATAATGATATGCAAGAAATTTTATTATTCCTATCAAAGTTCAGTTACGATCCCAGTGTAATGTGATTTATTAAACTCAACAATATAAACTATAGTAATAACAGTTTGAAATAAACTAACAGTATATCTAACTCTACTTTGTTCTACTCAGGCAGTGTCGTCGTAATCCTGACTGTATTGACATTTGTCACAGTAAGCCTACAATATACTTGCTTGTCTAAAAGTTTAATAATGACACTCGTTCCCCATATATTACGTAATTTAACAATAACTGCGATTGCATTAGCTGTAACCCGTTTTCCAGCGATCTCTTAATCTTACCAATAGTCTTTTTAAATAGTGTCGTCGTAATCATCCTCAATGTAATTTTAGCATTTTGCTGATGTGAAAAATAATGATATGCAAAAACTTTTCATTATTTTAACAAAGTACGGTTACGATCCCAGTGTAATCTGTTTTATTGAACTCAAGAATATAAACAATAGTAATAGCAGTTTAAATTTAAATAATAGTATATCATACTCTACTTAGCTCTACCCACTCTGTGTCGTCGTAATCCTGACTGTAATGACATTTATCACAGTATGCCTACAATATACTTGCTTGTTTAAAATTTTACTAATGACACTCACTCTGAATATATATTACCCAAACAAACAATAATTGCGATTGCAATTGTTGTTAAACTGCTCTTCGACGATCTCTTAATCTTACCAATAGTCTTTTTAAACAGTGTCGTCGTAATCATCCTCAATGTAATTTTAGCATTTTGCTGATGTGAAAAATAATGATATGCAAAAACTTTTCATTATTTTAACAAAGTACGGTTACGTTCCCAGTGTAATCTGATTTTTGAAACTCAACAATATAAACAGTAGTAATAACAGTTTAAAATTCAATAACAGTATACCATAATCTACTTTGCCCTACTCAGGCAGTGTCGTCATAATCCTGACTGTAATGACATTTATCACAGTATGCCTACAATATACTTGCTTGTCTAAAAGATTACTAATGACACTCGTTCACCATATATTGCGTAATTTAACAATAACTGCAATTGCATTAGCTGTAATCCGTTTTCCAGCGATCTCTTAATCTTACCAATAGTCTTTTTCAATAGTGTTGTTAGAAATTATTAATGTAATTTGAGCATTTCCCTGAGGTGAAACATAATGATCTGAAAATCTTTTTATTATTCTATCAAAGTTTAGTTACGATCCCAGTGTAATCTGATTTATTAAACTCAACAATATACACAATAGTAATAACAGTCTAAAATTAAATAACAGTATATCTAACTCTACTTTGCTCTACTCAGGCAGTGTCGTCGTAATCCTGACTGTATTGACATTTGTCACAGTAAGCCTACAATATACTTGCTTGTCTAAAAGTTTACTAATGACACTCGTTCCCCATATATTACGTAATTTAACAATAACTGCGATTGCATTAGCTGTAACCCGTTTTCCAGCGATCTCTTAATCTTACCAATAGTCTTTTTAAATAGTGTCGTCGTAATCATCCTCAATGTAATTTTAGCATTTTGCTGATGTGAAAAATAATGATATGCAAAAACTTTTCATTATTTTAACAAAGTACGGTTACGATCCCGGTGCAATCTGATTTTTTAAACTCAACAATATAAACAGTAGTAATAACAGTTTAAAATTCAATAACAGTATACCATACTCTACTTTGCTCTACTCAGGCAGTGTCGTCATAATCCTGCCTGTAATGACATTTATCACAGTATGCCTACAATATACTTTCTTGTCTAAAAGATTACTAATGACACTCGTTCACCATATATTGCGTAATTTAACAATAACTGCGATTGCATTAGCTGTAAACCGTTTCCCAGCGATCTCTTAATCTTACCAATAGTCTTTTTAAATAGTGTCGCTGTAATCCTCAATGTAATTTCAGCATTTTGCTGATGTGAAAAATAATGATATGCAAAAACTGTTCTTTGATCTATCAAAGTTCAGTAACGAGATCAGTTTAATCTGATTTATTTATTTGTCACAGTTTGCCTACAATAAACGTGCGTGTTCAAAAGTTTACTATTGACACTAGTTCTCAACATATTACGTAATTTAACAATAACTGCGATTGCATTAGCTGTAACCCGTTTTCCAGCGATCTCTTAATCTTACCAATAGTCTTTTTAAATAGTGTCGTCGTAATCATCCTCAATGTAATTTTAGCATTTTGCTGATGTGAAAAATAATGATATGCAAAAACTTTTCATTATTTTAACAAAGTACGGTTACGTTCCCAGTGTAATCTGATTTTTTAAACGCAACAATATACACAATAGTAATAACAGTTTAAAATTCAATAACAGTATATCTAACTCTACTTTGCTCTACTCGGGCAGTGTCGTCGTAATCCTTACTGTAATGAAATTTGTCACAGTATAACTACAATATACTCGATTATTCAAAATTTTACTAATGACACTCGCTGTCTATATATATTACCCAATCAAACAATAACTGCGATTGCAATTGCTGTAAACTGCTCTTCGACGATCTCTTAATCTTAGCAATAGTCTTTTTAAATAGTGTCGTTATAATCCTTAATGTAACTTCTGCATATTCCTGAGATGAATCATAATGATATGCAAGAAATTTTATTATTCTATCAAAGTTCAGTTATGATCCCAGTGTAATGTGATTTATTAAACTCAACAATATAAACTATAGTAATAACAGATTGAAATAAACTAACAGTATATCTAACTCCACTTTGTTCTACTCAGGCAGTGTCGTCGTAATCCTGACTGTATTGACATTTGTCACAGAAAGCCTAGAATATACTTGCTTGTCTAAAAGTTTACTAATGACAGTCGTTCCACATATATTACGTATTTTAACATTAAATGCGATTACATTAGCTGCAACCCGTTTGCCAGCGATCTATTAATCTTTCCAATAGTCTTTTAAAAGAGTGTCGTTATAATCCTTAATGGAATTTCACCATTTTCCTGAGTTGAAACATAATGATATGCAAAATCTTTTCATTATTTTAACAAAGTTCAATTACCTTCCCAATGTAATCTGATTTATTAAACTGAACAATATCAACAATAGTCATAACAGTTTAAAATTAAATAACAGAATATCATACTCTACTTTGCTCTACTCAGGCATTGTCGTCGTAATCCTTACTTAATGAAATTTGTCACAGTATAACTACAATATACTCGATTGTTCAAAATTTTACTAATGACACTCGCTGTCTATATATATTACCTAATCAAACAATAACTGCGATTGCAATTGCTGTAAACTGCTCTTCGACGATCTCTTAATCTTAGCAATAGTCTTTTTAAATAGTGTCGTTATAATCCTTAATGTAACTTCTGCATATTCCTGAGATGAATCATAATGATATGCAAGAAATTTTATTATTCTATCAAAGTTCAGTTACGATCCCAGTGTAATGTGATTTATTAAACTCAACAATATAAACTATAGTAATAACAGTTTGAAATAAACTAACAGTATATCTAACTCTACTTTGTTCTACTCAGGCAGTGTCGTCGTAATCCTGACTGTATTGACATTTGTCACAGTAAGCCTACAATATACTTGCTTGTCTAAAAGTTTAATAATGACACTCGTTCCCCATATATTACGTAATTTAACAATAACTGCGATTGCATTAGCTGTAACCCGTTTTCCAGCGATCTCTTAATCTTACCAATAGTCTTTTTAAAAAGTGTCTTCGTAATCATCCTCAATGTAATTTCAGCATTTTGCTGATGTGAAAAATAATGATATGCAAAAACTTTTCATTATTTTAACAAAGTTCAGTTACAATCCCACTGTAATCTGTTTTATTGAACTCAAGAATATAAACAATAGTAATAACAGTTTAAATTTAAATAATAGTATATCATACTCTACTTTGCCCTACTCAGGCAGTGTCGTCGTAATCCTGACTGTAATGACATTTATCACAGTATGCCTACAATATACTTGCTTGTCTAAAAGATTACTAATGACACTCGTTCACCATATATTGCGTAATTTAACAATAACTGCAATTGCATTAGCTGTAATCCGTTTTCCAGCGATCTCTTAATCTTACCAATAGTCTTTTTCAATAGTGTTGTTAGAAATCATTAATGTAATTTGAGCATTTCCCTGAGGTGAAACATAATGATCTGAAAATCTTTTTATTATTCTATCAAAGTTTAGTTACCAATAGTCTTTTTAAATAGTGTCGCTGTAATCCTCAATGTAATTTTAGCATTTTGCTGATGTGAAAAATAATGATATGTAAAAACTTTTCATTATTTTAACAGAGTACGGTTACGATGCCAGTGTAATCTGATTTTTTAAACTTAACAATATAAACAATAGTCATAACAGTTTAAAATTAATTAACAGAATATCATACTCTACTTTGCTCTACTCGGGCAGTGTCGTCGTAATCCTTACTGTAAAGAAATTTGTCACAGTATAACTACAATATACTCGATTATTCAAAATTTTACTAATGACACTCGCTGTCTATATATATTACCTAATCAAACAATAACTGCGATTGCAATTGCTGTAAACTGCTCTTCGACGATCTCTTAATCTTAGCAATAGTCTTTTTAAATAGTGTCGTTATAATCCTTAATGTAACTTCTGCATATTCCTGAGATGAATCATAATGATATGTAAGAAATTTTATTATTCTATCAAAGTTCAGTTACGATCCCAGTGTAATGTGATTTATTAAACTCAACAATATAAACTATAGTAATAACAGTTTGAAATAAACTAACAGTATATCTAACTCTACTTTGTTCTACTCAGGCAGTGTCGTCGTAATCCTGACTGTATTGACATTTGTCACAGTAAGCCTACAATATACTTGCTTGTCTAAAAGTTTACTAATGACACTCGTACCCCATATATTACGTAATTTAACAATAACTGCGATTGCATTAGCTGTAACCCGTTTTCCAGCGATCTCTTAATCTTACCAATAGTCTTTTTAAATAGTGTCTTCGTAATCATCCACAATGTAATTTCAGCATTTTGCTGATGTGAAAATAATGATATGCAAAAACTTTTCATTATTTTAACAAAGTTCAGTTACGATCCCACTGTAATCTGTTTTATTGAACTCAAGAATATAAACAATAGTAATAGCAGTTTAAATTTAAATAATAGTATATCATACTCTACTTAGCTCTACCCACTCAGTGTCGTCGTAATCCTGACTGTAATGACATTTATCACAGTATGCCTACAATATACTTGCTTGTCTAAAAGATTACTAATGACACTCGTTCACCATATATTGCGTAATTTAACAATAACTGCAATTGCATTAGCTGTAATCCGTTTTCCAGCGATCTCTTAATCTTACCAATAGTCTTTTTCAATAGTATTGTTAGAAATCATTAATGTAATTTCAGTATTTCCCTGAGGTGAAACATAATGATCTGAAAATCTTTTTATTATTCTATCAAAGTTTAGTTACCAATAGTCTTTTTAAATAGTGTCGCTGTAATCCTCAATGTAATTTTAGCATTTTGCTGATGTGAAAAATAATGATATGTAAAAACTTTTCATTATTTTAACAAAGTACGGTTACGATGCCAGTGTAATCTGATTTTTTAAACTTAACAATATAAACAATAGTCATAACAGTTTAAAATTAATTAACAGAATATCATACTCTACTTTGCTCTACTCGGGCAGTGTCGTCGTAATCCTTACTGTAAAGAAATTTGTCACAGTATAACTACAATATACTCGATTATTCAAAATTTTACTAATGACACTCGCTGTCTATATATATTACCTAATCAAACAATAACTGCGATTGCAATTGCTGTAAACTGCTCTTCGACGATCTCTTAATCTTAGCAATAGTCTTTTTAAATTGTGTCGTTATAATCCTTAATGTAACTTCTGCATATTCCTGAGATGAATCATAATGATATGTAAGAAATTTTATTATTCTATCAAAGTTCAGTTACGATCCCAGTGTAATGTGATTTATTAAACTCAACAATATAAACTATAGTAATAACAGTTTGAAATAAACTAACAGTATATCTAACTCTACTTTGTTCTACTCAGGCAGTGTCGTCGTAATCCTGACTGTATTGACATTTGTCACAGTAAGCCTACAATATACATGCTTGTCTAAAAGTTTACTAATGACACTCGTACCCCATATATTACGTAATTTAACAATAACTGCGATTGCATTAGCTGTAACCCGTTTTCCAGCGATCTCTTAATCTTACCAATAGTCTTTTTAAATAGTGTCTTCGTAATCATCCTCAATGTAATTTCAGCATTTTGCTGATGTGAAAATAATGATATGCAAAAACTTTTCATTATTTTAACAAAGATCAGTTACGATCCCACTGTAATCTGTTTTATTGAACTCAAGAATATAAACAATAGTAATAGCAGTTTAAATTTAAATAATAGTATATCATACTCTACTTAGCTCTACCCACTCAGTGTCGTCGTAATCCTGACTGTAATGACATTTATCACAGTATGCCTACAATATACTTGCTTGTTTAAAATTTTACTAATGACACTCACTCTGAATATATATTACCCAAACAAACAATAATTGCGATTGCAATTGCTGTTAAACTGCTCTTCGACGATCTCTTAATCTTACCAATAGTCTTTTTAAATAGTGTCGTCGTAATCATCCTCAATGTAATTTTAGCATTTTGCTGATGTGAAAAATAATGATATGCAAAAACTTTTCATTATTTTAACAAAGTACAGTTACGATCCCAGTGTAATCTGATTTTTTAAACTCAACAATATAAACAGTAGAAATAACAGTTTGAAATTCAATAACAGTATACCATACTCTACTTTGCCCTACTCAGGCAGTGTCGTCATAATCCTGACTGTAATGACATTTATCACAGTATGCCTACAATATACTTGCTTGTCTAAAAGATTACTAATGACACTCGTTCACCATATATTGCGTAATTTAACAATAACTGCAATTGCATTAGCTGTAATCCGTTTTCCAGCGATCTCTTAATCTTACCAATAGTCTTTTTCAATAGTGTAGTTAGAAATCATTAATGTAATTTGAGCATTTCCCTGAGGTGAAACATAATGATCTGAAAATCTTTTTATTATTCTATCAAAGTTTAGTTACCAATAGTCTTTTAAAAGAGTGTCGTTATAATCCTCAATGTAATTTTAGCATTTTGCTGATGTGAAAAATAATGATATGTAAAAACTTTTCATTATTTTAACAAAGTACGGTTACGATGCCAGTGTAATCTGATTTTTTAAACTTAACAATATAAACAATAGTCATAACAGTTTAAAATTAATTAACAGAATATCATACTCTACTTTGCTCTACTCGGGCAGTGTCGTCGTAATCCTTACTGTAAAGAAATTTGTCACAGTATAACTACAATATACTCGATTATTCAAAATTTTACTAATGACACTCGCTGTCTATATATATTACCTAATCAAACAATAACTGCGATTGCAATTGCTGTAAACTGCTCTTCGACGATCTCTTAATCTTAGCAATAGTCTTTTTAAATAGTGTCGTTATAATCCTTAATGTAACTTCTGCATATTCCTGAGATGAATCATAATGATATGTAAGAAATTTTATTATTCTATCAAAGTTCAGTTACGATCCCAGTGTAATGTGATTTATTAAACTCAACAATATAAACTATAGTAATAACAGTTTGAAATAAACTAACAGTATATCTAACTCTACTTTGTTCTACTCAGGCAGTGTCGTCGTAATCCTGACTGTATTGACATTTGTCACAGTAAGCCTACAATATACTTGCTTGTCTAAAAGTTTACTAATGACACTCGTACCCCATATATTACGTAATTTAACAATAACTGCGATTGCATTAGCTGTAACCCGTTTTCCAGCGATCTCTTAATCTTACCAATAGTCTTTTTAAATAGTGTCTTCGTAATCATCCACAATGTAATTTCAGCATTTTGCTGATATGAAAATAATGATATGCAAAAACTTTTCATTATTTTAACAAAGTTCAGTTACGATCCCACTGTAATCTGTTTTATTGAACTCAAGAATATAAACAATAGTAATAGCAGTTTAAATTTAAATAATAGTATATCATACTCTACTTAGCTCTACCCACTCAGTGTCGTCGTAATCCTGACTGTAATGACATTTATCACAGTATGCCTACAATATACTTGCTTGTCTAAAAGATTACTAATGACACTCGTTCACCATATATTGCGTAATTTAACAATAACTGCAATTGCATTAGCTGTAATCCGTTTTCCAGCGATCTCTTAATCTTACCAATAGTCTTTTTCAATAGTATTGTTAGAAATCATTAATGTAATTTCAGTATTTCCCTGAGGTGAAACATAATGATCTGAAAATCTTTTTATTATTCTATCAAAGTTTAGTTACCAATAGTCTTTTTAAATAGTGTCGCTGTAATCCTCAATGTAATTTTAGCATTTTGCTGATGTGAAAAATAATGATATGTAAAAACTTTTCATTATTTTAACAAAGTACGGTTACGATGCCAGTGTAATCTGATTTTTTAAACTTAACAATATAAACAATAGTCATAACAGTTTAAAATGAATTAACAGAATATCATACTCTACTTTGCTCTACTCGGGCAGTGTCGTCGTAATCCTTACTGTAAAGAAATTTGTCACAGTATAACTACAATATAGTCGATTATTCAAAATTTTACTAATGACACTCGCTGTCTATATATATTACCTAATCAAACAATAACTGCGATTGCAATTGCTGTAAACTGCTCTTCGACGATCTCTTAATCTTAGCAATAGTCTTTTTAAATTGTGTCGTTATAATCCTTAATGTAACTTCTGCATATTCCTGAGATGAATCATAATGATATGTAAGAAATTTTATTATTCTATCAAAGTTCAGTTACGATCCCAGTGTAATGTGATTTATTAAACTCAACAATATAAACTATAGTAATAACAGTTTGAAATAAACTAACAGTATATCTAACTCTACTTTGTTCTACTCAGGCAGTGTCGTCGTAATCCTGACTGTATTGACATTTGTCACAGTAAGCCTACAATATACTTGCTTGTCTAAAAGTTTACTAATGACACTCGTACCCCATATATTACGTAATTTAACAATAACTGCAATTGCATTAGCTGTAATCCGTTTTCCAGCGATCTCTTAATCTTACCAATAGTCTTTTTCAATAGTGTAGTTAGAAATCATTAATGTAATTTGAGCATTTTCCTGAGGTGAAACATAATGATCTGAAAATCTTTTTATTATTCTATCAAAGTTTAGTTACCAATAGTCTTTTAAAAGAGTGTCGTTATAATCCTCAATGTAATTTTAGCATTTTGCTGATGTGAAAAATAATGATATGTAAAAACTTTTCATTATTTTAACAAAGTACGGTTACGATCCCAGTGTAATCTGATTTTTTAAACTCAACAATATAAACAGTAGTAATAACAGTTTAAAATTCAATAACAGTATACCATACTCTACTTTGCCCGACTCAGGCAGTGTCGTCATAATCCTGACTGTAATGACATTTATCACAGTATGCCTGCAATATACTTGCTTGTCTAAAAGATTACTAATGACACTCTCTCACCATATATTGCGTAATTTAACAATAACTGCAATTGCATTAGCTGTAATCCGTTTTCCAGCGATCTCTTAATCTTACCAATAGTCTTTTTCAATAGTGTAGTTAGAAATCATTAATGTAATTTGAGCATTTCCCTGAGGTGAAACATAATGATCTGAAAATCTTTTTATTATTCTATCGAAGTTTAGTTACCAATAGTCTTTTAAAAGAGTGTCGTTATAATCCTCAATGTAATTTTAGCATTTTGCTAATGTGAAAAATAATGATATGTAAAAACTTTTCATTATTTTAACAAAGTACGGTTACGATCCCAGTGTAATCTGATTTTTTAAACTCAACAATATCAACAATAGTCATAACAGTTTAAAATTAATTAACAGAATATCATACTCTACTTTGCTCTACTCGGGCAGTGTCGTCGTAATCCTTACTGTAAAGAAATTTGTCACAGTATAACTACAATATACTCGATTATTCAAAAGTTTACTAATGACACTCGCTGTCTATATATATTACCTAATCAAACAATAACTGCGATTGCAATTGCTGTAAACTGCTCTTCGACGATCTCTTAATCTTAGCAATAGTCTTTTTAAATAGTGTCGTTATAATCCTTAATGTAACTTCTGCATATTCCTGAGATGAATCATAATGATATGCAAGAAATTTTATTATTCTATCAAAGTTCAGTTACGATCCCAGTGTAATGTGATTTATTAAACTCAACAATATAAACTATAGTAATAACAGTTTGAAATAAACTAACAGTATATCTAACTCTACTTTGTTCTACTCAGGCAGTGTCGTCGTAATCCTGACTGTATTGACATTTGTCACAGTAAGCCTACAATATACTTGCTTGTCTAAAAGTTTACTAATGACACTCGTACCCCATATATTACGTAATTTAACAATAACTTCGATTGCATTAGCTGTAACCCGTTTTCCAGCGATCTCTTAATCTTACCAATAGTCTTTTTAAATAGTGTCTTCGTAATCATCCTCAATGTAATTTCAGCATTTTGCTGATGTGAAAATAATGATATGCAAAAACTTTTCATTATTTTAACAAAGATCAGTTACGATCCCACTGTAATCTGTTTTATTGAACTCAAGAATATAAACAATAGTAATAACAGTTTAAATTTAAATAATAGTATATCATACTCTACTTAGCTCTACCCACTCAGTGTCGTCGTAATCCTGACTGTAATGACATTTATCACAGTATGCCTACAATATACTTGCTTGTTTAAAATTTTACTAATGACACTCACTCTGAATATATATTACCCAAACAAACAATAATTGCGATTGCAATTGCTGTTAAACTGCTCTTCGACGATCTCTTAATCTTACCAATAGTCTTTTTAAATAGTGTCGTCGTAATCATCCTCAATGTAATTTTAGCATTTTGCTGATGTGAAAAATAATGATATGCAAAAACTTTTCATTATTTTAACAAAGTACGGTTACGATCCCAGTGTAATCTGATTTTTTAAACTCAACAATATAAACAGTAGTAATAACAGTTTGAAATTCAATAACAGTATACCATACTCTACTTTGCCCTACTCAGGCAGTGTCGTCATAATCCTGACTGTAATGACATTTATCACAGTATGCCTACAATATACTTGCTTGTCTAAAAGATTACTAATGACACTCGTTCACCATATATTGCGTAATTTAACAATAACTGCAATTGCATTAGCTGTAACCCGTTTTCCAGCGATCTCTTAATCTTACCAATAGTCTTTTTAAATAGTGTCTTCGTAATCATCCTCAATGTAATTTCAGCATTTTGCTGATGTGAAAATAATGATATGCAAAAACTTTTCATTATTTTAACAAAGATCAGTTACGATCCCACTGTAATCTGTTTTATTGAACTCAAGAATATAAACAATAGTAATAGCAGTTTAAATTTAAATAATAGTATATCATACTCTACTTAGCTCTACCCACTCAGTGTCGTCGTAATCCTGACTGTAATGACATTTATCACAGTATGCCTACAATATACTTGCTTGTTTAAAATTTTACTAATGACTCTCACTCTGAATATATATTACCCAAACAAACAATAATTGCGATTGCAATTGCTGTTAAACTGCTCTTCGACGATCTCTTAATCTTACCAATAGTCTTTTTAAATAGTGTCTTCGTAATCATCCTCAATGTAATTTCAGCATTTTGCTGATGTGAAAATAATGATATGCAAAAACTTTTCATTATTTTAACAAAGATCAGTTACGATCCCACTGTAATCTGTTTTATTGAACTCAAGAATATAAACAATAGTAATAGCAGTTTAAATTTAAATAATAGTATATCATACTCTACTTAGCTCTACCCACTCAGTGTCGTCGTAATCCTGACTGTAATGACATTTATCACAGTATGCCTACAATATACTTGCTTGTTTAAAATTTTACTAATGACACTCACTCTGAATATATATTACCCAAACAAACAATAATTGCGATTGCAATTGCTGTTAAACTGCTCTTCGACGATCTCTTAATCTTACCAATAGTCTTTTTAAATAGTGTCGTCGTAATCATCCTCAATGTAATTTTAGCATTTTGCTGATGTGAAAAATAATGATATGCAAAAACTTTTCATTATTTTAACAAAGTACGGTTACGATCCCAGTGTAATCTGATTTTTTAAACTCAACAATATAAACAGTAGTAATAACAGTTTAAAATTCAATAACAGTATACCATACCCTACTTTGCCCTACTCAGGCAGTGACGTCATAATCCTGACTGTAATGACATTTATCACAGTATGCCTACAATATACTTGCTTGTCTAAAAGATTACTAATGACACTCGTTCACCATATATTGCGTAATTTAACAATAACTGCAATTGCATTAGCTGTAATCCGTTTTCCAGCGATCTCTTAATCTTACCAATAGTCTTTTTCAATAGTGTAGTTAGAAATCATTAATGTAATTTGAGCATTTCCCTGAGGTGAAACATAATGATCTGAAAATCTTTTTATTATTCTATCAAAGTTTAGTTACCAATAGTCTTTTAAAAGAGTGTCGTTATAATCCTCAATGTAATTTTAGCATTTTGCTGATGTGAAAAATAATGATATGTAAAAACTTTTCATTATTTTAACAAAGTACGGTTACGATCCCAGTGTAATCTGATTTTTTAAACTCAACAATATCAACAATAGTCATAACAGTTTAAAATTAATTAACAGAATATCATACTCTACTTTGCCCTACTCAGGCAGTGTCGTCATAATCCTGACTGTAATGACATTTATCACAGTATGCCTACAATATACTTGCTTGTCTAAAAGATTACTAATGACACTCGTTCACCATATATTGCGTAATTTAACAATAACTGCAATTGCATTAGCTGTAACCCGTTTTCCAGCGATCTCTTAATCTTACCAATAGTCTTTTTAAATAGTGTCTTCGTAATCATCCTCAATGTAATTTCAGCATTTTGCTGATGTGAAAATAATGATATGCAAAAACTTTTCATTATTTTAACAAAGATCAGTTACGATCCCACTGTAATCTGTTTTATTGAACTCAAGAATATAAACAATAGTAATAGCAGTTTAAATTTAAATAATAGTATATCATACTCTACTTAGCTCTACCCACTCAGTGTCGTCGTAATCCTGACTGTAATGACATTTATCACAGTATGCCTACAATATACTTGCTTGTTTAAAATTTTACTAATGACTCTCACTCTGAATATATATTACCCAAACAAACAATAATTGCGATTGCAATTGCTGTTAAACTGCTCTTCGACGATCTCTTAATCTTACCAATAGTCTTTTTAAATAGTGTCTTCGTAATCATCCTCAATGTAATTTCAGCATTTTGCTGATGTGAAAATAATGATATGCAAAAACTTTTCATTATTTTAACAAAGATCAGTTACGATCCCACTGTAATCTGTTTTATTGAACTCAAGAATATAAACAATAGTAATAGCAGTTTAAATTTAAATAATAGTATATCATACTCTACTTAGCTCTACCCACTCAGTGTCGTCGTAATCCTGACTGTAATGACATTTATCACAGTATGCCTACAATATACTTGCTTGTTTAAAATTTTACTAATGACACTCACTCTGAATATATATTACCCAAACAAACAATAATTGCGATTGCAATTGCTGTTAAACTGCTCTTCGACGATCTCTTAATCTTACCAATAGTCTTTTTAAATAGTGTCGTCGTAATCATCCTCAATGTAATTTTAGCATTTTGCTGATGTGAAAAATAATGATATGTAAAAACTTTTCATTATTTTAACAAAGTACGGTTACGATCCCAGTGTAATCTGATTTTTTAAACTCAACAATATCAACAATAGTCATAACAGTTTAAAATTAATTAACAGAATATCATACTCTACTTTGCCCTACTCAGGCAGTGTCGTCATAATCCTGACTGTAATGACATTTATCACAGTATGCCTACAATATACTTGCTTGTCTAAAAGATTACTAATGACACTCGTTCACCATATATTGCGTAATTTAACAATAACTGCAATTGCATTAGCTGTAACCCGTTTTCCAGCGATCTCTTAATCTTACCAATAGTCTTTTTAAATAGTGTCTTCGTAATCATCCTCAATGTAATTTCAGCATTTTGCTGATGTGAAAATAATGATATGCAAAAACTTTTCATTATTTTAACAAAGATCAGTTACGATCCCACTGTAATCTGTTTTATTGAACTCAAGAATATAAACAATAGTAATAGCAGTTTAAATTTAAATAAAAGTATATCATACTCTACTTAGCTCTACCCACTCAGTGTCGTCGTAATCCTGACTGTAATGACATTTATCACAGTATGCCTACAATATACTTGCTTGTTTAAAATTTTACTAATGACTCTCACTCTGAATATATATTACCCAAACAAACAATAATTGCGATTGCAATTGCTGTTAAACTGCTCTTCGACGATCTCTTAATCTTACCAATAGTCTTTTTAAATAGTGTCTTCGTAATCATCCTTAATGTAATTTCAGCATTTTGCTGATGTGAAAATAATGATATGCAAAAACTTTTCATTATTTTAACAAAGATCAGTTACGATCCCACTGTAATCTGTTTTATTGAACTCAAGAATATAAACAATAGTAATAGCAGTTTAAATTTAAATAATAGTATATCATACTCTACTTAGCTCTACCCACTCAGTGTCGTCGTAATCCTGACTGTAATGACATTTATCACAGTATGCCTACAATATACTTGCTTGTTTAAAATTTTACTAATGACTCTCACTCTGAATATATATTACCCAAACAAACAATAATTGCGATTGCAATTGCTGTTAAACTGCTCTTCGACGATCTCTTAATCTTACCAATAGTCTTTTTAAATAGTGTCGTCGTAATCATCCTCAATGTAATTTTAGCATTTTGCTGATGTGAAAAATAATGATATGCAAAAACTTTTCATTATTTTAACAAAGTACGGTTACGATCCCAGTGTAATCTGATTTTTTAAACTCAACAATATAAACAGTAGTAATAACAGTTTGAAATTCAATAACAGTATACCATACTCTACTTTGCCCTACTCAGGCAGTGTCGTCATAATCCTGACTGTAATGACATTTATCACAGTATGCCTACAATATACTTGCTTGTCTAAAAGATTACTAATGACACTCGTTCACCATATATTGCGTAATTTAACAATAACTGCAATTGCATTAGCTGTAACCCGTTTTCCAGCGATCTCTTAATCTTACCAATAGTCTTTTTAAATAGTGTCTTCGTAATCATCCTCAATGTAATTTCAGCATTTTGCTGATGTGAAAATAATGATATGCAAAAACTTTTCATTATTTTAACAAAGATCAGTTACGATCCCACTGTAATCTGTTTTATTGAACTCAAGAATATAAACAATAGTAATAGCAGTTTAAATTTAAATAAAAGTATATCATACTCTACTTAGCTCTACCCACTCAGTGTCGTCGTAATCCTGACTGTAATGACATTTATCACAGTATGCCTACAATATACTTGCTTGTTTAAAATTTTACTAATGACTCTCACTCTGAATATATATTACCCAAACAAACAATAATTGCGATTGCAATTGCTGTTAAACTGCTCTTCGACGATCTCTTAATCTTACCAATAGTCTTTTTAAATAGTGTCTTCGTAATCATCCTTAATGTAATTTCAGCATTTTGCTGATGTGAAAATAATGATATGCAAAAACTTTTCATTATTTTAACAAAGATCAGTTACGATCCCACTGTAATCTGTTTTATTGAACTCAAGAATATAAACAATAGTAATAGCAGTTTAAATTTAAATAATAGTATATCATACTCTACTTAGCTCTACCCACTCAGTGCCGTCGTAATCCTGACTGTAATGACATTTATCACAGTATGCCTACAATATACTTGCTTGTTTAAAATTTTACTAATGACTCTCACTCTGAATATATATTACCCAAACAAACAATAATTGCGATTGCAATTGCTGTTAAACTGCTCTTCGACGATCTCTTAATCTTACCAATAGTCTTTTTAAATAGTGTCGTCGTAATCATCCTCAATGTAATTTTAGCATTTTGCTGATGTGAAAAATAATGATATGCAAAAACTTTTCATTATTTTAACAAAGTACGGTTACGATCCCAGTGTAATCTGATTTTTTAAACTCAACAATATAAACAGTAGTAATAACAGTTTAAAATTCAATAACAGTATACCATACTCTACTTTGCCCTACTCAGGCAGTGACGTCATAATCCTGACTGTAATGACATTTATCACAGTATGCCTACAATATACTTGCTTGTCTAAAAGATTACTAATGACACTCGTTCACCATATATTGCGTAATTTAACAATAACTGCAATTGCATTAGCTGTAATCCGTTTTCCAGCGATCTCTTAATCTTACCAATAGTCTTTTTCAATAGTGTAGTTAGAAATCATTAATGTAATTTGAGCATTTCCCTGAGGTGAAACATAATGATCTGAAAATCTTTTTATTATTCTATCAAAGTTTAGTTACCAATAGTCTTTTAAAAGAGTGTCGTTATAATCCTCAATGTAATTTTAGCATTTTGCTGATGTGAAAAATAATGATATGTAAAAACTTTTCATTATTTTAACAAAGTACGGTTACGATCCCAGTGTAATCTGATTTTTTAAACTCAACAATATCAACAATAGTCATAACAGTTTAAAATTAATTAACAGAATATCATACTCTACTTTGCTCTACTCGGGCAGTGTCGTCGTAATCCTTACTGTAAAGAAATTTGTCACAGTATAACTACAATATACCCGATTATTCAAAATTTTACTAATGACACTCGCTGTCTATATATATTACCTAATCAAACAATAACTGCGATTGCAATTGCTGTAAACTGCTCTTCGACGATCTCTTAATCTTAGCAATAGTCTTTTTAAATAGTGTCGTTATAATCCTTAATGTAACTTCTGCATATTCCTGAGATGAATCATAATGATATGTAAGAAATTTTATTATTCTATCAAAGTTCAGTTACGATCCCAGTGTAATATGATTTATTCAACTCAACAATATAAACTATAGTAATAACAGTTTGAAATAAACTAACAGTATATCTAACTCTACTTTGTTCTACTCAGGCAGTGTCGTCGTAATCCTGACTGTATTGACATTTGTCACAGTAAGCCTACAATATACTTGCTTGTCTAAAAGTTTAATAATGACACTCGTTCCCCATATATTACGTAATTTAACAATAACTGCGATTGCATTAGCTGTAACCCGTTTTCCAGCGATCTCTTAATCTTACCAATAGTCTTTTTAAATAGTGTCTTCGTAATCATCCTCAATGTAATTTCAGCATTTTGCTGATGTGAAATATAATGATATGCAAAAACTTTTCATTATTTTAACGAAGTTCAGTTACGATCCCACTGTAATCTGATTTATTGAACTCAAGAATATAAACAATAGTAATAACAGTTTAAATTTAAATAACAGTATATCATACTCTACTTTGCTCTACCCACTCAGTGTCGTCGTAATCCTGACTGTAATGACATTTATCACAGTATGCCTACAATATACTTGCTTGTCTAAAAGATTACTAATGACTCTCGTTCACCATATATTGCGCAATTTAACAATAACTGCAGTTGCATTAGCTGTAATCCGTTTCCCAGCGATCTCTTAATCTTACCAATAGTCTCTTTAAATAGTGTTGTTATAATCCTCAATGTAATTTTAGCATTTTGCTGATGTCAAAAATAATGATATGCAAAAACTTTTCATTATTTTAACAAAGTACGGTTACGATCCCAGTGCAATCTGATTTTTTAAACTCAACAATATAAACAGTAGTAATAACAGTTTAAAATTCAATAACAGTAGACCATACTCTACTTTGCTCTACTCAGGCAGTGTCGTCATAATCCTGCCTGTAATGACATTTATCACAGTATGCCTACAATATACTTGCTTGTCTAAAAGATTACTAATGACACTCGTTCTCCATATATTGCGTAATTTAACAATAACTGCGATTGCATTAGCTGTAAACCGTTTCCCAGCGATCTCTTAATCTTACCAATAGTCTTTTTAAATAGTGTCGCTGTAATCCTCAATGTAATTTCAGCATTTTGCTGATGTGAAAAATAATGATATGCAAAAACTGTTCTTTGATCTATCAAAGTTCAGTAACGAGATCAGTTTAATCTGATTTATTTATTTGTCACAGTTTGCCTACAATAAACGTGCGTGTTCAAAAGTTTACTATTGACACTAGTTCTCAACATATTACGTAATTTAACAATAACTGCGATTGCATTAGCTGTAACCCGTTTTCCAGCGATCTCTTAATCTTACCAATAGTCTTTTTAAATAGTGTCTTCGTAATCATCCTCAATGTAATTTCAGCATTTTGCTGATGTGAAAAATAATGATATGCAAAAACTTTTCATTATTTTAACAAATTACGGTTACGATCCCAGTGTAATCTGATTTTTCAAACTCAACAATATCAACAATAGTCATAACAGTTTAAATTTAAATAATAGTATATCATACTCTACTTTGCTCTACCCACTCAGTGTCGTCGTAATCCTGACTGTAATGACATTTATCACAGTATAACTACAATATACTCGATTATTCAAAATTTTACTAATGACACTCGCTGTCTATATATATTACCTAATCAAACAATAACTGCGATTGCAATTGCTGTAAACTGCTCTTCGACGATCTCTTAATCTTAGCAATAGTCTTTTTAAATAGTGTCGTTCTAATCCTTAATGTAACTTCTGCATATTCCTGAGATGAATCATAATGATATACAAGAAATTTTATTATTCTATCTAAGTTCAGTTATGATCCCAGTGTAATGTGATTTATTAAACTCAACAATATAAACTATAGTAATAACAGTTTGAAATAAACTAACAGTATATCTAACTCCACTTTGTTCTACTCAGGCAGTGTCGTCGTAATCCTGACTGTATTGACATTTGTCACAGAAAGCCTAGAATATACTTGCTTGTCTAAAAGTTTACTAATGACACTCGTTCCACATATATTACGTATTTTAACATTAAATGCAATTGCATTAGCTGTAATCCGTTTTCCAGCGATCTCTTAATCTTACCAATAGTCTTTTTCAATAGTGTAGTTAGAAATCATTAATGTAATTTGAGCATTTCCCTGAGGTGAAACATAATGATCTGAAAATCTTTTTATTATTCTATCAAAGTTTAGTTACCAATAGTCTTTTAAAAGAGTGTCGTTATAATCCTCAATGTAATTTTAGCATTTTGCTGATGTGAAAAATAATGATATGTAAAAACTTTTCATTATTTTAACAAAGTACGGTTACGATCCCAGTGTAATCTGATTTTTTAAACTCAACAATATCAACAATAGTCATAACAGTTTAAAATTAATTAACAGAATATCATACTCTACATTGCTCTACTCGGGCAGTGTCGTCGTAATCCTTACTGTAAAGAAATTTGTCACAGTATAACTACAATATACTCGATTATTCAAAATTTTACTAATGACACTCGCTGTCTATATATATTACCTAATCAAACAATAACTGCGATTGCAATTGCTGTAAACTGCTCTTCGACGATCTCTTAATCTTAGCAATAGTCTTTTTAAATAGTGTCGTTATAATCCTTAATGTAACTTCTGCATATTCCTGAGATGAATCATAATGATATGCAAGAAATTTTATTATTCTATCAAAGTTCAGTTACGATCCCAGTGTAATGTGATTTATTCAACTCAACAATATAAACTATAGTAATAACAGTTTGAAATAAACTAACAGTATATCTAACTCTACTTTGTTCTACTCAGGCAGTGTCGTCGTAATCCTGACTGTATTGACATTTGTCACAGTAAGCCTAGAATATACTTGCTTGTCTAAAAGTTTACTAATGACACTCGTTCCACATATATTACGTATTTTAACATTAAATGCAATTGCATTAGCTGTAATCCGTTTTCCAGCGATCTCTTAATCTTACCAATAGTCTTTTTCAATAGTGTAGTTAGAAATCATTAATGTAATTTGAGCATTTCCCTGAGGTGAAACATAATGATCTGAAAATCTTTTTATTATTCTATCAAAGTTTAGTTACCAATAGTCTTTTAAAAGAGTGTCGTTATAATCCTCAATGTAATTTTAGCATTTTGCTGATGTGAAAAATAATGATATGTAAAAACTTTTCATTATTTTAACAAAGTACGGTTACGATCCCAGTGTAATCTGATTTTTTAAACTCAACAATATCAACAATAGTCATAACAGTTTAAAATTAATTAACAGAATATCATACTCTACATTGCTCTACTCGGGCAGTGTCGTCGTAATCCTTACTGTAAAGAAATTTGTCACAGTATAACTACAATATACTCGATTATTCAAAATTTTACTAATGACACTCGCTGTCTATATATATTACCTAATCAAACAATAACTGCGATTGCAATTGCTGTAAACTGCTCTTCGACGATCTCTTAATCTTAGCAATAGTCTTTTTAAATAGTGTCGTTATAATCCTTAATGTAACTTCTGCATATTCCTGAGATGAATCATAATGATATGCAAGAAATTTTATTATTCTATCAAAGTTCAGTTACGATCCCAGTGTAATGTGATTTATTCAACTCAACAATATAAACTATAGTAATAACAGTTTGAAATAAACTAACAGTATATCTAACTCTACTTTGTTCTACTCAGGCAGTGTCGTCGTAATCCTGACTGTATTGACATTTGTCACAGTAAGCCTACAATATACTTGCTTGTCTAAAAGTTTAATAATGACACTCGTTCCCCATATATTACGTAATTTAACAATAACTGCGATTGCATTAGCTGTAACCCGTTTTCCAGCGATCTCTTAATCTTACCAATAGTCTTTTTAAATAGTGTCTTCGTAATCATCCTCAATGTAATTTCAGCATTTTGCTGATGTGAAATATAATGATATGCAAAAACTTTTCATTATTTTAACAAAGTTCAGTTACGATCCCACTGTAATCTGATTTATTGAACTCAAGAATATAAACAATAGTAATAACAGTTTAAATTTAAATAACAGTATATCATACTCTACTTTGCTCTACCCACTCAGTGTCGTCGTAATCCTGACTGTAATGACATTTATCACAGTATGCCTACAATATACTTGCTTGTCTAAAAGTTTACTAATGACACTCGTTCCCCATATATTACGTAATTTAACAATATCTGCGATTGCATTAGCTGTAAACCGTTTCCCAGCGATCTCTTAATCTTACCAATAGTCTTTTTAAATAGTGTCGCTGTAATCCTCAATGTAAATTTTAGCATTTTGCTGATGTGAAAAATAATGATATGCAAAAACTTTTCATTATTTTAACAAAGTACGGTTACGATCCCAGTGTAATCTGACTTTTTAAACTTAACAATATAAACAGTAGTAATAACAGTTTAAGATTCAATAACAGTATACCATACTCTACTTTGCTCTACTCAGGCAGTGTCGTCGTAATCCTGACTGTATTGACATTTGTCACAGTAAGCCTACAATATACTTGCTTGTCTAAAAGATTACTAATGACTCTCGTTCACCATATATTGCGCAATTTAACAATAACTGCAGTTGCATTAGCTGTAATCCGTTTCCCAGCGATCTCTTAATCTTACCAATAGTCTCTTTAAATAGTGTTGTTATAATCCTCAATGTAATTTTAGCATTTTGCTGATGTCAAAAATAATGATATGCAAAAACTTTTCATTATTTTAACAAAGTACGGTTACGATCCCAGTGCAATCTGATTTTTTAAACTCAACAATATAAACAGTAGTAATAACAGTTTAAAATTCAATAACAGTATACCATACTCTACTTTGCTCTACTCAGGCAGTGTCGTCATAATCCTGCCTGTAATGACATTTATCACAGTATGCCTACAATATACTTGCTTGTCTAAAATATTACTAATGACACTCGTTCACCATATATTGCGTAATTTAACAATAACTGCGATTGCATTAGCTGTAAACCGTTTCCCAGCGATCTCTTAATCTTACCAATAGTCTTTTTAAATAGTGTCGCTGTAATCCTTCATGTAATTTCACCATTTTCATGAGATGAAGCATAATGATATGCAAAATCTTTTCGTTATTTTAACAAAGTTCAGTTACCTTCCCAGTGTAATCTGATTTATTAAACTCAACAATATCAACAATAGTCATAACATTTTTAAATTAATTAACAGAATATCATACTCTACTTTGCTCTACTCGGGCAGTGTCGTCGTAATCCTTACTTAATGAAATTTGTCACAGTATAACTACAATATACTCGATTGTTCAAAATTTTACTAATGACACTCGCTGTCTATATATATTACCTAATCAAACAATAACTGCGATTGCAATTGCTGTAAACTGCTCTTCGACGATCTCTTAATCTTAGCAATAGTCTTTTTAAATAGTGTCGTTATAATCCTTAATGTAACTTCTACATATTCCTGAGATGAATCATAATGATATGCAAGAAATTTTATTATTCTATCAAAGTTCAGTTACGATCCCAGTGTAATGTGATTTATTAAACTCAACAATATAAACTATAGTAATAACAGTTTGAAATAAACTAACAGTATATCTAACTCCACTTTGTTCTACTCAGGCAGTGTCGTCGTAATCCTGACTGTATTGACATTTGTCACAGAAAGCCTAGAATATACTTGCTTGTCTAAAAGTTTACTAATGACACTCGTTCCACATATATTACGTATTTTAACATTAAATGCGATTACATTAGCTGCAACCCGTTTGCCAGCGATCTATTAATCTTTCCAATAGTCTTTTAAAAGGGTGTCGTTATAATCCTTAATGGAATTTCACCATTTTCCTGAGATGAAACATAATGATATGCAAAATCTTTTCATTATTTTAACAAAGTTCAATTACCTTCCCAATGTAATCTGATTTATTAAACTGAACAATATCAACAATAGTCATAACAGTTTAAAATTAAATAACAGAATATCATACTCTACTTTGCTCTACTCAGGCAGTGTCGTCGTAATCCTTACTTAATGAAATTTGTCACAGTATAACTACAATATACTCGATTGTTCAAAATTTTACTAATGACACTCGCTGTCTATATATATTACCTAATCAAACAATAACTGCGATTGCAATTGCTGTAAACTGCTCTTCGACGATCTCTTAATCTTAGCAATAGTCTTTTTAAATAGTGTCGTTATAATCCTTAATGTAACTTCTGCATATTCCTGAGATGAATCATAATGATATGCAAGAAATTTTATTATTCTATCAAAGTTCAGTTACGATCCCAGTGTAATGTGATTTATTAAACTCAACAATATAAACTATAGTAATAACAGTTTGAAATAAACTAACAGTATATCTAACTCCACTTTGTTCTACTCAGGCAGTGTCGTCGTAATCCTGACTGTATTGACATTTGTCACAGGAAGCCTAGAATATACTTGCTTGTCTAAAAGTTTACTAATGACACTCGTTCCACATATATTACGTATTTTAACATTAAATGCGATTGCATTAGCTGCAACCCGTTTCCCAGCGGTCTATTAATCTTACCCATAGTCTTTTTAAATAGTGTCTTCATAATCATATTCAATGTAATTTCAGCATTCTGCTGATGTGAAAAATAATGATATGCAAAAACTTTTCATTATTTTAACAAAGTACGGTTACGATCCTAGTGTAATCGGATTTTTTAAACTCAACAATATCAACAGTAGTAATAACAGTTTAAAATTCAATAACAGTATACCATACTCTACTTTGCTCTACTCAGGCAGTGTCGTCATAATCCTGCCTGTAATCCTGCCTTGTCTAAAAGATTACTAATGACACTCGTTCACCATATATTGCGTAATTTAACAATAACTGCGATTGCATTAGCTGTAAACCGTTTCCCAGCGCTCTCTTAATCTTACCAATAGTCTTTTTAAATAGTGTCGCTGTTATCCTCAATGTAATTTCAGCATTTTGCTGATGTGAAAAATAATGATATGCGAAAACCGTTCTTTGATCTATCAAAGTTCAGTAACGAGATCAGTTTAATTTGATTTATTTATTTGTCACAGTTTGCCTACAATAAACGTGCGTGTACAAAAGTTTACTATTGACACTAATTCTCAACATATTACGTAATTTAACAATAACTGCGATAGCATTAGCTGTAACCCGTTTTCCAGCGATCTCTTAATGTTACTAATAGTCTTTTTAAATAGAGTCGTCGTAATCATCCTCAATGTAATTTTAGCATTTTGCTGATGTGAAAAATAATGATATGCAAAAACTTTTCATTATTTTAACAAAGTACGGTTACGATCCCAGTGTAATCTGATTTATTAAACTCAACAATATCAACAATAGTCATAACATTTTTAAATTAATTAACAGAATATCATACTCTACTTTGCTCTACTCGGGCAGTGTCGTCGTAATCCTTACTTAATGAAATTTGTCACAGTATAACTACAATATACTCGATTGTTCAAAATTTTACTAATGACACTCGCTGTCTATATATATTACCTAATCAAACAATAACTGCGATTGCAATTGCTGTAAACTGCTCTTCGACGATCTCTTAATCTTAGCAATAGTCTTTTTAAATAGTGTCGTTATAATCCTTAATGTAACTTCTACATATTCCTGAGATGAATCATAATGATATGCAAGAAATTTTATTATTCTATCAAAGTTCAGTTACGATCCCAGTGTAATGTGATTTATTAAACTCAACAATATAAACTATAGTAATAACAGTTTGAAATAAACTAACAGTATATCTAACTCCACTTTGTTCTACTCAGGCAGTGTCGTCGTAATCCTGACTGTATTGACATTTGTCACAGAAAGCCTAGAATATACTTGCTTGTCTAAAAGTTTACTAATGACACTCGTTCCACATATATTACGTATTTTAACATTAAATGCGATTACATTAGCTGCAACCCGTTTGCCAGCGATCTATTAATCTTTCCAATAGTCTTTTAAAAGAGTGTCGTTATAATCCTTAATGGAATTTCACCATTTTCCTGAGATGAAACATAATGATATGCAAAATCTTTTCGTTATTTTAACAAAGTTCAGTTACCTTCCCAGTGTAATCTGATTTATTAAACTCAACAATATCAACAATAGTCATAACAGTTTAAAATTAAATAACAGAATATCATACTCTACTTTGCTCTACTCAGGCAGTGTCGTCGTAATCCTTACTTAATGAAATTTGTCACAGTATAACTACAATATACTCGATTGTTCAAAATTTTACTAATGACACTCGCTGTCTATATATATTACCTAATCAAACAATAACTGCGATTGCAATTGCTGTAAACTGCTCTTCGACGATCTCTTAATCTTAGCAATAGTCTTTTTAAATAGTGTCGTTATAATCCTTAATGTAACTTCTACATATTCCTGAGATGAATCATAATGATATGCAAGAAATTTTATTATTCTATCAAAGTTCAGTTACGATCCCAGTGTAATGTGATTTATTAAACTCAACAATATAAACTATAGTAATAACAGTTTGAAATAAACTAACAGTATATCTAACTCCACTTTGTTCTACTCAGGCAGTGTCGTCGTAATCCTGACTGTATTGACATTTGTCACAGAAAGCCTAGAATATACTTGCTTGTCTAAAAGTTTACTAATGACACTCGTTCCACATATATTACGTATTTTAACATTAAATGCGATTACATTAGCTGCAACCCGTTTGCCAGCGATCTATTAATCTTTCCAATAGTCTTTTAAAAGGGTGTCGTTATAATCCTTAATGGAATTTCACCATTTTCCTGAGATGAAACATAATGATATGCAAAATCTTTTCATTATTTTAACAAAGTTCAATTACCTTCCCAATGTAATCTGATTTATTAAACTGAACAATATCAACAATAGTCATAACAGTTTAAAATTAAATAACAGAATATCATACTCTACTTTGCTCTACTCAGGCAGTGTCGTCGTAATCCTTACTTAATGAAATTTGTCACAGTATAACTACAATATACTCGATTGTTCAAAATTTTACTAATGACACTCGCTGTCTATATATATTACCTAATCAAACAATAACTGCGATTGCAATTGCTGTAAACTGCTCTTCGACGATCTCTTAATCTTAGCAATAGTCTTTTTAAATAGTGTCGTTATAATCCTTAATGTAACTTCTGCATATTCCTGAGATGAATCATAATGATATGCAAGAAATTTTATTATTCTATCAAAGTTCAGTTACGATCCCAGTGTAATGTGATTTATTAAACTCAACAATATAAACTATAGTAATAACAGTTTGAAATAAACTAACAGTATATCTAACTCCACTTTGTTCTACTCAGGCAGTGTCGTCGTAATCCTGACTGTATTGACATTTGTCACAGGAAGCCTAGAATATACTTGCTTGTCTAAAAGTTTACTAATGACACTCGTTCCACATATATTACGTATTTTAACATTAAATGCGATTGCATTAGCTGCAACCCGTTTGCCAGCGATCTATTAATCTTTCCAATAGTCTTTTAAAAGGGTGTCGTTATAATCCTTAATGGAATTTCACCATTTTCCTGAGATGAAACATAATGATATGCAAAATCTTTTCATTATTTTAACAAAGTTCAATTACCTTCCCAATGTAATCTGATTTATTAAACTGAACAATATCAACAATAGTCATAACAGTTTAAAATTAAATAACAGAATATCATACTCTACTTTGCTCTACTCAGGCAGTGTCGTCGTAATCCTTACTTAATGAAATTTGTCACAGTATAACTACAATATACTCGATTGTTCAAAATTTTACTAATGACACTCGCTGTCTATATATATTACCTAATCAAACAATAACTGCGATTGCAATTGCTGTAAACTGCTCTTCGACGATCTCTTAATCTTAGCAATAGTCTTTTTAAATAGTGTCGTTATAATCCTTAATGTAACTTCTGCATATTCCTGAGATGAATCATAATGATATGCAAGAAATTTTATTATTCTATCAAAGTTCAGTTACGATCCCAGTGTAATGTGATTTATTAAACTCAACAATATAAACTATAGTAATAACAGTTTGAAATAAACTAACAGTATATCTAACTCCACTTTGTTCTACTCAGGCAGTGTCGTCGTAATCCTGACTGTATTGACATTTGTCACAGGAAGCCTAGAATATACTTGCTTGTCTAAAAGTTTACTAATGACACTCGTTCCACATATATTACGTATTTTAACATTAAATGCGATTGCATTAGCTGCAACCCGTTTCCCAGCGGTCTATTAATCTTACCCATAGTCTTTTTAAATAGTGTCTTCATAATCATATTCAATGTAATTTCAGCATTCTGCTGATGTGAAAAATAATGATATGCAAAAACTTTTCATTATTTTAACAAAGTACGGTTACGATCCTAGTGTAATCGGATTTTTTAAACTCAACAATATCAACAGTAGTAATAACAGTTTAAAATTCAATAACAGTATACCATACTCTACTTTGCTCTACTCAGGCAGTGTCGTCATAATCCTGCCTGTAATCCTGCCTTGTCTAAAAGATTACTAATGACACTCGTTCACCATATATTGCGTAATTTAACAATAACTGCGATTGCATTAGCTGTAAACCGTTTCCCAGCGCTCTCTTAATCTTACCAATAGTCTTTTTAAATAGTGTCGCTGTTATCCTCAATGTAATTTCAGCATTTTGCTGATGTGAAAAATAATGATATGCGAAAACCGTTCTTTGATCTATCAAAGTTCAGTAACGAGATCAGTTTAATTTGATTTATTTATTTGTCACAGTTTGCCTACAATAAACGTGCGTGTACAAAAGTTTACTATTGACACTAATTCTCAACATATTACGTAATTTAACAATAACTGCGATAGCATTAGCTGTAACCCGTTTTCCAGCGATCTCTTAATGTTACTAATAGTCTTTTTAAATAGAGTCGTCGTAATCATCCTCAATGTAATTTTAGCATTTTGCTGATGTGAAAAATAATGATATGCAAAAACTTTTCATTATTTTAACAAAGTACGGTTACGATCCCAGTGTAATCTGATTTATTAAACTCAACAATATCAACAATAGTCATAACATTTTTAAATTAATTAACAGAATATCATACTCTACTTTGCTCTACTCGGGCAGTGTCGTCGTAATCCTTACTTAATGAAATTTGTCACAGTATAACTACAATATACTCGATTGTTCAAAATTTTACTAATGACACTCGCTGTCTATATATATTACCTAATCAAACAATAACTGCGATTGCAATTGCTGTAAACTGCTCTTCGACGATCTCTTAATCTTAGCAATAGTCTTTTTAAATAGTGTCGTTATAATCCTTAATGTAACTTCTACATATTCCTGAGATGAATCATAATGATATGCAAGAAATTTTATTATTCTATCAAAGTTCAGTTACGATCCCAGTGTAATGTGATTTATTAAACTCAACAATATAAACTATAGTAATAACAGTTTGAAATAAACTAACAGTATATCTAACTCCACTTTGTTCTACTCAGGCAGTGTCGTCGTAATCCTGACTGTATTGACATTTGTCACAGAAAGCCTAGAATATACTTGCTTGTCTAAAAGTTTACTAATGACACTCGTTCCACATATATTACGTATTTTAACATTAAATGCGATTACATTAGCTGCAACCCGTTTGCCAGCGATCTATTAATCTTTCCAATAGTCTTTTAAAAGAGTGTCGTTATAATCCTTAATGGAATTTCACCATTTTCCTGAGATGAAACATAATGATATGCAAAATCTTTTCATTATTTTAACAAAGTTCAATTACCTTCCCAATGTAATCTGATTTATTAAACTGAACAATATCAACAATAGTCATAACAGTTTAAAATTAAATAACAGAATATCATACTCTACTTTGCTCTACTCAGGCAGTGTCGTCGTAATCCTTACTTAATGAAATTTGTGACAGTATAACTACAATATACTCGATTGTTCAAAATTTTACTAATGACACTCGCTGTCTATATATATTACCTAATCAAACAATAACTGCGATTGCAATTGCTGTAAACTGCTCTTCGACGATCTCTTAATCTTAGCAATAGTCTTTTTAAATAGTGTCGTTATAATCCTTAATGTAACTTCTGCATATTCCTGAGATGAATCATAATGATATGCAAGAAATTTTATTATTCTATCAAAGTTCAGTTACGATCCCAGTGTAATGTGATTTATTAAACTCAACAATATAAACTATAGTAATAACAGTTTGAAATAAACTAACAGTATATCTAACTCTACTTTGTTCTACTCAGGCAGTGTCGTCGTAATCCTGACTGTATTGACATTTGTCACAGTAAGCCTACAATATACTTGCTTGTCTAAAAGTTTAATAATGACACTCGTTCCCCATATATTACGTAATTAAAAAATAGCTGCGATTGCATTAGCTGTAACCCGTTTCCCAGCGATCTCTTAATCTTACCAATAGTCTTTTTAAATAGTGTCGTTGTAATCCTTAATGTAATTTCAGCATTTTGCTGATGTGAAAAATAATAATATGCAAAAACCGTTCTTTGATCTATCAAAGTTCAGTAACGAGATCAGTTTAATCTGATTTATTTATTTGTCACAGTTTGCCTACAATATTTATAATTAATACCAAATTAATAATAAATTAATACTGATTTATTTAACTCAACAATATAAACTATAGTAATAACAGTTTGTTATTACTATAGTTTATATTGTTTATTATAGAAACATTCATGTAAGCATTCAAAAATTGGATGCTTTCAGATACTGCATTCAAATTTGAAATGAATGCGTTTGCACTCAAAATAAGTTTTATTTAAACAATTTATCTATTAATTAATATATAAGAATAATTTATTCAGAATAACGTATACTTTCGCTAACTATACGTAACTATGCAAGTTATATGCGCAAGTATGCTTTATTCATATAAGTATCACATCTATAATTATCTATGATAAGCGTTCAAATGTCCGTCGTACTGTATATATATATATATATATATATATATACATATATGTAGTATTATACAATATACAAACATAATTAAAAAATGTTTGTATATTGTATAATACTACATATATGTATTATAACGGGTTGCTGCTACCCGTACCCACGCGGTATTCGAGGCAGGTTGAGCGAGCGACGACACAGGCAGCATTGGCTGTAAGGATAGCATGCTTGCTTAGAGATCTCGGGGACGTCGGATCGATCCTCGGTCCCGGCGCTCCTTTTGTGTTTTTCGTCGCTCACTTAAGTTCCCACCCGTTACAGTATATATATATATTGTAACGGGGTGGTTTTTAGGCGGCTATCTGCCTATGTACCCCGTACAAATGCAAAGTCCTCCTGTACTTTGCTTTTGCGAGATGCTGTACTCGCTCGTGTGGTCGCCTACCTGCGACGATGTCCCGGTGCTCAGTATGCACTACACTCCTGTGTAGTGCCCGCGGAGGCGGCGGTATTTGGCGGTTTAGATAGGAAGAGGGATCGGGACGACGATTGAATGAACACACTACCGATTCTAATAAAAAGGCGTTTATTCAGTTAAACAATCCGGCGTCCGTATTGCGCGTATTCGCGTCGCGAGAAGGCCACAAAATATCCCGGAACAACGACTGGGGCCAAATGCCTCGCCAGTCGATCGCGTATAAATAAAAAGGAAAATGAGATCCTACTTTAGCTTATACGACGATACTCGTTGTACTTTGGCCAGGGAGTCCTCTGCTCGACCTTGCCGTATCCTTGGGCTGTGGTAGCGTTGGGTTGCTGCCGTTGCTGCTGTTGCTGCTCCAGATGCTGCTGTCGCTTCTAGGGCTGCTGTTGCTGCTAGGGCTGCTGTGCTATGGTTGCTGCTTGGGCTGCTCTCTTTGCTGCTGCTGTAGCTATAACTTTTGCGCGCGACGTCAGTACTATTCGCGAGAGCGGTCAAAAGTTAACTGTCTGGAATTTCCCTCGAATTGCGAGATCACTACCGGCCTTCCCGCGCTTTGGCTCCCCGCGCCGACGTGCGCGTCTCGCCGCCCGTTGCAACCCCCCCCCCCCCTAGAACCAAAATATCGCCCCGAATTTGGTTCTACCATACGTAGAGGGATAGGGTGGCGCCAAGTAATATACTCCTCATCTGTAACAATAAAAAAATTAAAATTTATTCAGAAAAAGGGGGCACTCTGGGCGCCGCCCTAATGAGGATAATTAGGCCACCGCGAAGCTCGGTTCACCCTCTCGTGGCCGCAGACGAAGCAGCTCCTTTTGGTCGTCCGCACTCCATGCGGACGAGCTAGTGGTGGCGGAACTGACCCCCTGCTGCTGGATCGCTGGGGCCTCCTCTGGGACCTGGACCGTGAACGGCTGGTTCGGCGCCTCTTTAATCCCCTGGGGTGTTCCTCACGTCTGTCCACCGACGGTCCCCGCGTCCCTGTGCGGGACCTGCTGCGCCGCACGACCGGCGTCGTTCGCCGGTTCACGGGAGAGACGTGCTGCCGATTCCCAGACCGGTCACGCCGAGTAGAGCCACCGCCTGCAGAGCGCGTATGCTTCTCTGGTTGCGGTGTGCTCCCCGAACGCACATCGGTCCGGGGTCGCCTGCACGCCCCTGGCCGGACCCCTCGGCGAACTTCGCCTCTGGCCGCGTTCTTGTCGGCGAGCCTCTTCCACGCCCGGACCTTCTCTAAAGCCGCCTCGGCTTCCTTAAGGGCCCGGTTTGCGCGGCTCTGCTCTTCCTGAGCACGCCGCCGTTGAGCTTCCTCGCGCGCTCGCGCGATTGCTCCGGGATGGGGCACTACCTTTGGGGCCACTCTTTGGCCCTCAGGTCTCCTGTGATGGCGCGACTGATCCACAGCCTTGAGCGCCGCCTTTTCTTCCTCGATAAGCCGCGTCCAGGCTTTCGAGCGCTGCTGGAAGGCCGCTCCGTATTGGCGCACGGCGCTATCATAGCGCCTAAATGCCTCTCGTGCCAATCTGCGAGCCTCCAGGCTCGCCTCTATCGCCTCCTCGATAGCTGGCCGCAGCTTGGCCCACTCCTTCTCCACCTCACTTGAGGCAGTCTCCAGAGCTGGTGATGGTGGTGCTGGGTCGATAGGCTGGGCGGACTCCAACCGCGCCGAGATGGGCAGGCCTGCGAATCGCAGGCGGCGCGGCGGAGCCTCACCGTCTTCCTCCGGTTGCTGGTCGATGGTGGTACTCGGGGGCGTTGTCAGGAGCTCATCCTCCCGAGTCTCCTCTGCCCAGTCCCTTCTCGGTCGCTCCTCCTCCTCCGACGGGTGGTCTAGGTCCATGAGGACCTCCTCGTCCGTGAGGGAGTCCGCCGGTAGGCGAGCCTCCTCAAACATCCTGCTGAGGACACCGTCCCAATCTCCAGAATCCATCCTGAAACAGAAATACAGATTATTCTGCCTACCTAGCATGGTTGCGTGAGCCCTTAGGCCGACCAGGCTTTCTCTTAGCCGTGCCTGTCGCACTAGCCTCGTTCATCGGCTGTGCTGGCACCGGTAGAGTCGCGTACTGGGCCTTCCGAGGCCTGCCGCGAGGCCTGGCTACTGGCCGCCCTGTAACTGGACCTTCCGTCTGCTGCGTAGCGTTGCGTTGCCCGCGCGACCTACGAGGGGACGGGGTCGAGTCTCCTTCGTCGTCACCTTGACGCTCAGTGATACGTTGAGGGGGGCTCACACTTCGAGCACCGCTGTGCTGCGAACTAGCAGGACGCGATTCCGTATTATCGCTCTGTTCGTTACCAGAGTCTCTTTCGCTCGCACGCAACATCTGACGCTTCGTATCTATTCTTACCACATCCATCTGATTTTCATATCATCCCTCTTTGATTGTCCTCCTCCGAGTGGATCTCTGATTTATGGACTCCTACCAGTTGACCTGCACCCACCCAGCTCTGGGTGTTGTCGTCCTCGTCCATCAGATGGTGGTATCGAAGCCTTGCGATACTGAATGACTACTTCTTTTGCCTTAGAAGTAGGGTCCGTCCCTGTCCTCTGTCGGTTGTTCCTTCTTTAGCGTTACATCCCTTTCTCTCTGTCTCGCTAGGAACATTCCTGCCAGATTTAGCAACTTGACTCGGCCGTGCTCTTGGCGACCAGTCCATCCATTCAGGACAGTCTCTCATCCAATGAGTCACCTGACCACATGTCCAACATTTGAATCTTTTATGCACTCGGTTAGGCAGCTGCACATCCTGGTTTATCGCCTCGACGCAATCTCGCCTCAAGTGATCCTTCGAACCACATACCCAACACTTCTTATGCCGGCAACGCGCCTTTAGCAGTATCCCCTTTCTTGGACTACTCTTTGGGCTAGGCCGCTCCCTCTGCGTATTGGGCCCTTGGCACTTCCGTCTATCAGGCAACTTTTCCGCCTTTACCTGACAGGCTTGGCTTGTCTTGGCCTTGGCGGCCTTGCCGCTCTTTCGCTCTAGCTTCTTTGTCTGCTGAGAACGGGGCCACTCAGACAGCCATGTGCCTTCCTTAGGCTTCGCTTTACTCCGGCATCTGGGACGTTTCTTTAGGCCCAGGTGTCGTTCTTCGCTTGCAGACTTCCTATTCTGCTGTGCGGTACCTGACACCTTTTTCCTCTTCTGCTTTCTTCTGGCCCTTGGCGAGCTCTGTTTGTTAGCGTCATTGCACTGACAACTACATTGGCCTGCCTTTTGATTCTCGAGACTGCTCAATTTCTGTACTGTTCTGAACCTCTTTGAGTATCTGCGAGTGTGCGAGGAGACATGTTACCTCCTCACAAGGATTATAGCTTGACTTGCTGAGCATTGAGTCTGATTGCGACTCTGTATCTGACTCGTGCTCTAAGCTTTGAGCTGTTTCTGCACCTACGGGCGTCTGCGCTACCTTGGTCGTAGTCGAGGCCATAGCAGCGTTTTCATCTTCTGTTGCAGCTTTTGCATCTACAGCAAGTTGATGGGTACTCTCCTTCCCCAAAACGCTGTCTATCCTCGACGAAGGCGTTCTGCAGTCTCGTTCTGCTTGGTCCACTCCTGACATCTGGCTGTCATCTTTTGTGTCTTGCGTTATACTTGTAATATCGCAGACACTTCTTTCATCCGCCATTCGTGCTGCCACTACGTCGCTAAACTGCGGTAATACGGTCGTAACAGCAACAACAGCCTTATGTCCCTCTCATCTCGAGTGACATATCTACCCAGGTCGTTTGACGTAACGAAATCTTCTTCATTATAGTCTCCTCCGAGCCTAGCTCTAACTTTGATAAGAGTAACCATTGGTGGATCCTTGGCATCCAATAACAGAGTGTCTGCTACAGTTATTAAGGATTCAACTGACAGCTTCCAGATAAATCCATTGACTTCCTGAGCTATCCTTTGTTGAGCTTCGTCACTGTAGGTAATCGCACTTGTGCTTTTCGATATCAATTCTGCAAAAAATACTGCTTCATCTGGCAATTGATATAAGTTACAACTCTTCGCCTTTAAATCTTCGGCGGTTTTTGCCAACGCATCAGCTATCAACTTCTGTTGACTCCGCAGTTCTTCTGCCCTATTTGCTTGCGTCAACATTTTTACTCGCGTCTCTACGTCACGGTATTAACAATAGATTCGCGCAGCAGCAGCGGCTAACTAATCTGACAATTTATTTGCGTGTTTCTGTATATTTCCAATACACGAAAACCTCCGCTTGTCTACCTAGATTTAGCTAGTCTATCAAAAAAATAAAAATCTAACGCCTCTACTCTAATAGCTGTGGCGTGATTTTATTTCGCGGATTCTAAGTGCGAGACGGCGTGCGTTGCACCGAATTTCTGATCTCGCACTCTTTTGCTGTAGTATAATACGCGTTATGCTGCGTATACACAGGTAGGCTCTATCATCAGCCAGCTGTGCTATCCTATACGCACGCACACTCACACACGCTCAGGTACGCGTACTATATCGCTTCTACGGCGATACGGCGCTTGCACTATGCCTGCGCTACGTACTGTAGCGGACACACGCACTCGTAGCACTCGCACGTACTCTCCCACCGAGCGGCTCGCGTACACACTCTCCGTGCGCTCACGGACGCTCCCACCAAGCGGCTCGCGCACACACTCTCCGCGCGCTCACGTATACTCCCGCTACGCAGCGTACTCACACGCGCCAGCTGCTTCGTACTCGGCGCTCGCACACTATATAGCGCGCACGGATTTTCCTACTCTCGCGCGCTGCTGCTTAGCCGACCAACGAACCGATATTTGTTTTGATCGGCTCGGCGCAAGTATAATGCTATATATCACGCCTAGGCCTTTTCGAACTCGCCGAAATTCAACCGTCTTTCTACGAAATTCGCTTACTTTTCGCCGAATCGGGAATTCCCTATCTCGAGTTCGCGCGCAACACTTTTTGTCTTCCTATCTCGCGTATCCACACGTTTTGGGCGCCAGTTGTAACGGGGTGGTTTTTAGGCGGCTATCTGCCTATGTACCCCGTACAAATGCAAAGTCCTCCTGTACTTTGCTTTTGCGAGATGCTGTACTCGCTCGTGTGGTCGCCTACCTGCGACGATGTCCCGGTGCTCAGTATGCACTACACTCCTGTGTAGTGCCCGCGGAGGCGGCGGTATTCGGCGGTTTAGATAGGAAGAGGGATCGGGACGACGATTGAATGAACACACTACCGATTCTAATAAAAAGGCGTTTATTCAGTTAAACAATCCGGCGTCCGTATCGCGCGTATTCGCGTCGCGAGAAGGCCACAAAATATCCCGGAACAACGACTGGGGCCAAATGCCTCGCCAGTCGATCGCGTATAAATAAAAAGGAAAATGAGATCCTACTTTAGCTTATACGACGATCCTCGTTGTACTTTGGCCAGGGAGTCCTCTGCTCGACCTTGCCGTATCCTTGGGCTGTGGTAGCGTTGGGTTGCTGCCGTTGCTGCTGTTGCTGCTCCAGATGCTGCTGTCGCTTCTAGGGCTGCTGTTGCTGCTAGGGCTACTGTGCTATGGTTGCTGCTTGGGCTGCTCTCTTTGCTGCTGCTGTAGCTATAACTTTTGCGCGCGACGTCAGTACTATTCGCGAGAGCGGTCAAAAGTTAACTGTCTCGAATTTCCCTCGAATTGCGAGATCACTACCGGCCTTCCCGCGCTTTGGCTCCCCGCGCCGACGTGCGCGTCTCGCCGCCCGTTACAATATATATATATATGTGGATGAGTTAAAAACTTTCACAGTAGTGAAAAGGCCTTTTAAAGAATTTGAAGAAATATTACCGCTAAACAAGTTCACTGAAACGCACGAACTTAATTTTCCGTTAAAAACTATGGATGAGTTTATAAGTTTCGAGGAAAAACTTGCAAATGATGCATTTAAAGATTTGGTGAGTTATTTAAAATGTAACATTTATTCTCCTATAGAATGTTCATCTTGTTCAGCTGGTTTTACACAATTGAATTTTGCCTCTTTTAGAAATGTCATTTTATATGTACCATCAATACAAATTATGATTTCTTTCAAGTCTGTAATATGACTATAAAAAATTGCTCTCTCGAGAAGTAATAATGAGTTTTACTTCACAAAAGCAAAGCAAAGACAAATCAAAAAAATTATTTAAAGATACTTCGCTGTATCAATGTTTGGAAGGTAAGAAAATAATATTATTTAATATAAAAATGAATTTTGTAACAATTTTCAATCCGTATATTATTATTTTAATTAAATTAATATCTTTTACAGAATCACTGATGCATTGTTATAAGGGTAAACTTACAGTAGACGACAAAGCATTATGCCAAACTATTGGCATTATTATTAACAATGCTTCGGACTGGGATGGCTACAGAGCAAAGAGACAGAGATTAAACGTTCAATGATGGATTCAAAAGAAGTTACAAGTTTTAATTATGAAAAATGTTTGTATAAATTGCGTACTAAAAAAAAGAGTTTTGTAAACATGACATATGCTAGTGTTCGTTTCATATATTTTATTGTGTTATATTGGAATGTAAAAAAATGCTTAACTAATTTAAGTAAATTATATTGATACTCATTTTTAAAAGTTATAATTATATTGTTGAAAATTTCTTTAAACTATTATATACTACTATTTATATTTCTCCATTTTTTAATGCTACTTCAGGTCCATATAAGGCCCTGATCTAAAAACCGGATTTATACAATGACGAGACTTCAGGCATTTTAATAGGGACCTTATAAGGTCCTGATTTTGCATTCGCGATTAAACGAAAATCCGGCATCTTGCCAGGCCCGGATATGCACCCCGTTACATGCCTGATATGGGCCAAAACCGGGTGCCGGATCAGGACCGGACAGGGAACTTCAGGTTCCGGATCCGGCCCCCATCCTCGCCGTACTTTCATTTCTAGTCGGGGTGCAGCCCCTACATATTACGTAGGTGGGAGTATTGAAAGTATCGTCAGGGTAAAATCATATCTAATATAAATAATTGTAAAGTCTGCTTGGCATTTTTAGTTAGGAATTTGGATTTGGGTGGCAATTAGTAATACGGCTCTGTAACTGGTTTATTTTATTTTATTTTTTACATAGTTAGACTTTTACATAATTTATTTACCAATGTTTCAAAGGTATTGAGCCTTTGTTGTTCAAGGTTTCTGCATATAATTATTATCTAATGTATATCCTTATAAGAATAAGCTCGTTAATGTATACTATTTCTCTAATATAGAAATAACAAGGAACTTCCATTCCTTCGAGGAAAATCCACTTCCTTCAGTCAGATAGGAATGACATCTGAGAATCTGATCAGTCATTTTTATCTGAATAACGAAGAATGCTTTTAGCAGCTAGCTGCCCTTCCTGTCCCTGCAGAAGCTTCTTTGCCCTTGTGGAAAATAATCTCAATCAAGTGTAATTTTTAATACTCGTATACATAGTTATATTTTTTAATGTAAAGTTTTAGTTGAGCATCTGACATTGTGCCAACAGTAAATATTGATAATGTACCTAATCTTATTTAATTTTACAAAAATATATATCAAGTACGTGATTCTTTTGACAATATTATATATGCATATTATCCATTTTATGTGCATATGCAAGCTTTTTCATAAAAAAATATAGCTGTGAAAAGTAGCTATAAATCTATATGTAGATTCAGCTATAAATATAGCAATTTAAGTGGACTCCAGCTGTATTTTTTAACTGTGCATTTTTTGACTGTGCATATTTAACTGTAGTTCCAATTTATTTTTAACACTCAAGCTTTGTTTAGTTTTCTTTGCAAATTTTAAAAATCATTCATCGGTCCATCTGGCCAAAGAGAATGCACCAACATCTTACAGTCCTCCTATTGAACTTAAAGCGAAGGCTCATTTTTAGTAACAGTGTGTATAATTAAATTTCTTTCTTGTGTAAACTTTACTTAATTTTTAATAATATTTTAGTTTTTGGACCTTAACTAGCTCTCGCCAATGTAAATTTTATTTTCTGTGTTTTTTTACACTGAGATTTATTAAGATAACTAGATTCATTTTTAAGTAACTAGACTATACTATGTTTTGTTTTAATAACTTAGAGGTAAAAGTTGTATATTTATAAAAGATGTTTTGAATAAGTAATTATTTGATAGAGAATAAAAGTGTAAAACTGAGCTTAAACAATCTCTTTTCTAAAAATAGAGAAATCATTAAAAAGTGAGCTAGTGAAAAATTCATGAATAATAAAATAAAATTTTAGTTAAGTCCAAATGTATTATTATACAGTTTTGTAAAAGTGATCTATCTAAATATTTAAAAGATCAGGTAAGGTAGATTGTCTTATAAATAAATTACAAATAAAATGCATACCTGTTGCCCCTTGTTTCAAATAAATATGTATTTATTGTATATATCTTTGATACATATTAAAAATTTATAATTTAGTATGTAACAATTTGGAACTCGTTTTTTAAATTTATTAAATATGACAATTTATATGTTTTTGTCATTAATAGTATGTGTTTTTATTACATATCTTTATCGTGTGATTTAATCATATTTTATTATATTTTTTTTCAACTGAGTCATAACCTCTAAAACATTATACATAGATAGAAAACATAAATATGTAAAAATATGTTTGTAGTAATAGCATAAACGATTATGATGTAACATTTCTCCATGTATTGGATTGTAAACAGGAGATGTAAGCTTCATATTTAGTGACATATCTATGAGTACATAAGATAAATGTACCTATTAGCAGCGGGTGACCAAAATACTTGACCACTTGAACAATATTTCAATTTTTATAAAGCATTAGTGACATTTGGCGCGCTTCGCCCGAGCAACTACTTTTGCTATATAGTTCTGATATTGACTTTTACACATATACTTTTAGACATACAAAATATCAATGTATGTCTAAAAGTCAAAATCAAAACTGTAACTTTTAAGATAAAGACAACTGAATTTATTGTTTTAAACTCTGGGGACAAATCACCATGGAAAGTTTCAGCCCTCTAAGTATAATAGTTTTCAAATGAGATAGAAAACCAAATTCTCAAAGATTTTATACGGTTATTTTTTTGCAATTTTCTTTTCTCTCTTATTTGAAAACTATTTTACTGAGAGGGCTGAAACTTTCCATGGTGATTTATCTCAACAGTTTAAAACTATTAGTGACATTTTGCGCGCTTCGCAAGTGCAAGTCCTTTTAATTGCTTGCCTTTTGTATATATCTTAAGTTAGGAGGTTAGAATTTCTCAAGCAATTTGGAAACATTGTTTCAATTAATATCAAATTAAAATTTATGAATTAATATATTAATTGTTTCACAATTGATTCAATTTTTTTTATATCATAATAACTTTTAAAAATAAAATCTACTTTAATTTGTTAAAACTTTCTGGATTTTATATTGTCAGTGAATCAGCTGGCGCTCTTTCACTGACAAACGGATCAGGAAAGACATCACGGATTCTAAGTCGATTAAAAACCGGGTATTCGTTTCTCGGTCGAACACGTGTAGGCGGCTTTCGTTTGTGTGACGGCTATTGGAGACCGCCGTTACTCCAGGCAGCCGGGTTAGTTTCCCGAGGCCTTCGGATATGTGCACGGCGCTCGACGGTTGGTTGCCAGGTCGCCGAATCGCTGATGGTAATATCAGTGACTCGTGGTGACTGCTGGCGTCCGACTTCGTGACCGAGGGCACTCTGGTCGCCTCCCTGCTGCCAATTGTCGTCGTTGCTGTGGTTCTGAATCCATTCGAGCATTCGAGCTGTGGTTGTGGCAATCTACGCCATTGAGACCCGCAAGATGACGAGCTCAGCCAATATGATCTCGTTAATTGCGTCTGCGGGTTCCGGGGCGGCACTGTGAGCTGGCGATGGGTCGCATCAAGTGGTGGATGACGTTACGGCGAACACAGCTGGACCTTTCTTCATAATAGTGTCGGCGACCTCTGATATTTCGTCGGGCGTGTTGTTTCGCAGAATGCACAACGTTTTTGACACATTCGGTGGCAACAGGTCGATCCATCGTACTCGGAGGGTGTCATCGCCGATACTTCCGCCGGCCAATGCGCGCATATGACTAAGCAGTTGCGACGGGGTACGGGCTCCCATCCTAAATCAGTGTGAAGTGTTTGCAGCTTCTTTTGCACCGTGTAGCAAAAATTAATACGTGTGTTAGACAAAAATTGATATATATTAAGAGCTTGTGAGCTTTTTGTCTCAACTTGAGATTGTATTGCAATCTCTTTACTCGACCTAATGTACTTACGATTATACAATTACACGATATACTTTTTTTGTTTATAATAGAACTTTTCTAATTAATTTATAAACATTAAATTATGATACTATTTTTTGCCTTGGCTTTTCAAAATGCAATTAATCACTTACCATCATTCATTTTATAATAAAAATCAAACATACAATTTATATGCTAATAATTTTTAATATATATATTAAACCTGATATTTTATTTTTAAAGATGATAGAGGCATGTTGATAAATATGGCGAAATTATTAAATGAAGACAATCCAATAGTATTAATGGATAACGAATTGAATGAATCAATTCAAAGTGGTTTGTTGTCACAAAGTTATGTTAAAGAAAGCTGTAAGTATTTCCTTAGAATTTAAAATTGCTTTTTGTTAACGTATATAAATCTTTATTATATTTATTTCCTTTAGATACGAACAATCACCTACAGTTCGATCCAAATGAACAAGCATCACAAAAGGCTATACAGGTATCTGTCATTCAATAAGTGCCAAAACGAAAATCCTTACATAACTCCAGACAAAGTCATACTGATTTGGACATCGATTCTATTCCTATTGTTTATCTTAATGAAAAACCTCAATTGCTAGAAAGTATTGAGCCTGAACTGAATGACATAGGTAGGTATATAGTTTTGTTTTTAAAACATAATAATAAGTTAATACGTTAAGGCAATTCTTTCAGCTTAGATTAAAAAAAATTTTAATAAATGTGGTAATTTATTAAATATTTATCCAAGTTGCAACGTAATTGATTCAGATGTTAATTTTTGCCAAAAAATTAACATTTTAAATTCTTGGTTATTTTGATGCACGCTTATATTTTTTTTTACTCGGGCTTCACAACTTGATTGTTTTATCATTTGTACAAATATAACTTTGGTCATTTTTTTAGTCTTAGAAGATGGACAAGCAAAAATTTATTTTAACGTCGAGCTAGAAGGCTTTAAAGAAGTAGTAAACTTTAAAAAGGTAGAAAACTCTGTAGTATCAGTAAACATTGAAGAATTCGAAAATTTTGAAGTGATGGAAAATGTTGAAGAGATAATAAATATCGACAAAATAGAAAATTTTGAAGAGATAGAAAATATTGACAAGATGGAAAATTTTGAAGATATAGCAAATTATGAACGTATAGACAATTTTGAAGAGATAGAAAATGTTGAAGATATAGCAAATTTTGAAGACATAGCAAATGTTGAAGTTATAGCTAATTTTAGAGAGATAGAAAATGTTGAAGATATTGAAAATTTTAAAGACATAGATAATGTTGAAAAGATTGAATATTTTAAAGAGATTGATAATTTTGAAGAGATAGGAAATGAATTTAATGTTAAGCGTATAGAAAATCAACCAAGCATTAGACCATATGAGAAAGAAGGTAAAATATATTGTATTGTTATAGATATTAAGATTTTAGTTTTATTAATATTTTGTAATAACATCGTGACAGTAGTAGAATGTTAGTTATTTAAAAATCTTAAACTATTGCTGAGTTCTAGAGTAAACTGTTACAGTAAAGTTTTAAATTTCCTTAAAACTTTCCAGAAATATATTTGGAGGTGTTAGAGGTTCAAATCATGTGATTTTAGAAAATCCCCGTATGCTTACTGTTTCGTGTGTGTGTGTGTGTATATATGCGTGTGCGTGCGCGCGTGGATGTATTTATATATATGCATGTGTATGTTTATAATTCACAATATATGTATGAAAGTGTCCGCACAACAACCTTTGTGCTAAAGCAATGATTATATGTGGTCCACATAAGTCACATTCTGTGTATGAAAGTCCGTTGTACTTATGCGCCAGTCCGTATAAGTCTGCCGAAGTCCGCATAAGTACCGTTTTATCAATGGTGTCGTCTGCATGAAAGACTTTACATTCGTTTCTACCAAAATATCTCTATAACTACTTGATCAATATCAATGATATTTGGCTCACATATTTGATTTTTATTCTGAATTCGGGAAAAGGAATTATTCAATTTTCGAATTTGTTAATGCATTTTTTTTCTGGTAATATTTCAGTGATAGAATTTAGAGATTTTAATCAGACATAATGTATGCAATAGAGTATAAAAATATCTATATTCTCGAACCCAAAATACCCTGCGGTTTTAAATAACATGAGGAACCGAATTGTTTTATATATATAATTTACATATATTTTACTGATAGTCTTTTTGCGCACGGACATGTACATATGTGGCAATTTCTGATCTTGAAAAGCAAACTTTATACATTAAAAATTTGTTCCTACTTTAAAAAATTATTTAGTCCATAATGTAAGACTTTTATTCGTGCCATATAATTAATCGTTAATTCTTATACGCGATTTTATCACATGTCAATTTCAAATTTCGATAAGTCTAAAGTACAGAAAAATTAATACGCGTAGATTACGTTTAAAGTTACTCATGCATTCTAAATATTCATTCATACTAATGAATGATTTATAAACCATTATTATAATTTTAGGTCAAATCATTTCTAGCAAACCGAATATGCCAGAAAACGATGTGCATGAATGTTCTAATATCAAACCAGATGTAGCTCAATATTCGCAAGACAAAGAAATTGAAAACGTACATCACAATTCACCTGCAGAAGTTATCGATACTGCAGACAATACTGATAAATCTAGACGTCCAAGCAGTCGAACTAGAAATACTAGTAGAACAGCAAAGAGCAACAAAAACGGACCGATCAAATTATTTAAACTTTCCCTAGAGAAACGGTATACAAAAAAAATCCTACACCCTCAACGAAATAATGCTACACAAATATTTTCTATATAAAAAAATTCTACATAAATATTTACTATACAAAAATTCCCTACACACATTTTTCATTATTATACTGCACCACGAAACTTTACACAATCGTACAACCTATTGTTTTATATTGTAGCAACAATAGGTTATACAATTGTGTGAATATAACACTTTTGAAGCCCTCTTAGACGCAGTTAAAATGTTTCAATCGACTGATACAATTTCTCAAGAATAATTGAAATCGTCATTAGCGAAGGGATTTATCCTGGGGAAGAGGCTACTCTAACACAGTTCAGGAATCCGGTTTCGGGAATGGGCAATCCAAAGGGGGCTTAAGCACACCTCGGATTTTAAATTACTTTGAGAAGGGTGGAAGTGATCTAGAATCCGGGTGATCTGGTATGCTTATATCCTATCTACTGATACTATCGTTTGATCTGAGGTTACTCTACGTTTCACACTCGTATTGTAGTGAAACATTTAACATGACTCTACACCTAAGAATACTTTTATCTATGCAAACGTATTAAAATAAAATATTTTTATATTTCAGAAAAACTAATCTTACTCGAATCTGGAAAGCTTGATACAACTAATTTAAATTTAAACGTCCCTGGATCTCCCATAGTCAATCTATAAAAAAACACGTATCTAGGTGTGCAACTAGAAGAGATTCAAAATTGAAGAATCAAAGAGAGCCAAAAATCCATGTCTGCTATTTTTGCGATGCCAAAATTGCTGATAAAATCAAACGACACATCACAACAGTACATAAAGATGAACAAATAATGAAAGAGATTACTCGATTAGTTAAAGAAGAATGTTCAAAATCTATAACAATGTATGTAAATTTAGGAGATTACAACGCAAATAAAGGTCCATTGGAAAAGGAATTGTACGGAGCCAGACAGTTAAATAATAAACAAATTATATTAGGAAAGTTAGATGAAGTTACGGGTGAATTTTCGTTTCCTAATAAACCAAGTTTAAATAAAGCTACTGTTGCAATGCGTACTACTTCCGATGGCCATGAAGTTCCAGTCCTATATAACTTTGATTTGCCTACAAATGAGTCAGCTGCTGAACGCGTACCCTGTAAATACTTAAATATTTAAAAAAAACTTTTTTGAGAAAGCACAAATGTCCAATAAATTAAAAAGCGAAACATTCAAAATCATATTTGAGAGAATGCGAAAACTTGATTCCTGATATTCATCCAGACGCGAGTGAAAGACTGCGATCCTTAGTCTTAAAAAAAATGGACCCTGGTGAAATAAAAAATACCGTTAAACGTGATAAATTTATAATATTATACGGTAACGATCTAGTCGATTTTTATAATAAGGATCAAAATTATTCTATGATTAGTCATCAATTACGAACCCTAGGAGATTTAGTAAATATAAACAAAGAAGATCAAACCATCAAGTCCTTACAAGATATCCTTAAAAATAGAACGCCACTTTGATTGCTGAGACATTTAAAAAAATGGCAGATCATGATGTGAAAACTGGATTAGTTTCAAAGGTTAACAAGATTCCAGAAATGACAACGTTACTAAATAAAGTCCTACAATTTTTCAAAGGTTACTATGAAGAAACAGACATGATTAGTTCGCGAGATGAAATTCAAGCTCTTCAAAATATACTACCTAATAAATTCAAGAATTTGAATAAAAAGTCAAGAGACAGTTTATTAGAAAAGGCAAAAGACAAACCGATGATAAATCTTCCAAGTATAGAAGACATTAATAAACTACATCGATATGCAGAAAACATTCGACTAAAATCTATTAAAACATTAGAAAAAACACCAAATGACACTTCTAAAAATAAAGAAATTCGTTCCACGGCTTTTAAGTAACTTAATGAATCTACATTAATATTAGTACAATTATATAACCGAAAGAGACAAGGTGAGATATCACGATTACTTTTAGATGACTTAAAAGAATCAAGACTGTTTCGTATCGATGAATCGAACGCAGGTGAAGGATTCACTAAATTATCAGAAAAAGCTAAAGCAAAAGCACGAGAATATGTATGCGTTGCTATAATAAAAAAGGCTTGCGTACAGTAGGTTTACTGATTCATGAGCGCCTCCTACAAAGTATTAATATAATAATTAAATTAAGACCTGAAAGATTAAAAAATAACAAATATGTATTTGCTAAAGTCTCAGATGATACATCTATTGATCATTATTATGAGTCCTATCAAATTATGAAGCCTTATGCTGAATCATGCGGTGTTAAAGATAGCAGCACACTGCGCGGTACATTATTGAGGAAACAAATCGCAACCATGATGAACGCAGCTGATATCGAAGATAACAGTTTAAAAGACCTCGCTAACTTCTTAGGGCATGAGTTGGACATACACAAAAACTATTATCGTCAAAAGATACCAATTCGCGACCTGATTAACCTAGCACCATTGCTCGAAAATGCTCTAAGCGTTAAATCAAAAGTTAATGAAAAACACACAAATGATAAGATAGAGGATACAATAAATAATAATATAGATTCAAATTCATCTGCAGGATCGGAATATCTACCTGAGGACGATGATGATAACGAAGGTAAAAATGAAATATCTCTATTTATAGCTAATAATTTCTTAATAATGATTAATGATTATAATTCTCTCTATATTATTATCAATTATACATTATTCATCTAATATAATATAACACGATTTATCTGTAACGCAGTGCTTTCCAACACAGGTCACAACTCCTTGCGCCTACGTATACGCTCGCTTTTTATTTTTAAAGTCGGGGATTCCTGTGATAGTCGTCATTTGGGAGAACATGGGAGACAGGAGGGAAAATAATAATTGACACAAACACAAAGAATTAAGATAAAAGAAAACTACGACAACGTCTGGCTGTCTGTCTCTTTCTCACTTTCTCTCTATCCCTCTCGCTGTCTGCCTCCTCTCTAACAACCGCCGTGAAGACGGTGTTGGCACCACGTCGTACCCATATTCATTACCCCGACACTGTGCAGACTCTACAGATTCTGCACACCCAGCACACGTGCTCTTCAACTTGCACGAGCACCACGAGTCCTATTGTCGTCGACAACGTCCGTCACCAACGAGTCTCGGAAAAAAACTAGTGCTTTCGTGCTCGCGCGTCTTTTCTGCGCGGCAACGTCGGTTCCAACGGACTCTCGCTCATAAGCGCGCTGCATTGGTCCAAAAGTCAGCGCTTACTACCGAGCCTCACATTCACGCTACACGGAGAGACAAAAAAACCCGAAAAATTCCGCAGTACTAGACCGGGAATATTGTTGGCACGCACGTCGCGGAATTTTTGCTGCGTGCACTAGCAGTTTTTAGTGGTGTTCGTTTATCATTATAATTATAATTATTATATTATTATAATAATTCTGATATGTTTATTGATGCATCTTGTATTCCACGAATGCCACGATGTCTGTACATGATAAAAAAGAATACTGAATTTATTTCTATTAGGTACGAGGCATAATTATATAATTTTATTTATTTATTATGTATTTGATTAATAAAGATATGCTATCTAACCTTACTCATTCAAATTCACAGCACGATTATATTATTGCACCGAAATTTCTGAAAGCTCACCGGGAACCATTCCTGGTGGCGAGGCGGAAATATTCCGAGTATAGTATGACCTGGAAAAATAGGTGACGCCTCCACTAAAAACTGCGAGTGCACGCAGCAAAAATTCCGCGACGTGCGCGCCAGCAATAATCCCGGCCTAGTACTGCGGAATTTTTCGGGGTTATTTCTCTCCGTGTAGTTGATTGCTGGATAGCAGCCTGTAGCAGCCCGCGTGATGTCGACAACGGCTTCTGTCCTGCCCGCGACTCGGCGACGGTTAGCTTGTCAATACTCCGAATCTACAGACGGTAGTCGCTGACAACAAATAGCACCACATCTCGTGATTTTGAGATTTGCTTTCGCGCTACAACCACATCGGGAGTAGCCGCATCGATCGATGTTTTCAATGGATGCGGCTGCGACGCACCGCGTCGCATATCATAATATTAATCTGCTGCGCACACCAAATCACGGAATCAGTCCATTAGGAACGATCTCGGCTCCTTGGCCACAAAATCAGACACTGTCATCAGATCATAGTACAAAAATACCCTCCGCAGCCACGCTTCACACTCCCAACATACATAGTCTTGGAGTCAGTTCAATGAAATGATTGCGCACCCACGATACAAACTCATATATATATATATATATTTACACCCCTAGCTACCAGGTTATGTTCCCACAAATTAGTTACACGATCGCACAATCATTCATACTTTCTTGAACAAGTAGTTTAAAGTTAACTCTGACCTCTCGGTACATCTCGCTCACGCATTTATACCTAAACTAGCCAATCTATTGGACACGGTCTTTGTCCACTAGCTACACCCACTCACGTTCATTTAGACCCTCAAATAACAGTTCAACTCGCAGCCTGATTGCATACTTGTTATCACTGCCTACTTGTCTAATTCTAGTAGACTGTTCGTTGCAGACTGTCTACGCACCCTGGCTAGCTGGCACGCATGGACTTTCGTTTAAATTCTCAAATAACAGAACATTCACATTAAAAACATCATTCAATTGAGTAATATTCTGGATTGCTTCTTTACCTTCTATAAGAGAATAATATCCTCGTCGTCAGTGGTCTGTGAGTTAATCTGTTGCCAAAAATCGAGTTAAACGTATACGTCTTCCATGATGTTTTAATAGATCCTGCCGGACGAACCCCCAAAATGTTAGGTCCGGGTACGGGTGAATACAAAAGAACACACGAAGTTATAAAAGAACAGGGACTCAGACTCTTTATTCGTACATAGGTAAACACGTCTTAACACAACAGCTGTCAAAACTAGACGTGCATAAACAATAACATTCAGCCAGACGTTGATATCGTTGCTAGAGGTTGCTAAACAAATGTAAATATTCTTTATCAGTGAATATAGTTTACTAATTACTTAACTTGAAGCATTTTTCAATTAATATTGTCATGCCAAAACATTTTCTCGTACCAAAGTTTAATTTTCTTATTTGGGTTCCATAACATATATCGCCTTAATCCTATAACCGTTGCATTTTAAACGCTAATAGAGCAAAATGTTTTAGACATCTTAATATTTATTGTGATATTAACAACAAAAATTTGGTTTCAAATGTTCTTTATTCATGTAGTTTATCACCGCGAATCTTCATCGATTATTATCCACTACTATTATCTTTGAGACACTATGTCGTCGTAATCCAAAGGATAGCATTAATACCAAAAGTCATATTCGTTGCCATACATTATATAAAAGAACATGTCTTGGTTCCGCTTTTAATAAGCTTTTCCTATACATCTGTTAAGAATTTAAAATCCCTTATTTTCTTATTCTTGATGTCGTCGTAATCCCGTGATAAACGTAGTATTTCTATTTTCTCCAAAGATCCGATTATAATATACCACCATTGTTTTAACAAATGTTAAATTCTGTTATCAGTGCACATAGTTTAGTAACTATTTAACTTGATGCAATCGGCAATTGCATCAAGTTGCTACGAGCAATTTACACTTGCTTGCACCAAAGGTCATAACAATATAATTGTTATCAAAAAGCAGTTATAAATTTAATTCTTTTCATATGTTTGTTCCAGATAAGAAAGTTGAGTTATCGAAGCCCATACATTTTTTCATGAAGGAAAAATTAGAAAAATTACAAAGCAAGAGTCTTAAAAAGTCAAAGGGTATTAAAAAGAAAAATGTGATTCTGACGACGAAGAAGAGGAATAACGAAATTCTAAGAAAAGTTTGTATTTTACGTTTTCAAGTAAATATGTGTAGTCAATATATCTTGCCCTTCCTGTTTAACTGTTTACATTTTTAGATAAGAAAATTGCATGGAAAGAGCAAGAAAAAGCTGCCGTAAAATTTTACATAAAGGATAACTCGCTTCCGTCTCGTTTGTCAACAGAATAATTATTGGATATGAAAGCGAAGTTTAATGTTTTAGTAAGAAGAAATGGTACGCACATTAGGTCTTATATAAGCAATCAGAGAATGAAATCTAATAATCAGGATGATCAGGTCTAAAAGTTATTAGACGTTTGAAAACCAATTCTAAGTAAATAATATATTAAAGACAAAGTCTATAACAAAATATTACTTAATTTTAAGTATATAAATATTAGATAAAGTTTAAAGCTAAGGATTACTTAATGTAAATGAATATTAATTTTGTATAACTTGACAGGTAGTTCTTTGATAATGTAAGCATTTTTTTCAATAATAAAAACATTACTTTAAAAGTAATTTATAGTCATATTATAGTACATTTAGATGCAAGTTCGGAAACGTTAATTCCAAACAAGTAAGGTTTTTGTCTCGTTGGGTAATAAAAAAGTTTTAGGTCATTGCGCCAAACGGTTAACGCATGTGAATGTGCGAATGTTTTTCATTTAACTAAGCAAAGTGACTATTTATCGGTTAACCCTTTGAGGGACACATTTTTGTGTTAGACACAATAGATATCAATGTGATTCTATAGGTTTCTTGGGTCGTTAACCACAAATCCGGTATCAGAATTTGAAAATTTAAAATAGCAGATCCAATATGGCGACTAACTAAGTTTAGAATTGCAGTTCGTTAAAGATTTCACTTGGTAAAAGATATACAGTGAGATTTTTGGGGTCGCTGATTACGAATCAAGTATAAGAATTTGAAAATTCAAAATGGCGGGTACAATACTGCGATTCTAACCTAAAATAGTCGCGATATTTTATCCCTTATTTCGAATTTTGTGTTTCGAACTCTGATACCGGATCCATTATCAGCGACTCCGAAAACCCTTTGCTTTATACGAATTTGCACAAGATAACCTTAAAAACTCTGCCTACAACAAAATTTTTACTTAAATAAATAAATTTTCAAATTTTCAAACGAAGTATTACGAAGTCTAAGTACTAATGATGGTGTAGAAGTTTATTCAAGAACAATTGAGCTGAAAACGGTCGCGGTAAGGATAAAAAACTGAAAAAAGTTTGGTGTATCATAAATGATACGCTGTTCCTCAAAGGATCGAATCGTTACAACAAGTTTTTTATAAATAGGATTAAAAAATGTCGTTCGACTAACTCATTCATCCGCGGACAAACACTCAGTAATAACAGCTTATCTCGTACCCATTACTCGGCGACGGTTAACTCGACGGTACACGGAATCAAGCAACAGACGCAGGCCGTTTACAACAAAAAGCGCAGCATCTTGCAATTCCGAGATATTTTCTCGCTACATCAACTTGGAGGTTCAATGTATCAATCGATAATTTCGATGGATGAATCAGCACCGCACTCTGTCATAGAATCTGAAAATTATTCTTTTGTCTGATCTCGAATCTTATAGTTCGTTAACTACTACTTTGATACATGACTATCACCGCAATAGATTAAAAAGTTACGCAAGGATATATCAGATTTAGTTAGGAAAAGCAGTTTCCGAAATCGCGACCGATTTTAAATTCGATACAGAAAACTATTATTGGTCTGATATCGATCCTTGTAGTGGGTCCAAAACACGCCAGCTTTCGTCATAGTCCACGAATATATACATAGAAACCACTTCTAAATCTATTGTAGTGATAGCGTTTATGAAAACTGCAGAACTAACAGATTTAGTATCACTTTTTTCTAAATATGAAATACTTGGTACGCATTACAAAAAAGTTATACTAAATATATTAGTTTAAGAGTTTACACCACCGGCTATCACCATAATAGGTTTAGAAGTGGTTTCAACGATTATATTCGTACACAATGACGAAAGCTGACGTGCTATGGACGTCAGCGCCAACGAATATATTCGTAGAAACCACTTCTAAACCTATTATGGTGATAGACGTTTGAGCAAATGGTTAAGCTAATAGATTTAGTATCACGTAGATTGAGAACTAAAATAATTGGTAAGCATGACAAAAAAGTGATACTAAATCTATTAGTTTAACAGTTTTCACAAACGGCTATCATCACAATTGATTTAGAAGTGATTTCTACGATTATATTCGTATACAATGACGAAAGCTGCTGTGCTAGGGACGTCAGCGCCAACGAATATATTCGTAGAAACCACTTCTAAACCTATTATCGTGATGGTCGTTTGAGCAAATGGTTAAACTAATAGATTTAGTTCAAGTTTATTTAGAACGAAAATAATTGGTAAGCATGACAAAAAAGTGAAACTAAATTTACTAGTTTAACAGTTTTCTCAAACGGCTATCATCACAATTGATTTAGAAGTGATTTCTACGATTATATTTGTATACAATGACGAAAGCTGCTGTGCTAGGGACGTCAGCGCCAACGAATATATTCGTAGAAACCACTTCTAAACCTATTATGGTGATAGCTGTTTGAGCAAATACTTAAACTAATAGATTTAGTACCACGTTTATTTAGAACTAAAATAATTGGTAAGCATGACAAAAAAGTGATACTAAATCTATTAGTTTAACAGTTTTCTCAAACGGCTATCATCACAATAGATTTAGAAGTGATTTCTACGATTGTATTCGTATACAATGACGAAAGCTGATGTACTAGGGACATCAGCGCCAACGAATATATTCGTAGAAACCACTTCTAAACCTATTATCGTGATAGTCGTTTGAGCAAATGGTTAAACTAATAGATTTAGTTCAAGTTTATTTAGAACTAAAATAATTGGTAAGCATGACAAAAAAGTGAAACTAAATCTACTACTTTAACAGTTTTATCAAACGGCTATCATCACAATTGATGTAGAAGTTATTTCTACGATTAGATTCGTATACAATGACGAAAGCTGACCTGCTATGGACGTCAGCGTCAACGAATATATTCGTAGAAACCACTTCTAAACCTATTATGGTGATAGCCGTTTGAGCAAATGGTTAAACTAATAGATTTAGAACCACGTTTATTTAGAACTAAAATAATTGGTAAGCATGACAAAAAAGTGATAGTAAATCTATTAGTTTAACAGTTTTCTCAAATGGCTATCATCACAATAGATTTAGAATTGTTATCTACGATTATATTCGTATACAACGACGAAAGTTGACGTGCTATGGACGTCAGCGCCAACGAATATATTCGTAGAAACCACTTCTTAACCTATTATGGTGATAGACGTTTGAGCAAATGGTTAAGCTAATAGATTTAGTATCACGTATATTGAGAACTAAAATAATTGGTAAGCATGACAAAAAAGTGATACTAAATCTATTAGTTTAACAGTTTTCACAAACGGCTATCATCGCAATCCATTTAGAAGTAATTTCTACGATTATATTCGTATACTATGACGAAAGCTGATGTGCTAGGGACGTCAGCGTCAACGAATATATTCGTAGAAAACACTTCTAAACCTATTATGGTGATAGCCGTTTGAGCAAATGGTTAAACTAATAGATTTAGTATCACGTTTAATGAGAACTAAAATGATTGGTAAGCATGACAAAAAAGTGATACTAAATCTATTAGTTTTACAGTTTTCACAAACGGCTATCATCACAATAGATTTAGAAGTGATTTCTACGATTATATTCGTATAGAATGACGAAAGCTGATGTGCTAGGGACGTCAGCGCCGACAAATATATTCGTAGAAACCACTTCTAAATCTATTATCGTGATAGTCGTTTGAGCAAATGGTTAAACTAATAGATTTAGTTCAAGTCTATTTAGAACTAAAATAATTGGTAAGCATGACAAGAAAGTGATACTAAATCTATTAGTTTAACAGTTTTCTCAAACGGCTATCATTACAATTGATTTAGAAGTGTTTTCTACGATTATATACGTATACAATGACGAAAGCTGATGTGCTAGGGACGTCATCGCCAACAAATATATTCGTAGAAACCACTTCTGAACCTATTATGGTGATAGTCGTTTAAGCAAATGGTTAAACTAATAGATTTAGTATCACGTTTATTTAAAACTAAAATAATTGGTAAGCATGACAAAAAAGTGATACTAAATCTATTAGTTTTACAGTTTTCACAAACAGCTATCATCACAATAGATTTAGAAGTGATTTCTACGATTATATTCGTATACAATGACGAAAGCTGACGAGCAATGGACGTCATCGCCAATGAATATCTTCGTAGAATCCACGTCTAAATCTATTGTGGTGATAGTCGTTTATACAAACTGTTAACCAAATAGATATAGTATCACGTTTATTTAGAACTAAAATAATTGGTAAGCATGACAAATAAGTGATACTAAATCTATTAGATTTACAGTTTTCACAAACGGCTATCATCACAATCCATTTAGAAGTAATTTCTACGATTATATTCGTATACTATGACGAAAGCTGATGTGCTAGGGACGTCAGCGCCGACAAATATATTCGTAGAAACTACTTCTAAACCTATTATGGTGATAGTCGTTTGAACAAATGGTTAAACTAATAGATTTAGTTCAAGTTTATTTAGAACAAAAATAATTGGTAAGCATGACAAAAAAGTGATACTAAATCTATTAGTTTAACAGTTTTCTGAAACGGCTATCATTACAATAGATTTAGAAGTGGTTTCTACGATTATATTCGTATACAATGACGAAAGCTGATGTGCTATGGGCGTCAGCGCCGACAAATATATTCGTAGAAACTACTTCTAACCCAATTATGGTGATAGTCGTTTGAGCAAATGGTTAAACTAATAGATTTAGTTTAAGTTTATTTAGAACTAAAATAATTGGTAAGCATGACAAGAAAGTGATACTAAATCTATTAGTTTAACAGTTTTCTCAAACGGCTATCATCGCAATCCATTTAGAAGTAATTTCTACGATTATATTCGTATACAATGACGAAAGCTGTTGTGCTAGGGACGTCAGCGCCGACAAATATATTCGTAGAAACTACTTCTAAACCAATTATGGTGATAGTCGTTTGAGCAAATGGTTAAACTAATAGATTTATTTCAAGTTTATTTAGAACTTAAATAATTGGTAAGCATGACAAGAAAGTGATACTAAATCTATTAGTTTAACAGTTTTCTCAAACGGCTATCATCGCAATCCATTTAGAAGTAATTTCTACGATTATATTCGTATACTATGACGAATGCTGATGTGCTAGGGACGTCAGTGCCGAGAAATATATTCGTAGAAACTACTTCTAAACCAATTATGGTGATAGTCGTTTGAGCAAATGGTTAAACTAATAGATTTAGTTCAAGTTTATTTAGAACTAAAATAATTGGTAAGCATGACAAGAAAGTGATACTAAATCTATTAGTTTAACAGTTTTCTCAAACGGCTATCATTACAATAGATTTAGAAGTGGTTTCTACGATTATATTGGTATACAATGACGAAAGCTGATGTGCTATGGGCGTCAGCGCCAACGAATATATTCGTAGCAACCGCTTCCAAACATATTATTGTGATAGCCGTTTGAGCAAATGGTTAAACTAATAGATTTAGTATCACGTTTAATGAGAACTAAAATAATTGGTAAGCATGACAAGAAAGTGATACTAAATCTATTAGTTTAACAGTTTTCTCAAACGGCTATCATCACAATAGATTTAGAAGTGATATCTACGATTATATTCGTATAGAATGACGAAAGCTGATGTGCTAGGGACGTCAGCGCCAACGAATATATTCGTAGAAACCACTTCTAAACCGATTATGGTGATAGTCGTTTGAGCAAATGGTTAAACTAATAGATTTAGTTCAAGTTTATTTAGAACTTGTAAGCGATCCAGCGATTTGGATCGCGCGCGCAAGTCAGGCGCAGGGTCGCCGCGATTCGGCGCGCAGGCACTGCGCGCGGCGCTCGGACCCCTCGCGTCGCGAGCGCGGTCGGGAATCGATAGATAGCTTCCGGCCACGAGAGTAGCAACACGTGCTTGGGTTCAAGGACCTTTTGATACCGCGCGAACGCGACCTACAGTGCCTCCACCGTGCGTGTGTGTATCCGTGGAGCAGCGAGCGAGGGCGGATAAGCGAGCGGAGTCATCCAGCGAGCCAGCGTCGAACCAGTCGGTACGCCACCGACTCGCCGATCACTCAGTGTACCTGAGGGAGGACGCTCCCGCCATTTTGCGCGCGCCGCACCACGCAGGAGCGGCGCTTTGCGAGATTGTAAGTACAATCATCTTTTGTCGCGCTTCAATTATAATTGCGATCGAACTCGCCGCGAGCGAGTTGTTATCGGCGTGCGTAATCTGCCTTCTCGCGTCGCGCGTATACAGCGTATATAACGGTTGCTAGCTCGTGTAATTCGAACTTGAATAAACAAACATTCTCTTGTATCTAAGTGTTGATATTTCGTCCTCATATTCCCGAGTACCCCGACAGCCTCCGCGGGTAAATCGCGTGTTTCGCGATTTACAGAGTAACTGACTAGCCGAGCAGCGTGTCACAGCGACACGGCAGCGGTAGGCTGCACAAGCGACGGCGCAGGCCATCGCCGTCGAATCAAGGAGAGTATCTCTCCGTTGAACGGGAAGAAGAGAACCTTCTCGCCGGAGTCGAGCCTCCGGCGCAGCGTTGGAGCCGTCGCATCGGCATAGAACGCCCCGTTACAACTGGCGCCCAATATCGTGGTGTTATTTCGGGAGGATTGCGCCTAAAAATTTGTATAGAAGAAATTTAAAATCGCCGCAAGAGGCGCAATCAGAGGACACGAACCGACGCCCTGAATAAACAAGAGTCGGTTTAAAGCGCGCCGTCAAAATAAACACCGCGTATCGCAACGGTTTAGGACGTAGCAGCGCGAGCAGCGAAAGCTCGAAGGAGCGAGAAGGCAGCGGCGACCAGTGTAAACAGCGGTCTCACTGTTTACACTGAAGAAAAATATTATACATTTGAACGAGCAGTGCGAAAGTTGACAGCGCGGTTAGCGCCGCGTACCCCTGCCGGAGAGTAGCGGCGCGGATCGTGCCGTCCGAAGTTGATTCGGATTGTCTCGGAGCGGCTGCATTGCGAGCTGACAGCAATAGTAGACACGCTCTCCGAGACAAGAAAATCTTTTTTTTTTTCTGTGTCGGGTTGACCGGGAGAAACTTACCCTCGTCACGTCCACGTTGGGACTTTGTAGGCGTCTGACGAGGATAGTGAACTTAAACTTTCGCACAGCTGTCAACGCGCGCGTAGAAATTAAGTACAGCGCAGCGAGGGCAGCAGCACGCAGCGCGTGCACATACGGTCTCGAGACCGAGAGCAGTATTTCCAGCAGAAGAAGAAGTGCGACGTGTGTGAGCGCGAGTGTGTGAGAGAACGCGAACCGCGATTTTCGGTACACGGGGATTTTCGCTACAGCAATCGCCGGAAAAGACACTCGCGCCGGCGAGACCCACCCTTTCACGTCTAAAGACGCACCGCAAGTTGATCCGCCGATAGGAGTGGAGAGTGAGTGCGAAAAGTCCGCGCATCCGCAGGCTTACGTTGAAGCACGGATACGCGAACTTCAGCTATCTCGGCGTGTGAGAAAATACTGCTGCTGCCCGCACACGAATTGTATCGAGACCACTCGCGAGGCACACATACCGCGATGAATCCCGAATTGGAGAAAGCCGTCGAGGATTGGTGCGTAGGGATTGACGGAGAAGAACTCCAGGAGGCCCTAGAACACCTCGAGCTGCGCAAAGACGGTAGACGCTTAGAAAAGGTCTACCGACTGCAGAAATGGCTCTTCAGAGAATACTCCGAAGCAGACTTCGAGCAGAGCGTCGGAGAAGACCCAATGGTAGTGAGAATAAAGCGAGAAGGACGCAGGACGTCCTACCTCGATATGACGGCAGAAAACGTGTCGTCACGAACGCTGGCGGATCCTGACTACGACACGTCAGCACCTCACCCATTGAAGCTGCTGCTGCAGGCCACAATGGACATGCGACAGCAACACGACGCCTCGGCCGTCGAATATGAAGGAGAGGCGCAGGTAGAGGCGCAGGTGGAAGCGCAGGCAGAGGCACAGTTAGAAGTGCTAAGGTCACTCACCGACAACGGCGAAGCCGTTAGTTTGCCAGTAACCTCAACGACGACCACGACAACCACGACGGTAACGACAACGCCGGCAATGCAGCCGACGTGGCAATTCGGAAACACGCTCGGCATACAGCAAGAAGGCGCAACGCCTAGCACGGCGCATATGAGAGCGCCGCAAAACGCGACAGGGCAGAGAAGCCACTTTCGCGCCCCAGCCTCCTCCACATTCAGGCAGCAGAGCATACCGACGATACGGTATGAGCCACCGCCGGCACAGGCGCAGTTTGCAGGACAGGCAAACACTGTATTCGGCGCGCACGCGACGGCGTCGCATTCAGCGCCAATACAGACGTCGTGGAGCGGACTGACGGGGAGAGCCGAGTCCCCGGGATTCAACGCACCACTTGCGAATCCAGGAATGATGGCGCAAGGATGGAGTACCACGCCACAATGCCAAGCGAACACGGCAATGCAAGCGCCTCAGCCGACGTACGTCGCGGAGCTGAGAGCACAGGCGAAGGAGAACTCTGAGGCGATCAGAGCGCTCACGCAGAAGATCGAAATGCTCCTTCACCAATGGCCAGGAACGATGGCGTCGAGCACCAGAATGGACCTGGGGAGAAGCGTCAATCCGCGACGAGAGACGCAAGTAAATTTCCAGGACCACATCGACATCCAGCAGCTGACGCACAGCAGCTTCGCAGAGGATGTCGCCTCGAACGCACGCCGTAGTGAGCAAGTAATGCCCAATCACACGGCGCAATCGTTTCCACCATACGCTGGCGCTGGGGGGGGGGGGGGGTAGCGGCCCTCGCAACCTCGAGCCCAGTGGCGTGAGCGCCAGCGATGGTTCGATGAACCGTCGGGCCAATCGGTCCGTCGGTAGTACGGTCAATAAATGGGGCATCAAGTTCAAGGGCGATGGCTCCGTAAGTGTCGAGCACTTTATCCAGAGGATGGAAGGCCGGCGCAGGCTCGATAATCTCACCGATGAGGAGATGTTAGCCGCGCTGCAAGAAGTGCTCGAGGGAAATGCCTATGAATGGCTGCAGAATCGCCTTACAGACAAAGGCGACTGGAAAAGCTGGACCGATTTCAAGGAGTGCTTGAAACGCTGGTATGGCAAGACGCAGGGTTACCAGCAGCGGCTCCAGGCGGAGGCCCACGCCCGTACACAAGGCCCAGACGAGCCGGTGCGGGAGTACATTAACAGCCTGCAGGGGATCCTGCGGCGTATGACTCCTCGGCTCGACATAAGCCAGCAGTTGGACATGTTATACCATAACATGCTCCCGTCGATCAAGCGAGTTCTGAAGCGGCCGGAGTTTAAAACGGTCGAGGAACTCCTTGACGCCGCCGCAGGTATCGAGGCCGCCATCGAGTGCGAAGCCTCGTATCGGGCGCCCCCAGCGCCCGCATCCTCCATGCTCCCCGAACTGGCGTATAAGGGGAAGAGTTCGGCGCCAGCAGCGAAGATCGCCGCAGTAGAGACGGCGCCAGCCGAAGAACCCCTATCCCTTGCTGCGATAGGGAAGCTGATCGACAGCAAACTGGCCTACGTCACGAAAGACTTCGGCGCGGGGAAGAAAAGCAACCCCGCACAGAATGGAGGAGGACGCCAAGGGGACGGCCAGCAAGTTCAAGCGTCGAACCGAGGAGGCGGCCATGCCTTCCGGGGACGGCGCGGCGGACGCGGCGGCGGCCAGAATCGCGGCTACCCCCAGCAGAATGGAGGTAATCAGCCGCCACAGCAGCAATAGCAGCTGCAACAGCAATCACAGCGTCCGTCACAACAGCAGCGATACCCACGACAGCAGCGGCAGCAGTATCAGCCGCCGCAGAAGCAGCAACAGCCGAGACCAAGCAACCCTCCGGTCGGGTATCCGGAGGCGCAATGCTTTAATTGCCAGCAGTTAGGGCATTTCGCTGCTAATTGCCCTAACGGCCAGGGAAACGGAAGGACCGGGGCGTAGGTGAGGTCGCTACCCCTCTAGAAGCGGCGCGCGAAGACCCTATACCGCGCGCGACCTCACCCAATGACTTCGATCAGATGATCGCCATTTTAGAGACGCCCCCAAAACCTCCAGAGACACCACCTAACGACGACGAGTCGCGGTGGTGGGTGCAATTAGGCATCGGGGGATTTAGAGTGCGAGCACTCTACGACCCAGGCGCGGCCCTGACAGTGATGGGTTCACTGGGGCTACAGATTGCCAGCGCTTGTGGTCGCTCGATGCGGCCGTGCAACGGGCGAAAGGCCCAGTGTGCCAACGGCCAGACGTCGCCGATCGTCGGGTACGTGGACCTCCCGGTCGACGTCGCGGGAGTGCGACGTGAAGTCACCGTGGCTATTATGCCAGACGCGTTGAACGAGTGCCTCGTGGGCACGAACTTCGGTCGGTTGTTCAACGCGATCCACGACCCTAACGAGAATTTGCTATATCTCAAGAAGGAGCGCAAGATAGTGCCTTTGCAAGTCGCATCGATCAGCGCTTCAGGAGTCTTGGATATAGCCGCAGTTGGATTAGCGCGTGTCGGCGAGGCAGAGCACGCGCGCATTCGGCAACTCCTCGATCAAATGATCCCGAAATCCAACAGAAAGATCGGCTGCACCCACTTGATCGAGCACGGGATCGACGTAGGATCCGCGAGGCCGGTCAAGCAGAAGTATTTTCCGGTTTCCCTGAAAATAGAAGAGGAGATGCACCGACAGGTGCGTGAGTTACTCGAGGCCGGTGTGATCGAGTACTCACACAGTGGCTGGTCAAGCCCAGTGGTGATGGTGCGCAAAGCGAACGGCCAATACCGCTTTTGCGTCGACTTCCGACGAGTCAACGCGCTGTCGAGATCGGACGCGTATCCACTGCCCAACATGGACGATATCCTTCGCAAACTCCGGAAGGCGAGGTATATCTCTACGCTAGATCTCAGCAGCGCATATCACCAAATCCCGCTGAAGCCTGAAGCCAGGCCGCTGACAGCGTTCACGGTGCCGGGGCTTGGACTGTTTCAGTTCAAGCGTATGCCATTTGGGTTGGCATACGCAGGCGCTACGTTCCAGCGCATGATTGATGAAGTCATCGGCCCTGAACTGCAACCCTATGCCTACTCCTACCTAGACGACGTTATCGTCGCAACGGAGACGTTTGATGAGCACGTCGAGTACTTGGGCCGCGTGCTGGCGCGCATCAACGAGGCAGGGTTGACGATTAACCGGGAGAAAAGCGTCTTCTGCAGCGAAGAAGTTAAATATCTCGGCGTCCTGGTTAATCATGACGGATTTAGGCCAGACCCGGCGAAGATAGCGCCTGTAATGGCATATCCAGCGCCGAAGAATTTAAAACAGCTACGACGATTTCTGGGCATGGCATCGTGGTATCGCAAATTCCTCCAAGAATTCGCCACGATCGCCGAACCACTCCACCAGCTGACCAAGAAGGGTCGCAAATATGAGTGGAAGGAGGAGCAGCAGCTGGCCTTTGAACAGGTCAAAGCGCTTATGGCGTTAGCGCCAGTCCTCCATCGCCCAGATCGCGAGGCGCAGTTCGTGCTACAGACTGACGCCAGTGACACAGGGCTCGGCGCCGTTCTTTATCAAATAGTGAACGGCGAGGAACGCGTGCTCGAGTTCGCCAGCCGGACGATGACGCAGACTGAGCGGAATTATAGTGTCACCGAACGCGAGTGCTTAGCTGTTATCTGGGCGATACGGAAGTTCCGTCCGTATATCGAAGGCTACGAGTTTAAAGTAGTCACGGACCACAGTAGCCTGCGGTGGCTTTGCAACTTGCATAATCCGACCGGTCGCCTAGCAAGATGGGCGTTAGAAATGCAAGGCCACCAGTACACCGTCGAACACCGGAAAGGCGCACTAAACGCCGTTCCCGACGCGCTTTCTCGCATGTACGAGGACGAGGAAGCGCCAGTCAGTGCCCTGGGGTGGACAGAGGACACTAACGACGAGTGGTACATGAAGAAGGTCCGGGAAGTACAGAAGAACCCCGCCAACCATCCCTCATTTAAGTACGTCGGGGGTAATCTGTACTATTATCGCCCAGACGAGGAACTGCCGCCGGCGATGCAACATGACGACGCCTGGAAGCTGGTAGTTCCTCGCGAGAAGAAAGAGGGAATACTGCAGGAGTGTCACGACGCCTCCACAGCCGGTCATTTAGGGCGTGAAAAGACCTACGCCCGCGTCGCTGCGCTATATTATTGGCCCGGAATGTACGCCGACGTTGAGAGGTACGTTCGACAATGCTTCGTCTGTCAGCAATGCAAAGTCGAACAACGCCCTCCGACTGGACTGATGGGGCGGCGCATCATCACGCGCCCGTGGCAAGTCGTCGCCGCTGACATAATGTGTCCGAAGCCCAAGAGCGGCCATGGCAACGAATACATCTTAGTATTCGAGGATCTCTTCACTCGGTGGATAGAGTGTGTCGCTATTAAGAAAGCGAACGCCAAGACGATCCTCAAGTACCTGCAGGAGCGCATATTCTTGCGCTATGGCGCGCCAGAGGTATTCCTCTCCGACAACGGGACTGAATTCAAGAATCAGGCCGTTGACGAATACCTCGCGAGGCGCGGTGTACGGCACGAAGTCACGCCGCCGTATCACCCTCAGGCCAACCCCGTCGAGAGGGTGAACCGTACGCTCACGGTGATGATCCGTTCGCTTATCGAGGAGAAGCACACAGAATGGGACGATAAGCTGAATGAGGTCGTGTTTGGATACAACACCGTGCCGCACGCGTCCACGGGTCGAAGTCCAGCCTTGCTGATGTATGGGAATCAGCCAAGGCCGCCCCTCGCAGCGCGACGCGAGCAAGAGCTCGCCGCCGAGGAGGCGCTACAAGAGCAGGCGCTGAACGACTGGCAGGATCGAATGGCCGACCTGCAACGCCTGCGTGACGGAGCGTACGAAAGCAGTAGGGAGGCGCAGAAAGCCCAAGCGCTGCGCTACGACAAGCGCCATAGGCCTGCGTCATATAAGGTAGGAGACCTCGTGATGAAGAGGAATCACGTGTTGTCCTCCGGCGCTGAGCAACGATCTGCAAAGCTAGCGCCGCCTTATGTTGGCCCATATAAGATTATAGAGGAGCAAGGGACCAACACCTACCGCTTAGTCGACGAACTGGGGCAAGAAGTAGACCTGGTCGCCGCCACGCAACTGAAGCCCTTCCACACGTCGCGTCAGGAAGGCGAAGAAGGCGAAGAAGAAGACGACAGCGCTCAACCACCGAGGGATGCGAGCGACGGCGGAGTAGTACGCGACACTACTCCACGCGAGCGAAACGCTGTTAGCGGACAGCATGCGTCGACGATAGACGCCGGCGTAGACACGCGTAACGCGAGCCACGTAATCCCTCCCGACCCAAAACCCGCGAAGAAGCGAGGACGCCCACGAAAAGCGGTGTACACGGTTAGGCGTACAAGGGCAGCGACATCCCCGTTACGAACGCGCGGAACGGAAAAAGCGAACGCGGAGTAATGCCTATTCTTATGCCCCCCATACAGATGGATCAGCAGACGTCCGAGGCGATGATCCTCGCGTGACACCCATCCCCACGAACGATACGCGTCGAATACGTGTATAGAATCGACATCGGGACGATTAGCCGATTCTAGGGGGGGGGGGGTTGTAAGCGATCCAGCGATTTGGATCGCGCGCGCATGTCAGGCGCAGGGTCGCCGCGATTCGGCGCGCAGGCACTGCGCGCGGCGCTCGGACCCCTCGCGTCGCGAGCGCGGTCGGGAATCGATAGATAGCTTCCGGCCACGAGAGTAGCAACACGTGCTTGGGTTCAAGGACCTTTTGATACCGCGCGAACGCGACCTACAGTGCCTCCACCGTGCGTGTGTGTATCCGTGGAGCAGCGAGCGAGGGCGGATAAGCGAGGGGAGTCATCCAGCGAGCCAGCGTCGAACCAGTCGGTACGCCACCGACTCGCCGATCACTCAGTGTACCTGAGGGAGGACGCTCCCGCCATTTTGCGCGCGCCGCACCACGCAGGAGCGGCGCTTTGCGAGATTGTAAGTACAATCATCTTTTGTAGCGCTTCAATTATAATTGCGATCGAACTCGCCGCGAGCGAGTTGTTATCGGCGTGCGTAATCTGCCTTCTCGCGTCGCGCGTATACAGCGTATATAACGGTTGCTAGCTCGTGTAATTCGAACTTGAATAAACAAACATTCTCTTGTATCTAAGTGTTGATATTTCGTCCTCATGTTCCCGAGTACCCCGACAGCCTCCGCGGGTAAATCGCGTGTTTCGCGATTTACAGAGTAACTGACTAGCCGAGCAGCGTGTCACAGCGACACGGCAGCGGTAGGCCGCACAAGCGACGGCGCAGGCAATCGCCGTCGCATCAAGGAGAGTATCTCTCCGTTGAACGGGAAGAAGAGAACCTTCTCGCCGGAGTCGAGCCTCCGGCGCAGCGTTGGAGCCGTCGCATCGGCATAGAACGCCCCGTTACAAACTAAAATAATTGGTAAGCATGACAAAAAAGTGATACTAAATCTATTAGATTTACAGTTTTCACAAACGGCTATCATCACAATAGATTTAGAAGTGATTTCTACGATTATATTCGTATAGAATGACGAAAGCTGATGTGCTAGGGACGTCAGCGCCGACAAATATATTCGTAGAAACTACTTCTAAACCAATTATGGTGATAGTCGTTTGAGCAAATGGTTAAACTAATAGATTTAGTTCGAGTTTATTTAGAACTAAAATAATTGGTAAGCATGACAAGAAAGTGATACTAAATCTATTAGTTTAACAGTTTTCTCAAACGGCTATCATCGCAATCCATTTAGAAGTAATTTCTACGATTATATTCGTATAGAATGACGAACGCTGATGTGCTAGGGACGTCAGCGCCAACGAATATATTCGTAGAAACCACTTCTAAACCAATTATGGTGATAGTCGTTTGAGCAAATGGTTAAACTAACAGATTTAGTTCAAGTTTATTTAGAACTAAAATAATTGGTAAGCATGACAAGAAAGTGATACTAAATCTATTAGTTTAACAGTTTTCTCAAACGGCTATCATTACAATAGATTTAGAAGTGGTTTCTACGATTATATTCATATACAATGACGAAAGCTGATGTGCTAGGGACGTCAGCGCCGACAAATATATTCGTAGAAACTACTTCTAAACCAATTATGGTGATAGCCGTTTGAGCAAATGGTTAAACTAATAGATTTAGTTCAAGTTTATTTAGAACTAAAATAATTGGTAAGCATGACAAGAAAGTGATACTAAATCTATTAGTTTAACAGTTTTCTCAAACGGCTATCATTACAATAGATTTAGAAGTGGTTTCTACGATTATATTCGTATACAATGACGAAAGCTGATGTGCTATGGACGTCAGCGCCAACGAATATATTCGTAGCAACCGCTTCCAAACTTATTATTGTGATAGCCGTTTGAGCAAATGGTTAAACTAATAGATTTAGTATCACGTTTAATGAGAACTAAAATAATTGGTAAGCATGATAAGAAAGTGATACTAAATCTATTAGTTTAACAGTTTTCTCAAACGGCTATCATCACAATAGATTTAGAAGTGATATCTACGATTATATTCGTATAGAATGACGAAAGCTGATGTGCTAGGGACGTCAGCGCCAACGAATATATTCGTAGAAACCACTTCTAAACCAATTATGGTGATAGTCGTTTGAGCAAATGGTTAAACTAACAGATTTAGTTCAAGTTTATTTAGAACTAAAATAATTTGTAAGCATGACAAGAAAGTGATACTAAATCTATTAGTTTAACAGTTTTCTCAAACGGCTATCATTACAATAGATTTAGAAGTGGTTTCTACGATTATATTCATATACAATGACGAAAGCTGATGTGCTAGGGACGTCAGCGCCGACAAATATATTCGTAGAAACTACTTCTAAACCAATTATGGTGATAGCCGTTTGAGCAAATGGTTAAACTAATAGATTTAATTCAAGTTTATTTAGAACTAAAATAATTGGTAAGCATGACAAGAAAGTGATACTAAATCTATTAGTTTAACAGTTTTCTCAAACGGCTATCATTACAATAGATTTAGAAGTGGTTTCTACGATTATATTCGTATACAATGACGAAAGCTGATGTGCTAGGGACGTCAGCGCCAACGAATATATTCGTAGAAACCACTTCTAAACCAATTATGGTGTTAGCCGTTTGAGCAAATGGTTAAACTAATAGATTTAGTACCGCGTTTATTTAGAACCAAAATATTTGGTAAGCATGACAAAAAAGTGATACTAAATCTATTAGATTTACAGTTTTCACAAACGGCTATCATCACAATAGATTTAGAAGTGATTTCTACGATTATATTCGTATAGAATGACGAAAGCTGATGTGCTAGGGACGTCAGCGCCGACAAATATATTCGTAGAAACTACTTCTAAACCAATTATGGTGATAGTCGTTTGAGCAAATGGTTAAACTAATAGATTTAGTTCAAGTTTATTTAGAACTAAAATAATTGGTAAGCATGACAAGAAAGTGATACTAAATCCATTAGTTTAACAGTTTTCTCAAACGGCTATCATCGCAATCCATTTAGAAGTAATTTCTACGATTATATTCGTATACTATGACGTATGCTGATGTGCTAGGGATGTCAGCGCCGACAAATATATTCGTAGAAACTACTTCTAAACCAATTATGGTGATAGTCGTTTGAGCAAATGGTTAAACTAATAGATTTAGATCAAGTTTATTTAGAACTAAAATAATTGGTAAGCATGACAAGAAAGTGATACTAAATCCATTAGTTTAACAGTTTTCTCAAACGGCTATCATCGCAATCCATTTAGAAGTAATTTCTACGATTATATTCTTATACAATGACGAAAGCTGATGTGCTAGGGACGTCAGCGCCGACCAATATATTCGTAGAAAATACTTCTAAACCAATTATGGTGATAGTCGTTTGAGCAAATGGTTAAACTAATAGATTTAGTTCAAGTTTATTTAGAACTAAAATAATTGGTAAGCATGACAAGAAAGTGATACTAAATCTATTAGTTTAACAGTTTTCTCAAACGGCTATCATTACAATAGATTTAGAAGTGGTTTCTACGATTATATTCGTATACAATGACGAAAGCTGATGTGCTATGGGCGTCAGCGCCAACGAATATATTCGTAGAAACCACTTCTAAACCGATTATGGTGATAGTCGTTTGAGCAAATGGTTAAACTAATAGATTTAGTTCAAGTTTATTTAGAACTAAAATAATTGGTAAGCATGACAAGAAAGTGATACTAAATCTATTAGATTTACAGTTTTCACAAGCGGCTATCATCACAATAGATTTAGAAGTGATTTCTACGATTATATTCGTATAGAATGACGAAAGCTGATGTGCTAGGGACGTCAGCGCCAACGAATATATTCGTAGAAACCACTTCTAAACCAATTATGGTGTTAGCCGTTTGAGCAAATGGTTAAACTAATAGATTTAGTACCGCGTTTATTTAGAATCAAAATATTTGGTAAGCATGACAAAAAAGTGATACTAAATCTATTAGATTTACAGTTTTCACAAACGGCTATCATCACAATAGATTTAGAAGTGATTTCTACGATTATATTCGTATAGAATGACGAAAGCTTATGTGCTAGGGACGTCAGCGCCGACAAATATATTCGTAGAAACTACTTCTAAACCAATTATGGTGATAGTCGTTTGAGCAAATGGTTAAACTAATAGATTTAGTTCAAGTTTATTTTGAACTAAAGTAATTGGTAAGCATGACAAGAAAGTGATACTAAATCTATTAGTTTAACAGTTTTCTCAAACGGCTATCATCACAATAGATTTAGAAGTGATATCTACGATTATATTCGTATAGAATGACGAAAGCTGATGTGCTAGGGACGTCAGCGCCAACGAATATATTCGTAGAAACCACTTCTAAACCAATTATGGTGATAGTCGTTTGAGCAAATGGTTAAACTAACAGATTTAGTTCAAGTTTATTTAGAACTAAAATAATTTGTAAGCATGACAAGAAAGTGATACTAAATCTATTAGTTTAACAGTTTTCTCAAACGGCTATCATTACAATAGATTTAGAAGTGGTTTCTACGATTATATTCATATACAATGACGAAAGCTGATGTGCTAGGGACGTCAGCGCCGACAAATATATTCGTAGAAACTACTTCTAAACCAATTATGGTGATAGCCGTTTGAGCAAATGGTTAAACTAATAGATTTAATTCAAGTTTATTTAGAACTAAAATAATTGGTAAGCATGACAAGAAAGTGATACTAAATCTATTAGTTTAACAGTTTTCTCAAACGGCTATCATTACAATAGATTTAGAAGTGGTTTCTACGATTATATTCGTATACAATGACGAAAGCTGATGTGCTAGGGACGTCAGCGCCAACGAATATATTCGTAGAAACCACTTCTAAACCAATTATGGTGTTAGCCGTTTGAGCAAATGGTTAAACTAATAGATTTAGTACCGCGTTTATTTAGAACCAAAATATTTGGTAAGCATGACAAAAAAGTGATACTAAATCTATTAGATTTACAGTTTTCACAAACGGCTATCATCACAATAGATTTAGAAGTGATTTCTACGATTATATTCGTATAGAATGACGAAAGCTGATGTGCTAGGGACGTCAGCGCCGACAAATATATTCGTAGAAACTACTTCTAAACCAATTATGGTGATAGTCGTTTGAGCAAATGGTTAAACTAATAGATTTAGTTCAAGTTTATTTAGAACTAAAATAATTGGTAAGCATGACAAGAAAGTGATACTAAATCCATTAGTTTAACAGTTTTCTCAAACGGCTATCATCGCAATCCATTTAGAAGTAATTTCTACGATTATATTCGTATACTATGACGTATGCTGATGTGCTAGGGATGTCAGCGCCGACAAATATATTCGTAGAAACTACTTCTAAACCAATTATGGTGATAGTCGTTTGAGCAAATGGTTAAACTAATAGATTTAGATCAAGTTTATTTAGAACTAAAATAATTGGTAAGCATGACAAGAAAGTGATACTAAATCCATTAGTTTAACAGTTTTCTCAAACGGCTATCATCGCAATCCATTTAGAAGTAATTTCTACGATTATATTCTTATACAATGACGAAAGCTGATGTGCTAGGGACGTCAGCGCCGACCAATATATTCGTAGAAAATACTTCTAAACCAATTATGGTGATAGTCGTTTGAGCAAATGGTTAAACTAATAGATTTAGTTCAAGTTTATTTAGAACTAAAATAATTGGTAAGCATGACAAGAAAGTGATACTAAATCTATTAGTTTAACAGTTTTCTCAAACGGCTATCATTACAATAGATTTAGAAGTGGTTTCTACGATTATATTCGTATACAATGACGAAAGCTGATGTGCTATGGGCGTCAGCGCCAACGAATATATTCGTAGAAACCACTTCTAAACCGATTATGGTGATAGTCGTTTGAGCAAATGGTTAAACTAATAGATTTAGTTCAAGTTTATTTAGAACTAAAATAATTGGTAAGCATGACAAGAAAGTGATACTAAATCTATTAGATTTACAGTTTTCACAAGCGGCTATCATCACAATAGATTTAGAAGTGATTTCTACGATTATATTCGTATAGAATGACGAAAGCTGATGTGCTAGGGACGTCAGCGCCGACAAATATATTCGTAGAAACTACTTCTAAACCAATTTTGGTGATAGTCCTTTGAGCAAATGGTTAAACTAATAGATTTAGTTCAAGTTTATTTAGAACTAAAATAATTGGTAAGCATGACAAGAAAGTGATACTAAATCTATTAGATTTACAGTTTTCACAAGCGGCTATCATCACAATAGATTTAGAAGTGATTTCTACGATTATATTCGTATAGAATGACGAAAGCTGATGTGCTAGGGACGTCAGCGCCAACGAATATATTCGTAGAAACCACTTCTAAACCAATTATGGTGTTAGCCGTTTGAGCAAATGGTTAAACTAATAGATTTAGTACCGCGTTTATTTAGAATCAAAATATTTGGTAAGCATGACAAAAAAGTGATACTAAATCTATTAGATTTACAGTTTTCACAAACGGCTATCATCACAATAGATTTAGAAGTGATTTCTACGATTATATTCGTATAGAATGACGAAAGCTTATGTGCTAGGGACGTCAGCGCCGACAAATATATTCGTAGAAACTACTTCTAAACCAATTATGGTGATAGTCGTTTGAGCAAATGGTTAAACTAATAGATTTAGTTCAAGTTTATTTTGAACTAAAGTAATTGGTAAGCATGACAAGAAAGTGATACTAAATCTATTAGTTTAACAGTTTTCTCAAACGGCTATCATCGCAATCCATTTAGAAGTAATTTCTACGATTATATTCGTATACAATGACGAAAGCTGATGTGCTAGGGACGTCAGCGCCGACAAATATATTCGTAGAAACTACTTCTAAACCAATTATGGTGATAGTCGTTTGAGCAAATGGTTAAACTAATAGATTTAGTTCAAGTTTATTTAGAACTAAAATAATTGGTAAGCATGACAAGAAAGTGATACTAAATCTATTAGTTTTACAGTTTTCTCAAACGGCTATCATCGCAATCCATATAGAAGTAATTTCTACGATTATATTCGTATACTATGACGAAAGCTGATGTGCTAGGGACGTCAGCGCCGACAAATATATTCGTAGAAACTACTTCTAAACCAATTATGGTGATAGTCGTTTGAGCAAATGGTTAAACTAATAGATTTAGTTCAAGTTTATTTAGAACTAAAATAATTGGTAAGCATGACAAGAAAGTGATACTAAATCTATTAGTTTAACAGTTTTCTCAAACGGCTATTATTACAATAGATTTAGAAGTGGTTTCTACGATTATATTCGTATACAATGACGAAAGCTGATGTGCTATGGGCGTCAGCGCCAACGAATATATTCGTAGAAACCGCTTCCAAACATATTATTGTGATAGCCGTTTGAGCAAATGGTTAAACTAATAGATTTAGTATCACGTTTAATGAGATCTAAAATAATTGGTAAGCATGACAAGAAAGTGATACTAAATCTATTAGTTTAACAGTTTTCTCAAACGGCTATCATCACAATAGATTTAGAAGTGATATCTACGATTATATTCGTATAGAATGACGAAAGCTGATGTGCTAGGGACGTCAGCGCCAACGAATATATTCGTAGAAACCACTTCTAAACCGATTATGGTGATAGTCGTTTGAGCAAATGGTTAAACTAATAGATTTAGTTCAAGTTTATTTAGAACTAAAATAATTGGTAAGCATGACAAAAAAGTGATACTAAATCTATTAGATTTACAGTTTTCACAAACGGCTATCATCACAATAGATTTAGAAGTGATTTCTACGATTATATTCGTATAGAATGACGAAAGCTGATGTGCTAGGGACGTCAGCGCCGACAAATATATTCGTAGAAACTACTTCTAAACCAATTATGGTTATAGTCGTTTGAGCAAATGGTTAAACTAACAGATTTAGTTCAAGTTTATTTAGAACTAAAATAATTGGTAAGTATGACAAAAAAGTGATACTAAATCTATTAGTTTAACAGTTTTCTCAAACGGCTATCAATACAATTGATTTAGAAGTGATTTCTACGATTATGTTCGTATACAATAACCAAAGCTGATGTGCTAGGGACGTCAGCGCCAACGAATATATTCGTAAAAACCACTTCTAAACCGATTATGGTGATAGTCGTTTGAGCAAATGGTTAAACTAATAGATTTAGTATCACGTTTATTGAGAAATAAAATAATTGGTAAGCATGACAAAAAAGTGATACAAAATCTATTAGTTTTACAGTTTTCACAAACGGCTATCATCACTATAGATTTAGAAGTAATTTCTACGATTATATTCGTATACAATGACGAAAGGTAACGAGCAATGGACGTCATCGCCAATGAATATCTTCGTAGAATCCACGTCTAAATCTATTGTGGTGATAGTCGTTTATACAAACTATTAAACAAATAGATATAGTATCACGTTTATTTAGAACTAAAAGAAATGGTAAGCATGACAAAAAGTGATGCTAAATCTTTTATATTTACAGTTTTCACAAACGGCTATCATCACAATAGATTTAGAAGTGATTTCTACGATTATATTCGTATAGAATGACGAAAGCTGATGTGCTAGGGACGTCAGCGCCGACAAATATATTCGTAGAAACCACTTCTAAACCAATTATGGTGTTAGCCGTTTGAGCAAATGGTTAAACTAATAGATTTAGTTCAAGTTTATTTAGAACTAAAATAATTGGTAAGCATGACAAGAAAGTGATAATAAATCTATTAGTTTAACAGTTTTCTCAAACGGCTATCATCGCAATCTATTTAGAAGTAATTTCTACGACTATATTCGTATACAATGACGAAAGCTGACGAGCAATGGACGTCATCGCCAATGAATATCTTCGTAGAATCCACGTCTAAATCTATTGTGGTGATAGTCGTTTATCCAAACTGTTAAACAAATAGATTTAATATCACGTTTATTTAGAACTAAAATATTTGGTAAGCATGACAAAAAAGTGAAACTAAATCTATTAGTTTAACAGTTTTCTCAAACGGCTATCATCACAATAGATTTAGAAGTGATTTCTACGATTATATTCGTATACAATGGCGAGAGCTGACGAGCAATGGGCGTCATCGCCAATGAATATCTTCGTAGAATCCACGTCTAAATCTATTGTGGTGATAGTCGTTTATACAAACTGTAAAACAAATAGATATAGTATCACGTTTATTTAGAACTAAAATAAATGGTAAGCATGACAAAAAAGTGATACTAAATCTATTAGTTTAACCGTTTACACAAACGGCTATCATAACAATAGATTTAGAAGTGGTTTCTACGATTATATTCGTATACAATGACGAAAGCTGATGTGTTATGGGCGTCAGCGCCAAAGAATATATTCGTAGCAACCGCTTTTAAACCTATTATGGTGATAGTCGTTTGAGCAAATGGTTAAACTAATAGATTTAGTTCAAGTTTATTTAGAACTAAAATAATTGGTAAGCATGACAAGAAAGTGATACTAAATCTATTAGTTTAACAGTTTTCTCAAACGGCTATTATTACAATAGATTTAGAAGTGGTTTCTACGATTATATTCGTATACAATGACGAAAGCTGATGTGCTATGGGCGTCAGCGCCAACGAATATATTCGTAGAAACCGCTTCCAAACATATTATTGTGATAGCCGTTTGAGCAAATGGTTAAACTAATAGATTTAGTATCACGTTTAATGAGATCTAAAATAATTGGTAAGCATGACAAGAAAGTGATACTAAATCTATTAGTTTAACAGTTTTCTCAAACGGCTATCATCACAATAGATTTAGAAGTGATATCTACGATTATATTCGCATAGAATGACGAAAGCTGATGTGCTAGGGACGTCAGCGCCAACGAATATATTCGTAGAAACCACTTCTAAACCGATTATGGTGATAGTCGTTTGAGCAAATGGTTAAACTAATAGATTTAGTTCAAGTTTATTTAGAACTAAAATAATTGGTAAGCATGACAAAAAAGTGATACTAAATCTATTAGATTTACAGTTTTCACAAACGGCTATCATCACAATAGATTTAGAAGTGATTTCTACGATTATATTCGTATAGAATGACGAAAGCTGATGTGCTAGGGACGTCAGCGCCGACAAATATATTCGTAGAAACTACTTCTAAACCAATTATGGTTATAGTCGTTTGAGCAAATGGTTAAACTAACAGATTTAGTTCAAGTTTATTTAGAACTAAAATAATTGGTAAGTATGACAAAAAAGTGATACTAAATCTATTAGTTTAACAGTTTTCTCAAACGGCTATCAATTCAATTGATTTAGAAGTGATTTCTACGATTATGTTCGTATACAATAACCAAAGCTGATGTGCTAGGGACGTCAGCGCCAACGAATATATTCGTAAAAACCACTTCTAAACCGATTATGGTGATAGTCGTTTGAGCAAATGGTTAAACTAATAGATTTAGTATCACGTTTATTGAGAAATAAAATAATTGGTAAGCATGACAAAAAAGTGATACAAAATCTATTAGTTTTACAGTTTTCACAAACGGCTATCATCACTATAGATTTAGAAGTAATTTCTACGATTATATTCGTATACAATGACGAAAGGTAACGAGCAATGGACGTCATCGCCAATGAATATCTTCGTAGAATCCACGTCTAAATCTATTGTGGTGATAGTCGTTTATACAAACTATTAAACAAATAGATATAGTATCACGTTTATTTAGAACTAAAAGAAATGGTAAGCATGACAAAAAGTGATGCTAAATCTTTTATATTTACAGTTTTCACAAACGGCTATCATCACAATAGATTTAGAAGTGATTTCTACGATTATATTCGTATAGAATGACGAAAGCTGATGTGCTAGGGACGTCAGCGCCGACAAATATATTCGTAGAAACCACTTCTAAACCAATTATGGTGTTAGCCGTTTGAGCAAATGGTTAAACTAATAGATTTAGTTCAAGTTTATTTAGAACTAAAATAATTGGTAAGCATGACAAGAAAGTGATAATAAATCTATTAGTTTAACAGTTTTCTCAAACGGCTATCATCGCAATCTATTTAGAAGTAATTTCTACGACTATATTCGTATACAATGACGAAAGCTGACGAGCAATGGACGTCATCGCCAATGAATATCTTCGTAGAATCCACGTCTAAATCTATTGTGGTGATAGTCGTTTATCCAAACTGTTAAACAAATAGATTTAATATCACGTTTATTTAGAACTAAAATATTTGGTAAGCATGACAAAAAAGTGAAACTAAATCTATTAGTTTAACAGTTTTCTCAAACGGCTATCATCACAATAGATTTAGAAGTGATTTCTACGATTATATTCGTATACAATGGCGAGAGCTGACGAGCAATGGGCGTCATCGCCAATGAATATCTTCGTAGAATCCACGTCTAAATCTATTGTGGTGATAGTCGTTTATACAAACTGTAAAACAAATAGATATAGTATCACGTTTATTTAGAACTAAAATAAATGGTAAGCATGACAAAAAAGTGATACTAAATCTATTAGTTTAACCGTTTACACAAACGGCTATCATAACAATAGATTTAGAAGTGGTTTCTACGATTATATTCGTATACAATGACGAAAGCTGATGTGCTATGGGCGTCAGCGCCAAAGAATATATTCGTAGCAACCGCTTTTAAACCTATTATGGTGATAGTCGATTGAGCAAATGGTTAAACTAATAGATTTAGTTCAAGTTTATTTAGAACTAAAGTAATTGGTAAGCATGACAAGAAAGTGATACTAAATCTATTAGTTTAACAGTTTTCTCAAACGGCTATCATCGCAATCTATTTAGAAGTAATTTCTACGACTATATTCGTATACAATGACGAAAGCTGACGAGCAATGGACGTCATCGCCAATGAATATCTTCGTAGAATCCACGTCTAAATCTATTGTGGTGATAGTCGTTTATCCAAACTGTTAAACAAATAGATTTAATATCACGTTTATTTAGAACTAAAATATTTGGTAAGCATGACAAAAAAGTGATACTAAATCTATTAGTTTAACAGTTTTCTCAAACGGCTATCATCACAATAGATTTAGAAATGATTTCTACGATTATATTCGTATTCAATGACGAGAGCTGACGAGCAATGGGCGTCATCGCCAATGAATATCTTCGTAGAATCCACGTCTAAATCTATTGTGGTGATAGTCGTTTATACGAACTGTAAAACAAATAAATATAGTATCACGTTTATTTAGAACTAAAATAAATGGTAAGCATGACAAAAAAGTGATACTAAATCTATTAGATTTACAGTTTTCAGAAACGGCTATCATCACAATAGATTTAGAAGTGGTTTCTACGATTATATTCGTATAGAATGACGAAAGCTGATGTGCTAGGGACGTCAGCGCCGACAAATATATTCGTAGAAACTACTTCTAAACCAATTATGGTGATAGTCGTTTGAGCAAATGGTTAAACTAAGAGATTTAGTTCAAGTTTATTTAGAACTAAAATAATTGGTAAGCATGACAAGAAAGTGATACTAAATCTATTAGTTTAACAGTTTTCTCAAACGGCTATCATCGCAATCTATTTAGAAGTAATTTCTACGACTATATTCGTATACAATGACGAAAGCTGATGTGCTAGGGACTTCAGCGCCAACGAATATATTCGTAGAAACCACTTCTAAACCGATTATGGTGATAGTCGTTTGAGCAAATGGTAAAACTAATAGATTTAGTACCACGTTTAATGAGCACTAAAATAATTGGTAAGCATGACAAGAAAGTGATACTAAATCTATTAGTTTAACAGTTTTCTCAAACGGCTATCATCACAATAGATTTAGAAGTGATATCTACGATTATATTCGTATAGGATGACGAAAGCTGATGTGCTAGGGACGTCAGCGCCAACGAATATATTCGTAGAAACCACTTCTAAACCGATTATGGTGATAGTCGTTTGAGCAAATGGTTAAACTAATAGATTTAGTTCAAGTTTATTTAGAACAAAAATAATTGGTAAGCATGACAAAAAAGTGATACTAAATCTATTAGTTTTACAGTTATCACAAACGGCTATCATCACAATAGATTTAGAAGTGATTTCTACGATTATATTCGTATAGAATGACGAAAGCTGATGTGCTAGGGACGTCAGCGCCAACGAATATATTCGTAGAAATCACTTCCAAACATATTATATTGATAGCCGTAGTTTGAGCAAATGGTTAAACTAATGGATTTAGTTCAAGTTTATTTAGAACTAAAATAATTGGTAAGCATGACAAGAAAGTGATACTAAATCTATTAGTTTTACAGTTTTCACAAACGGCTATTATCACAATAGATTTAGAAGTGATTTCTACGATTATATTCGTATTCAATGACGAAAGCTGACGTGCTATGGACGTCAGCGCCAACGAATATATTCGTAGAAATCACTTCCAAACATATTATATTGATAGCCGTAGTTTGAGCAAATGGTTAAACTAATGGATTTAGTTCAAGTTTATTTAGAACTAAAATTATTGGTAAGCATGACAAGAAAGTGATACTAAATCTATTAGTTTAACAGTTTTCTCAAACGGCTATAATCGCAATCCATTTATAAGTAATTTCTACGATTATATTCGTATACAATGACGAAAGCTGATGTGCTAGGGACGTCAACGCCAATGATTATATTCGTAGAAACCACTTGTAAACCTATTATGGTGATAGTCGTTTGAGCAAATGGTTAAACTAATAGATTTAGTATCACGTTTAATGAGAACTAAAATAATTGGTAAGCATGGCAAGAAAGTGATACTAAATCTATTAGTTTAACAGTTTTCTCAAACGGCTATCATCACAATAGATTTAGAAGTGATATCTACGATTATATTCGTATAGAATGACGAAAGCTGATGTGCTAGGGACGTCAGCGCCAACGAATATATTCGTAGAAACCACTTCTAAACCGATTATGGTGATAGTCGTTTGAGCAAATGGTTAAACTAATAGATTTAGTTCAAATTTATTTAGAACTAAAATAATTGGTAAGCATGACAAGAAAGTGATACTAAATCTATTAGTTTAACAGTTTTCACAAACGGCAATCATCACAATCCATTTAAAAGTAATTTCTACGATTAGATACGTATACAATGACGAAAGCTGACGAGCAATGGACGTCATCGCCAATGAATATCTTCGTAGAATCCACGTCTAAATCTATTGTGGTGATAGTCGTTTATACAAACTGTTAAACAAATAGATTTGGTATCACGTTTATTTAGAACTAAAATAATTGGTAAGCATGACAAAAAAGTGATACTAAATCTATTAATTTAACCGTTTACACAAACGGCTATCATAACAATAGATTTAGAAGTGGTTTTTACAATTATATTCGTATACAATGACGAAAGCTGATGTGCTAGGGACGTCAGCGCCAACGAATATATTCGTAGAAACCACTTCCAAACATATTATTGTGATAGCCGTAGTTTGAGCAAATGGTTAAACTAATGGATTTAGTTCAAGTTTATTTAGAACTAAAATTATTGGTAAGCATGACAAGAAAGTGATACTAAATCTATTAGTTTAACAGTTTTCTCAAACGGCTATAATCGCAATCCATTTATAAGTAATTTCTACGATTATATTCGTATACAATGACGAAAGCTGATGTGCTAGGGACGTCAACGCCAATGATTATATTCGTAGAAACCACTTGTAAACCTATTATGGTGATAGTCGTTTGAGCAAATGGTTAAACTAATAGATTTAGTATCACGTTTATTGATAACTAAAATAATTGCTAAGCATGACAAAAAAGTGATACAAAATCTATTAGTTTAACAGTTTTCACAAACGGCAATCATCACAATTGATTTAGAAGTGTTTTCTACGATTATATTCGTATACAATGACGAAAGCTGTAGTGCTATGGACGTCAGGGCCAACGAATATATTCGTAGAAACCACTTCCAAACATATTATTTTCATAGCCGTAGTTTGAGCAAATGGTTAAACTAATAGATTTAGTTCAAGTTTATTTAGAACTAAAATAATTGGTAAGCATGACAAGACAATGATACTAAATCTATTAGTTTAACAGTTTTCTTAAACGGCTATCATCACAATAGATTTAGAAGTGATTTCTACGATTATATTCGTATACAATGACGAAAGCTGATGTGCTATGGACGTCAGCGCCAACGAATATATTCGTAGCAATCACTTCTAAACCTATTATGGTCATAGCCGTTTGAGCAAATGGTTAAACTAATAGATTTAGTTCAAGTTTATTTAGAACTAAAATAATTGGTAAGCATGACAAGAAGGTGATACTAAATCTATTAGTTTAACAGTTTTCTCAAACGGCTATATTCGCAATCCGACTGGTTCGTCGCTGGCTCGCTGGATGACTCCGCTCGCGTACTCGCCTTTGCTCGCTGCTCCACGGATACACTCGCGCACGGTGGAGGCACAGTAGGTCGCGTTCGCGCGGTATCAATAGGTCGATGATCTCGAGTACGTGTTGCTACTCTCGTGGCCGGAAACTATCTTTCCTGCCGATCGCGCTCGCGACGCGATGTGTCGCGAGCGCCGCGGGCAGTTCCTGCGCGCCGAACCGCGGCGACCCTGCGTATGACATGCGCGTGCGATTCAAATCGCTGGTCGCTTACAGCATGAAATAAAAGTGATACTAAATCTATTAGTTTAACCGTTTACACAACCGGCTATCATCACAATAGATATAGAAGTGGTTTCTACGATTATATTCTTATACAATGACGAAAGCTGACGTGCTATGGAAGTCAGCGCCAACGAATACATTCGTAGAAACCACTTCTAAACCTATTATGGTGATAGCCGTTTGAGCAAATGGTTAAACTAATAGATTTAGTATCACGTTTATTTAGAATTTGTATTTTGTAACGGGGCGTTTATGCCGATGCGACGGCTCCAACGCTGCGCCGGAGGCTCGACTCCGGCGAGAAGATTCTCTTCTTCCCGTTCAACGGAGAGATACTCTCCTTGATGCGACGGCAATTACCTGCGCCGTCGCTCGTGCAGCCTACCGCTGCCGTGCCGCCGTGGCACTCTGCCCGAATAGTCAGTTCCTGCAAATCGCGAAACACGCGATTTACCCGCGTAGGCTGTCGGGGTACTCGGGAATATGAGGACGATAGGAGCAAACGAAATGTAAACACTTAAGTACAAACAAATGTTTGTTTATTCCAATTCTGATTACATGAGCTAACAATACGTTATATACGCGCGACGCGAGAAGGCAGATTGCGCACGCCGATAATAACTCGCTCGCGGCGATTTCGATCGCAATAATAATTGAAGCGCGACAAAAGATGATTGTACTTACAATCTCGCAAAGCGCCGCTCCTGCGTGGTGCGGCGCGCGCAAAATGGCGGGAGCGTCCTCCCTTAGGTACACTGAGTGGTCTGCGAGTCGGTGGCGTACCGACTGGTTCGTCGCTGGCTCGCTGGATGACTCCGCTCGCGTACTCGCCTTCGCTCGCTGCTCCACGGATACACTCGCGCACGGTGGAGGCACAGTAGGTCGCGTTCGCGCGGTATCAAATGGTCGATGATCTCGAGCACGTGTTGCTACTCTCGTGGCCGGAAACTATCTCTCCTGCCGATCGCGCTCGCGACGCGATGTGTCGCGAGCGCCGCGCGCAGCGCCTGCGTGCCGAACCGCGGCGACCCTGCGCATGACATGCGCATGCGATTCAAATCGCTGGATCGCTTACAACCCCCCCCTAGAATCGGCTAATCGTCCCGATGTCGATTCTATACACGGCGTCGACGCTTATCGTTCGTGGGGATGGGTGTAGGCTTCGGGTCTGTGGATCCATCTGTATGGGAGGCATAAGAATAGGCATTACTCCGCGTTCGCTTTTTTCGTTCTGCGCGTTCGTAACGGGGATGTCGAAGTCGGCGTGGGGTTCGTTTTCGGCCTATTCTTCGAGCCTTTCGGGCGACCGCGTTTTCTTTTTTCGGGGCACGCCTGCGCGGACTTGGGTGCATTGCCCGCTGCCCTTGTACGCCTAACCGTGTACACCGCTTTGCGTGCGCGTCCTCGCTTCTTCGCGGGTTTGGGGTCGGGAGGGATTACGCGGCTCGCGTTACGCGTGTCTACGCCGGCGTTTATCGTCGACGCATGCTGTCCGCTGACAGCGTCTCGCTCGCGTGGAGTAGCGTCGCGTACTATTCCGTCGTCGCTCGCATCCCTCGGTGGTTGAGCGCTGTCGTCTTCTTCTTCGCCTTCTTCACCTTCCTGACGCGACGTGTGGAAGGGATTCAGTTGCGTGGCGGCGACCAGGTCCACTTCTTGTCCCAGTTCGTCGACTAAGCGGTAGGTGTTGGTCCCTCGCTCCTCTATAATCTTATATGGGCCAACATATAAGTCGTCACGCTGCATCGCCGGCGGCAGTTCATCGTCTGGGCGATAATAGTACAGATTACCCCCAATGTACTTAAACGAGGGATGGTTGGCGGGGTTCTTCTGTACTTCACGGACCTTCTTCAGGTATCACTCGTGGCTGGTGCCCTCGGTCCACCCCAGGGCACTGACTGGCGCTTCCTCGTCCTCGTAGATGCGAGAAAGCGCGTCGGGAACGGCGTTTAGCGCGCCTTTCCGGTGTTCGACGGTGTACTGGTGGCCTTGCATTTCTAACGCCCATCTTGCTAGGCGACCGGTCGGATTATGCAAGTTGCAAAGCCACCGCAGGCTACTGTGGTTCGTGACTACTTTAAACTCGTATCCTTCGATGTACGGACGGAACTTCCGTATCGCCCAGATAACAGCTAAGCACTCGCGTTCGGTAACACTATAATTACGCTCAGCCTGCGTCATCGTGCGGCTGGCGAACTCGAGCACGCGTTCCTCACCGTACACTATTTGATAAAGAACGGCGCCGAGCCCTGTGTCACTGGCGTCAGTCTGTAGCACGAACTGCGCCTCTCGATCCGGGCGATAGAGGACAGGCGCCGACGCCATAAGCGCCTTGACCTGTTCAAAGGCCAACTGCTGCTCCTCCTTCCACTCATATCTGCGACCCTTCTTGGTCAGCTGGTGGAGTGGTTCGGCGATCGTGGCGAATTCTTGGAGGAATTTACGATACCACGACGCCATGCCCAGAAATCGCCGTAGCTGTTTTAAGTTTTTCGGCGCTATATACGCCATAATAGGCGCTATCTTCGCCGGGTCTGGCCTAAATCCGTCATGATTAACCAGGACGCCGAGATATTTCACGTCTTCGCTACAAAAGACGCTTTTTTCCCGGTTAATCGTCAACCCTGCCTCGTTGATGCGCGCCAGCACGCGGCCCAAGTACTCGACGTGCTCTTCAAACGTCTCCGTTGCGACGATAACGTCGTCTAGGTAGGAGTAGGCGTAGGGTTGCAGTTAAGGGCCGATGACTTCGTCAATCATGCGCTGGAACGTAGCGCCTGCGTATGCCAACCCGAATGGCATACGCTTGAACTGAAACAGTCCGAGCCCCGGCACCGTGAACGCTGTCAGCGGCCTGGCTTCAGGCTTCAGCGGGATTTGGTGAGAGGCGCTGCTGAGATCTAGCGTAGAGATATACCTCGCCTTCCGGAGTTTGCGAAGGATATCGTCCATGTTAGGCAGTGGATACGCGTCTGATCTCGACAGCGCGTTGACTCGTCGGAAGTCGACGCAAAAGCGGTATTGGCCGTTCGCTTTGCGCACCATCACCACTGGGCTTGACCAGCCAATGTGTGAGTACTCGATCACACCGGCCTCGAGTAACTCACGCACCCGTCGGTGCATCTCCTCTTCTATCCCGTGCTCGATCAAGTGGGTGCAGCCGATCTTCTTGTTGGATTTCGGGATCATTTGATCGAGGAGTTGCCGAATGCGCGCGTGTTCTGCCTCGCCGACACGCGCTAATCCAACTGCGGCTATGTCCAAGAATCCCGAAGCGCTGATCGATGCGACTTGCAAAGGGACTATCTTGCGCTCCTTCTTGAGATATAGCAAGTTCTCGTTAGGGTCGTGGATCGCGTTGAACAACCGACCGAAGTTCGTGCCCACGAGGCACTCGTTCAACGCGTCGGGCATAATAGCCACGGTGACTTCGCGTCGCACTCCCGCGACGTCGACCGGGAGATCCACGTACCCGACGATCGGTGACGTCTGGCCGTTGGCGCACTGAGCCTTTCGCCCGTTGCACGGCCGCATCGAGCGACCACAAGCGCTGGCAATCTGGAGCCCCAGCCAACCCATCACTGTCAGGGCCGCGCCCGGGTCGTAGAGTGCTCGCACTCTAAATCCCCCGATGCCTAATTGCACCCACCACCGCGACTCGTCGTCATTAGGCGGTGTCTCGGGAGGCTTTGGGGGCGTCTCTAAGATGGCGATCATCTGATCGAAGTCATTGGGTGAGGTCGCGCGCGGTATAGGGTCTTCGCGCGCCGCTTCTAGAGGGGTAGCGACCTCACCTACGCCCCGGTCCTCCCGTTTCCCTGGCCGTTAGGGCAATTAGCAGCGAAATGCCCCAACTGCTGGCAATTAAAGCACTGCGCCTCCGGATACCCGACCGGAGGGTTGCTTGGTCTCGGCTGCTGCTGCTGCTGCGGCGGCTGATACTGCTGCCGCTGCTGTCGTGGGTATTGCTGCTGTTGTTGTGGCGGACGCTGTTGTTGCTGTTGCAGTTGTGGCGGCTGATTACCTCCATTCTGCTGGGGGTAGCCGCGTTTCTGGCCGCCGCCGCGTCCGCCGCGCCGTCCCCGGAAAGCATGGCCGCCTCCTCGGTTCGGCGCTTGACCTTGCTGGCGGTCCCCTTGGCGTCCTCCTCCATTCTGTGCGGGGTTGCTTTTCTTCCCCGCGCCGAAGTTTTTCGTGACGTTGGCCAGTTTGCTGTCGATCAGCTTCCCTATCGCAGCAAGGGATAGGGGCTCTTCGGCTGGCGCCGGCTTGTCTGGGCCTTGTGTACGGGCGTGGGCCTCCGCCTGGAGCCGTTGCTGGTAACCCTGCGTCTTGCCATACCAGCGTTTCAAGCACTCCTTGAAATCGGTCCAGCTGTTCCAGTCGCCTTGGTCTGTGTCACGGATAAGCGTTAGGTTCTCCGTGGCATCTCGGATGGCCGCTACCGACGACGCCGGATGCGTTGTCAGCAGGGAACGCCGTTGCCTGCAGTTCTCACGCACAGAGGTGCAATGCTTGCACTTCTGCACGTGGAGACGCTCGCCACCTCCTCGTCGCAGCGGTGGCAGAGCGGCAGATCTCCGGCGACCACCAGACTGAGCAGAGCTCTGACCAACACGAATAAAGGGACTTCCTCGCAATCCACCTTGTGGCTTCTTGCCCTGCTCACAAGGCAGGACCCACCCGCCAACCAATCAACCATCCATCCATCCATCCGTAACATCTGGCATCCCAAGCGGGTCTTGTGTAGCAGAATTTTTGGAGCAACACAAGGAGAGGTCACTGGCCCAAGAATTGCCAAATTTTGTCTTAAGTCAGCTTGTCAGCAATCAGTGCTTCGCAGCCAAGACAAGTACGACGCAACTCTGTGACTTAGCTACGTGGGCCAAGAAGCTTCCTGCAGTAAAAGGACTCGTCAACACGTGTGCCTCAGAATAAGCATACAAGTGGTCGCCAAGGCTCAGGATTAATATCCGAGCTTTCAAAAAAAAAATCAAGGCCGTCAAGATCTCACTGCAAAGCCCACTCTGTCACTGTGGAGCAAGTGTGACGGCCGGTAATCGAGCAAACGCCGACGTGCTTTGCATTTTCATCAAGCCCGCCTGGGCCCACAAAGTCGACCTTCGGCCCTCAAAGCCCATCTGGGCCAACGAACAGCCGCTTTAGAGCCGTCGACGCGGACCAGCCGCCGACGGGCTCCAGCAAAAAATCATCAGTTGCAGCCTCCACGGGCAGTGCAGTTGTCGGCGCGGACCAGCCGCCGACACGCGCGAGCAGCTTCGCTGCCTCCAGCTCAGCAGCGGCATCGCAGAGTAGCTATAATGCGTCAACTTAGTCTACTACTGTAAGTTTTTCTCGCCGTTTTTTTTATTATTACGAGCACCTTGGCTTTCGGGAGTGAACGGACCCTCGCGTTACATTCGGTTTTTAAACTAAATTTGTAGCCGTCAATTAATATAATGGTTCCCGGCCTGTTCAGAACAAAAAACCGCGGGTTGAAAAAGCGATCGAGGAGCCGCGGTACCTGCAGCGACCCGGAAAAAATCGACGCGAAAGTGGTAAATCGGGTAAATAAAATTGCGGACCTGTATTTGAAAAATCCGCGAATCGTGCGTAAAGCTTTTATTCGCACAGCAAATTGCGAATTTTCAGCTTCAGATTCTGCGGACGAAATAAATCATGACAACCGTGCTAAAGAATGTCAAGATTACTTGCCGGCTAACGCGTTGTCCGGTAGTTACAGACAGTCGGGCGCTAACGACTTTCCAAGCCGGACCGAAGACGAAAGTGTAGATCACATCCGCCCACCCGTGCCAAGCCCCGTAAATTCAGTAGACGGAGCATGCGCGCTCAGTTTTTCAAAACCAAAGCCACTCGATCCTTTCGATCTAAAAAGACTCGAAGAAAAGCTAATCGGCTGGAATTAGCGCACCGAATCGCGCGTCAGAGCCGCTGCCGGTCATACCGTCACAGCAGCGCGCCCCCCTACGCCAAGGCCAGGGGATATAAATCCCAGGTCGGCCAAAGCATCCGCCGCAGAAAGTCCGATGACGGAAATGGCGAAATATTTTATCAAGACGACCAAAGCGTTTAAAAATGGGGGCAATGAAAATAAAGTTCGCTTAAATCGCACAGAGCGCGTACGCGTCGCGAGTGCACAGGGCATCGCGCTAAAAACAGCCGTAACACAGCCCCCGAAAATGCGAGGAAAAATCGAGCGCCCAAGGTCACCCGCCGAGAGCTTAGTAAGCAACGCGGCCGACGGCTCAAACAGCAGCTGCGTCGGAAGCAGCCTATGCGACGCAAATTTTGCGGCGCTAGAAAGGCGCATAAATGCGGTGGAAGCTGAAAACGCCAGGCTAAAGGCCGAGGTGATAAAGCTTTAAATACAAAGCCTCCGCGTCAAAAGTCGAAAAGCGCGAGCAATATCGCGCGCAGAAACACTCTCGTCGACAAAGAAATTGGAGACGTGTCCGCAGCTGAATCCTTCGCGGTCCTGTACGCTGAGTCAGAAGAGGAAGCCGTGAAAAGCGCTAAAACTCGTCGCGATACTCGCAAAGAAACCGAGACATCGTCAAATACTCATACTCGGTCCACCGCGCCGTTAAATAAATCGGTCGACCGCTCTGTCAGGCAGAACCGGGCTACATCTCGTGAAAAATTAATACAGCGCCGAATTTCGAACGAAGACGACCTCTCGGACTCGGATCCATCCGACGGCGATAATAATTACAAAAATTTCGATAACTCGGATAGGCGTGGAAAGTCGCCCCGAGTAAAAGGCCGACAAGTCGACAGCAACCAAGAGGCGGCGATCGCTTCCCCTCGGACGATGATCCAGACTCGAATCCGTCCGACGGTGAAAGTAAGCGCAAGCGCACTGATAAATCGGACAATCGCAAACGCCCGGCTCCCGACAAAAAATCCACACGTCGCAGGCCGCCTCATAGAGACGATCGCTATCCGTCGGACGACGATCCGGAGTCTGATCCGTCGGACGATGGCGACGAACGTACGACTATGACGACGATGACGAGGATTGGCCTCCAAAACCTCGTAGTGAGCCAGTAAGACATAGTGATAACAGCTCACGAGCCAGCAGCAAAAAAGAACGCTCGCCGAAATTGCCGTTTCATCAAGCCGTCGCATGTATCCCGGAATTTAACGGAGATCCGGATAACCTCGGGCTTTTTCGGAAAGGAGTACTGGATGTGCTAAAATCACACCCAGCCCACGAACAATTCTTGCTCTTGCACATCGCTAGCAAGTTAAAAACCAAAAAGACCGAAAATTATCGCGCGCGCATTGCCAATTATTCATCCGTAGATAAGCTCCTTCACGACTTGTTGCTGCACTACGCGAATGTCGGAATCGCCGATCAAGTTTTTGCCGAACTGCGCGCGATTAAGCAAGGCGCACATGAGTCGGTAGGCGACTACGGCCTGCGCGTTGAAAAGCTATTCAACCGCTTCATGACGATCACCGAATCAGCCCCCGGTTTATCTGACGCAGACAGGCGGGCTCGGAGACGTCAGGCGCGTACCGACGTTTTAGATCAATTTTTGTTCGGATTGAAAGCCCCACTTGATCACCAAGTGCGCTGCAGATTCCCGAGGGATCTCGGGATTTTGATTTTGATAATGCCACACCGACACTCGGAAAAACCTCGCAAGTGCGCAAAGTAACGGCAGAGGAAGCCCAGCCGGGCAATAGCGAGCAGGACGGCGCGAAAAATTCGCAAAGTCCCAAACCAGCTCTTGAAGATAACCCTATAGCGCATTGCAGCTACTGCAACCAGCACGGTCATGCTGTCGATCGCTGCAAGATTTTAGTTCGGCATGCATCTCAGCATTTACTTAAAAATTCGTTCCCGAATAACAACGGGAATCGAAACAACAAAAACGGTGCGGGCAATAATAATGGTAATAACCGCAATAATGGCAATGGCCAGAATAACGGTAATAGTAACCGTAATGACGGCGACGACTGTAATTCTGGAAACAATAACGATAATCGCAATAATGGCGATAATCGTAATTACAACAAAAAGCATCGATGGAACTCCCGAAAAAATTATAACTATAAAGGCAAACGTGATCGCTCGAACGAAAGTATCAGCCGTAACTCGAGAAGCAGCGAAGCAGCGGCTGCTTTAAACTAGACGCACGTTCGCCACGTTCCTCAAGCGGCGAGCGTCGAAAAAATAAGCAGCCGGAAACAAAGCAACAAATTATTTCAGCAAAAATCAAGTTTATCACTACGGGTAGACAGCCTCCGATTGTGTCCGTAGAATGCCCGCAATTGCGTAAGCGCATAGGCAAATTCTACGCTGACTCGGGAGCAGATATTTCGATTGTAAAAATCGGGGAATTGGCCCCCGGTTATCCTATCGACGTACAAAAAATTATTAAAATTCAGGGAGTGACAGACGGCACAGCCTATACGCTCGGCCAAGGGGAAGTCCAACTGGGTGGACTACGCTGCTATCTCCAAGCCGTATCAAATGATTTCCCGATAGAAAATTCCGGAATCATTGGCTGGGATATTATCGATTCTCACGGTGGCTGCGTCGATGCTTTGAGCAAGAGTCTCAAGCTCGGTAACACGCACCTTCCGTTCGACGCTGGCGAGCAAGTCACTATTCCCCCACGAGTCAAAATGACTATTAGTGCGCCGTTAATTAACATTGACGTTGAAGTCGGATGGGTCCCACTAAATGACCTACATCCCGATTTGCTATTCGGCAATTTTATCTCCGATAACGTAAACGGCCGTGTTTACGCGGAGTGCATCAACGTCAGTGACTCAGAAGTCACCATATCTGCCCCGATGGTCGAGCGGCAAGCATGCGAAATTATCGCAAACCCGCTGTTTCAAGCCGACGAGGACGACTCTGCTGAAAATGTTGCTAAGTTCACTGCTAATTTGCGACGCATGTTCGACGCAGAAAAACAAGAAAATATCGCGAAGTTTTCAACCTGAATCGCGACTTACAAGAAGATGCTCAAAAAAGACACGATCGAGTCGAAAAAATTATGAAGCTAGCGGATCTTGAAGGGTGCAACGAGGAAGAGAAAAACCTTATTCGCGAAATCGTTGACGAATTCGCTGGTGTGTTTGGGCTCGACGGGGAACCTCTACGCGCGACCCACCTGCTGCAACACAGAATCGTGTTAAAATCAAACAGGCCTATACGGAACCACCGCTTTCGATTCCCACCCGCTATCAAAGAGCACATGCTACGCGAGTTAGCTAAGTTGCGAGAGCAAAACATCGTCGTGCCCTCCAACTCAAACTACTCGTCTTCCCTCTGGATTGTTCCGAAAAAGCCGGACGCTGACGGTAACAAACGGTTTCGCCTAGTCACCGATTTTCGGGGCCTGAACGAAGAAACAGAGGGAAGCTGCCATCCGCTTCCATTTACTAGCGATATCCTCGAGCATCTCGCGTCGGCTAACTATATAACCGTCATGGACCTCAAGTCGGGGTACCATCAAATTGAAATGCATCCCGACTCGGCACACTTAACGGCATTTTATGCCCCTGACGGCAACCATGGCAATCAGCTTATGCAATTTAACAGAATGGCTATGGGCCTAAAGGAAGCGACAATCACGTTTACACGTGCAATGTCGCTGGCCATGAAGGATTTGCAAGGCGATGAGGTCGAAATTTATCTCGACGACCTCATGGTGTTCGGCGAGACTCTCGACGAACACAATAAACGCCTGCGTCGTGTATTAAAAAGACTCTTAGAGGCCAATATGACTATCGAACCAAGAAAGTGCCAATTCTTGAAAAGGGAGGCACAGGTGCTCGGTCATATAGTTGGCGGCGGTCTAATTAAGACAGACCCGGCGAACGTTCGCGCCATGGCCAACTATCCGACGCCAATAGACGCAAAGAAGCTGAAACAAGCAATTGGATTGTTCAGCTATTATCGGCGATTTATCCCCGATTTTTCAAAAATCGCTTATCCATTATTCAGGCTTCTGAAAAAGGAGTAAAATTTGAATGGGGCGATGCCGAGAAAAATGCGTTTGAAACTCTTCGAAAGCTTATGTCGGAAGAGCCAGTCCTAAAGGCTCCGGACCTTTCGCAGCCGTTTATCGTAACGACAGACGCAAGCGACTTTGCACTTGGCGCAATTTTAAGCCAAGGCAAGATAGGCTCAGATCAGCCGTGCGCGTACGCGTCGCGGTGTCTGAAGGGCAGCGAATTGCGGTACCCGACATACGACAAAGAGCTCCTCGCGGTCGTGTTTGTAAAAGAACAATTTCAATGTTATTTATTTGGAAGAAAGTTCACAATCGTTACCGATCACGAAGCTCTTAAACATTTTCATACGACAAAAAAGCCAGATTTGCGCTTTAATAGGCTAAAGGCCGCGCTAACGGGCTACAAATTCGACATCGTATATCGCCTGGGAATCAAAAACGCGAACGCTGACGCGCTCTCTCGCAATCCAGTGCTAGCGGAGGGCGAGGTAAATCCGGACCTGCCGCGCCACGAGCTTTACGAGCTCGCCGATCAGCAGGTGCCTGACTCGCCGGACGAAGAAGCAGGCGCTCCACCAGGAAGAATCTTCCGTGCGCGCGCTACGAAAAAGCGAGGTCAGGCCTCCGGAGAGAAGCTTCGAATATCGGCCTCGAGTTCCGAAAACTCATCAAATCGCGCCATAAGTAAAAAGCCCAGGGAAGATAACGCGCTGATTTATAAACGCGACGAGGTTCTCGCGGTGAGAAATGAGTTCGACGGCTACTTTATCTGCCGCGCACTTCACGACGTTTATCACGGAGACGAAAAAGTTAAAATTCAGTGGTTTACGGAAAAGAAAAATCGAAAACACGTGTACGCACCGGATTACCGCGACGCGATCTGGTTCGATTGTATTTTAACAAACACATTCTTGAAGCGCATAGATAAAAACCACTATGCATTAAGCGCCGGGGAACGCACACGTATAGAGGCAATTCTGCGCGAATCAATCGAATTTCGAGCCAATCCTCCCGCTCCAGAACCACCTAAGCTGTCTGCCGAGCTCGCAGAATCCTCAGATTCCGATCAATCCACGCCATCAGTAATTTCGGCAGTTTCTTGCTCATCGGGTGATTCAATAATTCCCTCCGAAGTACGGCCGTACATAAAATACGTAGCGCCATCCGTTCGCGAAACTCGCGGCTCGCAAAATGCTCGAGTCACGGCCCCGCAGAAAATTCACGAGTCCAGCAACTCGAGTAGCGATCAGGAGAGTATACGGATCCCCCCGTCGGGAAAAATCGCCAACGCAATCGACGCTCCGCAGATATTTAGTTTCCCGCGAAATTTATTGCCGCAAAATTCGAGTCTGCCGCAAATTTCGCAACTGCACGACTCCTTGAACCCGTCCTCACCGAGCAAAGTCCTGCGACCCACGGCCCCCGAATTTCATATGCCGATTATTACGGAAACTGCCTCGCCGCCTGAAAAACAAAATAATCCAGGCGTCGAGAGCTCGCCAGCCAAGGCGTCAGAGCCCCAATCGGCAATGATCTGGCCGTGGTCTGGCAACCAGGCCAAGAAAAAGCTAAGGGTGAATATTGAAGGAAAAGATTTCGCAGGGAAAGGCGGGGTGCGCATCGATTGTTGGGAGACAAATTCAACCGCCGCGTCGCTAAATAAAAGAGCACCGTTGGCCGTTGAAAATATCCCACGACACACGCGCACACATGAGCCGCCCTTGATAAGAAAAGATGCTCTAGAGGCTCCAGAAGCTGCTCAAAGCATGGTCAGCATAAATGAAATGGCTAATGCATGCAACACGAGTGCTTTCAGCGGAAAAAATGGCTCCAATGCGCAAAATAGCAACTTGAACCTCGGAGAAACGACTTCCAGGCAAAAGCCGACACCCCCAGGTGCGTCGCTGCTGGAACCAATCGTGGAAAGAGCGCTTGAGGCGCGAACGCTTTCCCCTCCCGCTATCGATGGCCCTTTCGAAAGTTTCTCCGGTATTCCTCTAAGTTACGAACGCAAGCCATTGCCATCGGACGAGAATTCGTCTGCAAGCTCTGACGATGCCTGTGTTCATACATATATTCGCAAAAAATATTGCGCAGAGCCGCACGAAAAATTACGGCGCTCAGGAAATATTCCCAGTAGCCCACCGGGAACTTGCCTGTTTTATTCCCTCATGAAAATCATGAAGCTCAAAATTTCAGCGACGAAATTGAGACGTCAGCTGTTGGCCTCCCCTTGGCTCAGATCATGCGGTGAACCGGCCGAAACAGAAAAGATTTTAGAATCTTCCTCAGATTATGGCACTATAGACTGCGTGTTTATTTTTGCCCATGAGTTTAAAGTGAACGTTTGCATACACTACGATTCCCCTGGGGACTCGCGGGTCTATTGCCATGTGTTAGTAGCCAATGCTGCTGACATTATACATTTAAACTTAACGGGACAGCATTTTACGCCGTACTTACGCGTAAGCGCCCCAAAGGACACCGCCGAACCGGTCAAACCCGGGCGTGAGCGATCCCCATCAAGTGAAAGCGAGAATGAGCGAAATAAATCGCCAATATTTGGGCGAAAAAAGCGTCTCAAACATAAAGCTGCTCGTACTGTTACGCATTCGAGCGCCAATAATAAATTCGCAGCTAGCGACATTGGCGATCAGCTGGCGGCAGGCGCGGAACATATCTCTCCGCCTGAGCTGCAGAAGCCAGCACTGAGCCAGCCGGTAGCGTTTGCAGAGTCGCATGCTTCAGAAAATTGGCTAATGCAGCCAAACTTAGAAGTAACTCCACAGGCAAATTTGGAATTTTTGCCAGAAGCTGAGTCGATTAGAAACGACCCTCCGCTGCATGATCGGGCAGAGACGCACGACAGCGCTCGGCAGAGTATCGGCGCAGACCAAAGCAGTGAAAAGTCTGGCAACGCCGCTATGCAGCTCGGCTCGTCACAGTCTCAGGCCAGTGCAGCTGCGCCGATAAATAAAGGCAGCGCAAGCACTGATAACGAGGCGTCGTCTGACGGCGAAAGAACTACAGCTGGAGTTAAAGCAGCACTCGACAATGACAAGCTAAAACGCTACGTCACAACAAAAGCGAGGCCGCCCCGTGAAAAACCGCTGTGGGCAATTCCGGAAGATCAAGAGCCTCCAGCTTTTAACCACCTGCGGGCATATGACGAGCATCCCTTTCGATTCAAGGAAAATCTTGTGTACTTAATTTCGGCCGATAATTTTATATCGACCGAAGTACAAGAAGCCTTGATTGAACGAGGATATTTGAACCCACATGATTTGACTAATAGTCAATTCAAATTGGGCGAAGTGAATGTCACGGCTTGTGGTAGATTTAAGCTTTTCGGAGTCTACATTAAGGCTCACTTCGAAGATCGCCCGCTTCGTGTCGATCTTCGAAGATGTCTGAAAACTCTAAAGAAAGTAATAGTCAAAGAGAAGGTGCGCAGCATCGCTGTAATAAAAGATCTAGCGATGCTTACGCTTGCTGAATGGGCAAACTTTGTCGAAATTTTCGACAATATTTTTGGCGGAATAGCATTGCACGCAATTCTGTACAAGAATAATTTGCCAATCCCTCCAGCCTCTGATCGCTTCAAGTTAATTAAAGAGTATCATGAGGCAGCGATGGGCGGACATCGGGGTATGTCGAAAACATATAGCAAAATTGCTAAAGATTTCTACTGGCGGAATATGCGCCCCGATGTAAAACAATTTGTCGCCCGATGCGCGGTGTGCCAAAGCAACAAATTGGTTCGCGTTAAAACCCGGCTTCCAATGCTTATCAGCAATACACCTGCAACACCTTGCGCACATCTCGCTTTGGACTCTTATGGCCCGTTAGAGCAAACCAGACACGGCAATAGGTATATTTTGTCAGCACAAGACATGCTCACAAAATATACAATTTTAACGCCAACAAAGCATGCAAACGCAGATGAAGTAGCGCGTGTGTTGACCGACAGAATAATCTGCATTTTCGGTCCTCCCGCTGCTATTGTCACCGTTTAATTAACGAGCCGAAGAAGGGAAAGTTCGCGCGAGAATACCGCGGACCGTATGAAATTATCACGATTAACCGTGAAACAAATAATGTAACGCTGCAAAACGACGAATCAACAAAGGTCGTGCACGTAAACAAAATTGAGCGTCCGAGCGAGCTAGCAAGAGACGCAGAGGCCTCGGATTTGGACCCAGTGGGTTGAGACGTTTTTTTTTACTGTTTTTTTTTGCGCGTCCCCGGACGGGCTACGCCGCAAAAGAAAACAAGAACGTCCCATGGCTAGAGCCATCCCAATTACGTCCAAACCTCAGCAAAGCCAAGCTGCTCAATAGCTATTTCTGCCTAGCTAAAATAACCGTGTTGTTCTTCTCTAAAATTCTAGACTCTGTGCGTTATACGGCCTAGGGAGCGGAGAAACGCAGAGGGTCAACAATCCGGCCCATTTCATCCAGCAACTACGGGAAAATTTAGGTTTAATAACAGAGAAGATAGCGCCGCTCGCAACCTCCAGTACGAACTGGAAAATCATCGAGAAAATCGATCTGCGCACCTATTTCCAGGGTAGCGATGTCCTGGTAAAGCTCGTAACGACTGCGGTATGCGCGTGTATCCCGCGTTGCGACGCGAAGGGTCTGATAAAGGAGGCTGAATCCGCCACCCGCGACGCCGAGCATACGAAAAATCTGATTTTGACTCACGGCGAAAGAGCCGATCCTCAACGTATGCGGCGCGCGCTTCTGCCGTTTATAGGCTCGATTCATAAATATCTTTATGGCACGCTAACCGAAGCTGACGAGGCCGAAATCCAGGAGGCAGTCAGGACCATTGCCAAGGACGTGCGCGCGACAGCTGCCCTACTTGCCAACCAAACAGAGATAGTCGAGCACGAACTCGCGCATCTGAACGAAAGGATGCGCAAGTTAGAAGCACTTTCGACCGCATGGGCGAGCAGAACCGCTGAAAATGCGAAATACATCAATGATCTTGAGATAGAAATGAGCATTAGAGTCAGCCTAGTGCAATTCCGTTCTGACACGGAAGTGATCACTAATGCAATTCTTTTTGCAATAAAAGGGCTTATCCACCCAAAGGTTATGGCCCCGGAAACTATTGCCCGTGCGGCAAAAACCATCGAGAGTTCGATTAATCACGCGAAATTTCCCCTTAAACCGAACGAATTTTCGGCAATTTCGATAATGGAAATCTCTAAAATTTCCATATTGGTCTCGAACGGCCACCTGGTATATCACATCGCTATTCCATCGGTCGACGTTGAAAAGTTTTATTTATTTAAGGCCTCACCGGTTCCCGCAATCCAACAAATATCTAATATATCGTACATGGCCGCTTACATTTGGCCAGTTCACACGTACTTCGCAATAAGTTCGACTAATCGCACTTATCTGCCAATCCCAGCCGAGAAAGTACCAAAGCTTCGAAAGCTTCAAAATACATTGATTGCGGTAGACCCAGAACCGGTGCGAGAAATTCGCGACAGCGCAGTTTGCGAAATAAAGATTGCAGCCGGACGCGAGATTCATAACCCAGAAGAATGCGATATTCGCATTAAGAGGCTGAAAGAGTCATTCTGGTTGCGATTGCACAGAGTGAACACCTGGGTTTATTTTGCAAAGCACCCAGAGGATATCTATATCCAGTGCTTAAGGGAAGAGCAAATAACGGCGCAAGTCGCTGGAGCTGGTATCCTCGAACTACGCGAGGGCTGTACTGCTTATACGGCGAGCGCACGCTTAATAGCTTCCTCCACAGTAGCTGAAAAATGGAACTACACGTCATTTGGCGGTCTGCAATTTAACGTATCAAAAATCATGGCACGGCTAAATGAATCAGCCACTTCCGCCATGGATCTGCACCAGGCTATCCCGAATCTGGCCGAACATTGGGCTGACGTTGCTCATGGCTCCGGAACTGAGAACCTAAAGAGCGGGGCCAATCTGCGCGAAATCGCGACTAAAGCTCGCGAGATCGCACAGAGAAGATCGTCGGCCTTCGAATTAAAAGACTTGAGCTACACCACTAGCCTGCTCAGCTGGGTCTCGTGGTCTTCGCTCGGTCTAATCGCAGCAGCGATCCTTGTAATATGGTGCTATATGCGCTACCGCGCCAATAAACCAATGCGCGACCTTATGCGGCAACAGCGCGAAATGCTGCAGCTCGAATCGATTCGAGAAATTAGCCGCAGCAGAGCGAACTTGGCAAACTAAAAATGCAGCTCAAGTTCGACGCTTCCTCGCCGCCACGGCCGTAGAAACATCGCCGCGAGTCATGTTGCATGAACAAGCCGGTTATCAAATACAATTATTTCAACGGAAAATGAATAGGCCGAATCATTCTCGCGCTACGAGTAATTATTCTCGTGGTTCACGGGCCTCACTGCCATAAGCCAGGCTGCTCAACGGCGAGAAAAACATTAACTTTCTAGAAATATTCATAATAATATCAAACTTTAATAATAAATAGGTGCATTATGATCACCTACGTATCAATGGGTTATTGGTTTTTTTTTAGTATTTCAGCCATATTACAATTATATTATAATAATCATTTATATACATACACTAAAGGGTTAGTATAATTTTGTATATACGTCGCAGTTATACATATATTTTTTTTTCTCTGCATTTATATGCATATATAATGCTCACCAGTTGCAGTAAATTGTTCTGAGCCTTACAAACGTATTTTCACGCAATAGCCACATATTTTGGAATAATACAGGCTCGGACAGGCCACGGTACACAAAAGAAAAGTACTCGTGTGCAGAAGCATAAATTCAACCATGAATAATTATATATATATATTTTTCAGATAAATTTTGTAGTTAGGTGTAAGGCATTTTGTATTTAAGAGCTCTGCCAGCCCAAAATGTAAGGCAGCAGCGGCTGTCAAGGACAACACCTGCGCCGATACATCAACACCTTCACACACACTTAATATTGCATAAAACAAATGTTTTTTTTTCCTGTACTTAACTCGACATTCACGGAGTCGAGGGCAAAATTGGATCAGAATCCAATGCGCGCACCTCGCGCGTATGTGCACAAAGCACTGGCATCCCGCTAACATATTTTTCTCAAATAAACGTAAACTCATACACACTTCAGCGCGGAGCGCGCTCTTGCGCGCCCCGACGCTTTACACTCTTGCACTGCACGCACGGCTTCGCCGATGACCCTGTTTTTTTTTGGGCGCCGAGGACGGCACCCGCGCGCCCCGAGGACGTGTCACGGAGAAGCGTTAGGTTCTCCGTGGCATCTCGGATGGCCGCTACCGACGACGCCGGATGCGTCGTCAGCAGGAAACGCCGTTGCCTGCAGTTCTCACGCACAGAGGTGCAATGCTTGCACTTCTGCACGTGGATACGCTCGCCACCTCCTCGTCGCAGCGGCGGCAGAGCGGCAGATCTCCGGCGACCACCAGACTGAGCAGAGCTCTGACCAACACGAATAAAGGGACTTCCTCGCAATCCACCTTGTGGCTTCTTGCCCTGCTCACAAGGCAGGACCCACCCGCCAACCAATCAACCATCCATCCATCCATCCGTAACATCTGTAAGGCGATTCTGCAGCCATTCATAGGCGTTTCCCTCGAGCACTTCTTGCAGCGCGGCTAACATCTCATCATCGGTGAGGTTATCGAGCCTGCGCCGGCCTTCCATCCTCTGGATAAAGTGCTCGACACTTACTGAGCCATCCCCCTTGAATTTTATGCCCCATTTATTTACCGTACTACCGACGGACCGATTGGCCCGACGGTTCATCGAGCCATCGCTGGCGCTCACGCCACTGGGCTCGAGGTTGCGAGGGCCGCTACCACCCCCAGCGCCAGCGTATGGTGGAAACGATTGCGCCGTGTGATTGGGCATTACTTGTTCACTACGGCGTGCGTTCGAGGCGACATCCTCTGCGAAGCTACTGTGCGTCAGCTGCTGGATGTCGATGTGGTCCTGGAAATTGACCTGCGTCTCTCGTCGCGGATTGACGCTTCTCCCCAGGTCCATTCTGGTGCTCGACGCCATCGTTCCTGGCCATTGATGAAGGAGCATTTCGATCCTCTGCGTGAGTGCTCTGATCGCCTCAGAGTTCTCCTTCACCTGCGCTCTCAGCTCCGCGTCGTACGTCGGCTGAGGCGCTTGCATTGCCATGTTCGCTTGGCATTGTGGCGCAGTATTCCCTCCTTGCGCCATCATTCCTGGGTTTGCAAGTGGTGCGTTGAATCCCGGGAACTCGGCTCTCCCCGTCAGTCCGCTCCATGGCGTCTGTATTGGCGCTGAATGCGACGCCGTCGCGTGCGTGTCGAATACAGTGTTTGCCTGTCCTGCAAACTGCGCCTGTGCAGGCGGTGGCTCATACCGTATCGTCGGTATGCTCTGCTGCCTGAATGTGGAGGAGGCTGATGCGCGAAAGTGGCTTCTCTGCCCTGTCGCATTTTGCGGCGCTTTCGCGTGCGCCGTGCTAGGCGTTGCGCCTCCTTGCTGGATGCCGAGTGTGTTGCCGAATTGCCACGTCGGCTGCGTTGCCGGCGTTGTCGTTACCGTCGTGGTTGTCGCGGTCGTCGTTGAGGTTACTGGCATTATAACGGCTTCGCCGTTGTCGGTGAGTGGCATTTGCAACTCTAACTGTGCCTCTGCCTGCGCTTCTACCTGCGCCTCTACCTGCGCCTCTACTTCATATTCGACGGCCGAGGCGTCGTGTTGCTGTCGCATGTCCGTTGTGGCCTGCAGCAGCAGCTTCAATGGGTGAGGCGCTGACGTGTCGTAGTCCGGATCCGCCAGCGTTCGTGACGACACGTTTTCTGCCGTCATATCAAGGTAGGACGCCCTGCGTCCTTCTCGCTTTATCCTCACTGCCATTGGGTCTTCTCCGACGCTTTGCTCGAAGTCTGCTTCGGAGTAGTCTCCGAAGGGCCATTTCTGCAGTCGGTACACCTTTTCTAACCGTCTATCGTCTTTGCGCAGCTCCAGGTGTTCTAGCGCCTCCTGGAGTTCTTCTCCGTCAATCCCTACACACCAATCCTCGACGGCTTTCTCTAATTCGGGATTCATCGCGGTATATATGCCTCGCGAGTGGTCTCAGTACAATCCGTGTGCGGGCAGCAGCAGTATTCTCTCACACGCCAAGATAGCTGAAGTTCGCGTATCCGTGCTTCAACGTAAGCTTGCGGATGCCCGAACTTTTCGCACTCACACTTCACTCCTATCGGCGGATCGACTTGCGGTGCGTCTTTAGACGTGAAAGGGTGGGTCGCGCCGGCGCGAGTGTCTTTTCCGGCGATTGCTTGAGCGAAAATCACCGTGTACCGAAAATCGCGGTTCGCGTTCTCTCACACACTCGCGCTCACACACGTCGCTCTTCTTCTTCTGCGGGAAATACTGCTCTCGGTCTCGAGACCGTATGTGCACGCACTGCGTGCTGTTGCCCTCGCTGCGCTGTACTTAACTTCTACGCGCGCGTTGACAGCTGTGCGAAAGTTTGAGTTTCCTATCCTCGTCAGACGCCTACTAAGTCCCAACGTGGACGTGATGAGGGTGAGTCTCTCGCGGTCAACCCGACACAGAAAAAAAACGATTTTCTTGTCTCGGAGAACGTGTCTACTATTGCTGTCAGCTCGCAATGCAGCCGCTCCGAGACAATCCGAATTAACTTCGGACAGCACGATCCGCGCCGCTACTCTCCGGCAGGGGTACGCGGCGCTAACCGCACTGTCAACTTTCGCACTGCTCGTCCGAATGTACAATATATTTTCTCAGTGCAAACAGTGAGACCGCTGTTTACACTGGTCGCCGCTGCCTTCTCGCTCCTTCGAGCTTTCGCTGCTCGCGCTGCTACCTCCTAAACCGTCGCGATACGCGGTGTTTACTTCGACGGCGCGCGCTAAACCGACTCTTGTATATTCAGGACGTCGGTCCGTGTCCTTTGATTGCGCCTCTTGCGGCGATTCTAAATTTCTTCTTTAAAAATTTTAGGCGCAATCCTCCCGAAATTACACCACGATATTGGGCGCCAGTTGTAACGGGGCGTTTATGCCGATGCGACGGCTCCAATGCTGCGCCGGAGGCTCGACTCCGGCGAGAAGATTCTCTTCTTCTCGTTCAACGGAGAGATACTCTCCTTGATGCGACGGCAATTACCTGCGCCGTCGCTCGTGCAGCCTACCGCTGCCGTGCCGCCGTGGCACTCTGCTCGACTAGTCAGTTCCTGCAAATCGCGAAACACGCGATTTACCCGCGTAGGCTGTCGGGGTACTCGGGAATATGAGGACGATAGGAGCAAACGAAATGTAAACACTTAAGTACAAACGAATGTTTGTTTATTCCAATTCTGATTACACGAGCTAACAATACGTTATATACGTGCGACGCGAGAAGGCAGATTGCGCACGCCGATAATAACTAGCTCGCGGCGAGTTCGATCGCAATAATAATTGAAGCGCGACAAAAGATGATTGTACTTACAATCTCGCAAAGCGCCGCTCCTGCGTGGTGCGGCGCGCGCAAAATGGCGGGAGCGTCCTCCCTCAGGTACACTGAGTGGTCTGCGAGTCGGTGGCGTACCGACTGGTTCGTCGCTGGCTCGCTGGATAACTCCGCTCGCGTACTCGCCTTCGCTTGCTGCTCCACGGATACACTCGAGCACGGTGGAGGCACAGTAGGTCGCGTTCGCGCGGTATCAAGATTGTCGATGATCTCAAGCACGTGTTGCTACTCTCGTGGCCGGAACCTATCTCTCCTGCCGATCGCGCTCCCGACGCGATGTGTCGCGAGCGCCGCGCGCAGCGCCTGCGCGCCGAACCGCGGCGACCCTGCGCATGACATGCGCGTGCGATTCAAATCGCTGGATCGCTTACAGCATGAAATAAAAGTGATACTAAATCTATTAGTTTAACCGTTTACACAACCGGCTATCATCACAATAGATATAGAAGTGGTTTCTACGATTATATTCTTATACAATGACGAAAGCTGACGTGCTATGGACATGATCGCCAACGAATATATTCGTAGAAACCACTTCTAAATCTATTGTGGTGATAGTCGTCTATACAAACTTTTAAACTAATATAAATTTATTATCACGTTTATCGAGAACTGAAATAATTAGTAAGCATGACAATGCAGTGATACTACATCTATTCGTTTAACAGTTTTCACAAACGGCTGTCATCACAATAGATTTAGAAATGGTTTCTACGATTATATTCGTATACAATGACGAAAGCTGACGTGCAATGGACGTCAGCAGTAGTATGGGCTACACTGCTCCTGCGCCACACAGCTCCCACGCCACCGAATACCGACCGATGGTTACTTATATTAACAGATCCCTGTTTTACCGACCGTGTATCTGTTATCGATTGAGAATTTACCACAGGCCCCACATGTTACGGGTAGTAGTAGGGGCTGGGGTGGTACTGCGCCAGGCGGGACCCGCGCCACCAAATACCTACCAAAGGTAACTAGTATTAGCAGATTCCTGTTTTACCGACCGGTTGCCACATGCCCCCGGCCCCATGCCCCGGCTGCTGCCGAGGCCCACGCAGCCTCCTACATTACCGGCAGAGGATTATTCTTCGAACATGTTTTTATCGATTTATATATTCAAGGATCTCACGACCTGACCTCTAGCGGCTGAAATTCCGCAGATTCGCTATTGGCTATGGCTGATCCACAGAATACCGCATATTACTATATATAGGTTACAATTCTGTGGGTGAGATCGCAATAGGATGATAAAGGAATAGATGCAAGGAATAAAGGTTAGGATTAATAATTAAAAAAGAACATATGATTTTTTATTTTTTTCTTTATTCAAAAACATAAGTACATAAAACATTATTTGTAAAGACATGATAAAATATTTCAGTACTTCTTATAACCTTGATGTTCTGGCATGGACTTTGTGTTAGTGGAATATTTCTCAAAAGTATTTTTCCACTATTCACTTTTATTAGTAGGAGCAGAACAAGGTTTTCCACGATACGTATTACATTGTTTATTATCTTGCACTCTTCTAGCGCTTTTGTCCTCCTTGAGAGGAGTGTCCGAAGCGCTATATCGATTCATTTTTGAGATCTATCTTGACTGATGGTTTATAACAGTACTGACTAATTAATTGTTCACGCATACTTTATATAGTTTTAGACGAGTTTCTTAACATCACCGCTTATAGGATTATACTTAACAATGCGATCATGTAAAATTAGAGAATACGCAGTTGTATTTGCAGGCATATTATTCTTACATTCAAATTCAAGGCGTACATCGACAGCTGCTTGTTTAAGAGACTCGTTTTGTTCTGAACAATCTATGACTATGAGTGGTGCATGTAGAATAAAGTCTTCTTTACTCAGAAGAGGATCTATTACAATTCTATCAGAATAATATACATTTTGGAAATTCGCATACATATCATAGAGTATGGCAAACTGATTGTTTGCAATATCAAGATTGAGATTACCATATGGGTAACTCTGAGATTTGAGGAAAAGTTTTACATTACTAATATCGCAGTGATCAAAATAACTAGCATTTTCTCTTCGTACTCCTTTCCTCGCTGTTTGAAAACCTAGAATGATAAAACGTGGCTTTTCCAGTTGATTCGATGTTTTCACTGTCCATACATGTTGTGTGGTTGTTGGAAGTACTGGATACTCATACAATTCCCATGAACGAAAACTCATAGCAATAGATACATCTTTTTGTATGTAATTAAATAGTTGTATTTTTCGTCAATCTGATAGGACGAGGTAGGACATAAGCCATTCTATACGAGTGATTTCAATTTTATAGTTTTCGTATGCAGGTCTTCCATCTACCATTATAGGCTCTAGTAAAACAGCGTTCAAATCATTTCTCGATCTTGTGAGAATCAGTTCATGCTTAACGTTTACGACGATTTTTCGATAATCCTCAGCAAAACCGAAAATCAATGATAGAGGAACTGTCACATTAAAGTTTCCATTATTATCAGATATATTTCCCACGTCAGTAGTAGGCGTCCAGCCGGAATTTTCCAGATACTTTAGCTGACTGGGTGAGATAAAGTGTAGCCTTTCATCAAAGTTGTTTATCAGATTTTCGAGCCTTTCCTCCAACACCCATACCAAGCTTTGATTTTAACTTCATGGTAGTTGCTACAGCAAAAGCTGCTGCTCTTTCTTTCAAACCAGCGTCTTTAGATTTCACTCTCTGCCACGCCTTCTCTGCTAAAATTTTATCAGCTGCGTTTCTCTCTTGGATGTTATCGGGATTCTTCGAGTAAGCAATGTCGTGTTCTTTGCAAGCAGCGTCTAGAGGATTTATTCCAGGATCACCACGAGCTCGACGTTTAGCTAATTTAGTACCTGGTCCGCAGTACTGATAACCAGGCACATGAAGTTCAATGGGTAATTTGTTAATCAATGTATTAACTAAACCTGTACCTTTTTTCTGTTGCATGATGCTAGCTCCTAACAAGCTCATGCGAGACTGACTGAAGAAACTATAAATGCTCATATTTATAATGTTTCGAGTCAGTCATGATATGAATTTTTAAGAAGCATGATGGATCTTAAGAAACAGTCAACAAAGTTACCAGTGGTTAATTTCGATCTTTTAACGCAGCAGCAGCAAAAAAAACCTCGACATGGAAAATTGCTACCTAACAGTATAAGAGCAGTATTTTGTGGCCCATCTAATTGTGGTAAAACGAACGTTCTCTTATCTCTAATCATTCATCCTAATGGTTTGAGATTTGAAAATATTTATGTATACTCGAAATCTCTGAATCAGCCTAAATATAAATTCTTACAACAACTTGTTGAGCCTTTAGAAGGTATCAAATACTTATCGTTCGGTGAACACGATCTTGTAGTATCACCTGATGAGGCTCAACAAAATTCAATTTTTGTTTTTGATGATGTTGCATGTGAAAAGCAGGATAATGTCAAAGCTTTCTACTGCATGGGTAGACATAAAAGCGTGGATTGTTTTTACTTGTGTCAGTCGTATGCACAAGTACCGAAACACTTGGTGCGTGACAATGACAACTTGTTGGTAATTTTTCGACAAGATGATATGAACCTGAAACATGTTTACAATGATCACGTTAATACAGATATGACATATCAACGCTTTGAAGATGTTTGTTCAATGTGTTGGAATGATGGCAATCACAGTTTTCTCGTTATAGACAAAGACCGAGATATAAATGATGGTCGCTACAGAAAAGGTTTTGATCAGTTTGTAATAAATATACAGGCTACCGAATAGATTTAGCACTCGATCGTGAGACGCTTAGCTATCAAGATGTCTGATTTTAATCAGCAAACTGTAGCCCTACGCGAACTTGAAAAAGCTCGAAACGCTGTGAAAAGAAAGTATAATTTGATAAAGTTACATAAATTAAAGGTAGAAAAAGGTTTGGAGGACTCATTGAAGCCGATTGTGAAACCATTGGAAAAATTAATCGATGTAAGTGAATATAAAATAAAACAAGAAAAAAGTTTGTGATCAGTTAAAAAAGAAAAAAGAAAGAAGAGAAAATTAAAATCTGAGCGGATTGAAAACAATAAAAAAGACTATGATGGTGGTGATGATGGTGGTGATGATGATGATGATGATGATGATGATGATGATGATGGTGGTGATGATGATGATGATCCTGGAGAATCAGCGTTTGAGTCAGCTGTAGGTGATTCAGATCAAGAAGAAACTGTCAATAAAAGTAACGTATCAAATTTTTCAGATCGTGAAAAAACAGTTTTGGGTAATAGTATTGATGAAATCGTTCAATTGTTGCTTAAGGGACGAACACAAACCTTAGATACAGTATATGGAGTGCGGAAAATGCGAGATGGTAAACTAATGATTGGAAATAGTCCTATAAATTTTAAAAAAGATAAAATTATCGTCAGCGATAAACAGTATGACAAAGATCCAGGTCTAGTGGATTTATTGTTCATGAAATATCCTGATGATACTTTAATCACTGACAATGATAAGAACAATTATGCTAAGATTTTAAAAGACACAAATGCTCACAAAAAATACTATAATACAAGGGAAGATATTCGTGAAAATTCAAGTAAAAAGTATACTGATTTTGTGAGTAAAATTCTCAAGATTCCGCAAGGTAAAAGTGGAAAAGGACTTAGTAAGACTTTGTCATATAAGAATGCTCGTAAAAATACATATACTAATTACATTTATTGGGATGATCCAAACGAGCTTGTAGATCGTTTGAGATTACTTATATCTGAAACATCTGCTGGCAATAATAACCATGTCAATGAAATACAATCAATCGTTGAAGAGCTTCGTGAAGTAGGAATTATTTTGTAACAACTCAGTATCAAAATGAGCATCGATGTGTTTGGACGTCGACTGCTCCACGCAGGCACTTCTCGAGGATCGCCTGGACTAGGATTCAAGCTGACTAGTGATGGAAATTTTGATTTAGAGAACCGAAAACTATGTCATGTTGGTGATGCTGTGGATCAAGATGATGCCGTAAATTTAAAGTCTGTAAAAAAGTTGATTAAACGAAGAGCTGAAAAAATTGTACAAGAATTGGAGAGTTTAGTAAATGATAGAGTTATAAATACTGAGGCTGAATTTTCTAGAATAAATAATACGTTAAGAGATTTACACGAGAAATTACAAATCTTGGATTCCACAGTAAATAAACTTGTAAATCAGGATGAAAGCAGCGCTAGTAGAAGAACTTCATAAACCTGCTAGACGTAATTATCCACGTCGCTCTGTTCTCGTTAAAGATATCGATGAAACTTGGCAGGCAGATCTTGTTGAAATGATTCCATATGCTAAACAGAATAAAGGTTTCAAATACTTGCTTACAGTCATTGATATACTATCAAAGTATGCTTGGACTGTGCCAGTGAAACAAAAAACTGGAAAATGTGTAACTCAAGCTATGAAATCAATACTGCTACAAAAAAGAGTACCTAAGAACTTGCAAACCGATCGTGGCAAAGAATTCTACAATAAAGATTTTGAGAAACTAATGAAAAATTATAAAATTCATTTATACTCCACCTACAGTAATCTCAAAGCATCAATTTGTGAACGTTTTAATCGCACTTTAAAAAGCAAGATGTGGCAGTTATTTAGTCTACGTGGTACCTATAAATGGTTGGATATTTTGCCAGATTTAACTTTACAGTATAATAATAGACGGCATCGGACAATAGGAATGAAGCCTGCTGAAGTGAATCGAGACAAAGTTAATCGTATACTTAATCGAATTAGAAAGACAAACACTGTCAGAAATGTATTTAAACGAGCTAAGTTTAAAATTGGAGATAAAGTACGTGTAAGTCGAAACAAGGAGGTTTTCGATAAAGGTTATACACCCAATTGGTCAACTGAAGTCTTTACAATAACGCAAGTTTCTCAAACAAAGCCTTACACCTATCATCTAAAGGATTATCAAGACAAACCAATAGCTGGAGGATTTTATGAGGAAGAACTTCTCAAGACTAAACATCCTGATGTATATTTGATTGAAAAAGTTTTGAAAAAAAGTGGTAATAGAGTTTATGTAAAATGGTTAGGTTTTGATAATACTCACAATAGTTGGATAAATAAAAATGATATGTAAACGAAAATAAATTATAATTAATTAAAAAAATTTATTGTTTATTTATTTTACATGGGCATCAACAATATCTGTGGCATAACTTACGTAAGGCTTCTCTGGATCATGTGGTGGGTTATTATTTGCTGCTGTACTGATAATTTCTTATGAAGCATCAATAGTCGTACAAACAGTTGGCGGGAGAGAGACTTGTTCAAAGGCCTTTGTTATTTCAACATTATTTTTTTTCTGATGCGAATGTATTGGTTTTTTTGATTTTGAACTTGTACAGCTTGTAGTTTCAAGTTGAGCATCGAATTATAACTTTTGAGTCTGTCTTGCTAAAATGAAAGGAACACATGAATAAATTATACAAAAATTATATTGTAAAAAATTGTACTGCATATATAATACCGTAGTTTCAGCATCAGGGTTGATACAAGTACTGATTGTCTTACTTCTTTTTGATAATTTCTCATTATCGCTCTCATCAGTGGCTGTAACCATAACTTTATGTGACTTTGTCCTTGTTCTTTTAAGAGGCACTGACAGCAATCGTTGCTCCAAATCTTGCTCAGACTCTATAATAAAATATTGGAGTAACATAATTAAGTATATCGTAATAAGTTACGCAAACAAATAAAATATTGTAGCTAGGTTAAAAAATATATACACGCACTTTCTAAATCAATTATCTGTGCTTTATAATACTTATCATCTTTAGAATCTTTTGTGTAATACTTTTTTGTACTATCAAATGAAGTACGTTCGAACTAGTGTCTGATTTCAAATGCATTAATTTTCCGTTTGTGTCCAGTACTTGGACCTTCTAAAAACTTTACATACGCATACATGACGTCCTAGTAAACGTATGGCCATGCAGTAATCGTTGTACATAAAGCTTGCTTCGACTCTACAAAACGAATAGATATATAGTATAATAATATAAAAGTTATTTAATAAATATAGCTAATAAGAAAAAATCGTTAATTATTATGAAAATACAAACTCAGATTTGAACAGAATTATTTATGCTTTGTAATACTTATTATCTAAAGTCTTAAAAGCATTACTATATATCTCTTATTATCAAAGCATGTATTTTATTGAAACACGAATCTACTTCCAACTGGATCAATTATTTATTTGCATTCTAAATTTGGAACCTCCAAAAATCTAACACATACATACATAACGTTTTATGAAATAATGTTTATATTCGAAAATTGCACAGAATATTTTAATATTCTGCGTGAAATGTATTGTACAAAAGGTTAGAATATATAGGTTACAACGCGTTAGAATATATAGGTGGCACGCGACACGCGTAGACCATTATGAGCATTTGCCGTGCGTGACCTTCTATATACATATATATATATAGAGAGAGAAACCCAATACAGATATGATAAAAGTATAGGTAGAAGAAAATTCTCTTTTTCTTCTATACTGAAGAAAAAGACTCACAGATATATACTTATTAGTGGATCAAAAACTAAGAGAACGATGCCAGGAAGCAGCAACATGCAGGCGTGAAGGAAACTTATTGCGGATTAACGTTTTTCAAATTGAAAGTATTTTTCTTTCTTTAAGCGTATAAATTATCAGCACTGACAGCACCTACCTGTATGAGGCATTGAGACTTTATGCATATCCAACGTGAAAGCGTTGACGTTGATGCTCCAAGTCTTTTGTCCAATTCTTTACTATGCTGTACATTATATATATAGTAAGCAACTTCACACTGCTGTAGCTGAGGCTGCTCCGCTGTCCGCAGGCTCTACTCCGCTGCTCTCTCTCTCTCTCTCTCTCTCTCTCTATACATATATATATATATATATATGTATTATACACCATATATATATATATATATATATATATATATATATATATATATATATATATATATATATTGTAACGGGGTGGTTTCTAGGCGGCTATCTGCCTATGTACCCCGTACAAATGCAAAGTCCTCCTGTACTTTGCTTTTGCGAGATGCTGTACTCGCTCGTGTGGTCGCCTACCTGCGACGATGTCCCGGTGCTCAGTATGCACTACACTCCTGTGTAGTGCCCGCGGAGGCGGCGGTATTCGGCGGTTTAGATAGGAAGAGGGATCGGGACGACGATTGAATGAACACACTACCGATTCTAATAAAAAGGCGTTTATTCAGATAAACAATCCGGCGTCCGTATTGCGCGTATTCGCGTCGCGAGAAGGCCACAAAATATCCCGGAACAACGACTGGGGCCAAATGCCTCGCCAGTCGATCGCGTATAAATAAAAAGGAAAATGAGATCCTACTTTAGCTTATACGACGATCCTCCTTGTAATTTGGCCAGGGAGTCCTCTGCTCGACCTTGCCGTATCCTGGGGCTGTGGTAGCGTTGGGTTGCTGCCGTTGCTGCTGTTGCTGCTCCAGATGCTGCTGTCGCTTCTAGGGCTGCTGTTGCTGCTAGGGCTGCTGTACTGTGGTTGCTGCTTGGGCTGCTCTCCTTTTGCTGCTGCTGTAGCTAGAACTTTTGCGCGCGACGCCAGAACTATTCGCGAGAGCGGTCAAAAGTTAACTGTCTCGAATTTCCCTCGAATTGCGAGATCACTACCGGCCTTCCCGCGCTTTGGCTCCCCGCGCCGACGTGCGCGTCTCGCCGCCCGTTACAACCCCCCCCTAGAACCAAAATATCGCCCCGAATTTGGTTCTACCATACGTAGAGGGATAGGGTGGCGCCAAATAATATACTCCTCATCTGTAACAATAAAAAATAAAAATTTATTCAGAAAAAGGGGCGCCTTGGGCGCCGCCCTAATGAGGATAATTAGGGCACCGCGAAGCTCGGTTCACCCTCTCGTGGCCGCAGACAAAGCAGCTCCTTTTGGTCGTCCGCACTCCATGCGGACGAGCTAGTGGTGGCGGAACTGACCCCCTGCTGCTGGATCGCTGGCGCCTCCTCTGAGACCTGGACCGTGAACGGCTGGTTCGGCGCCTCTTTGATCCCCTGGGGTGTTCCTCCCGTCTGTCCACCGACGGTCCCCGCGTCCCTGTGCGGGACCTGCTGCGCCGCACGACCGGCGTCGTTCGCCGGTTCACGGGAGAGACGTGCTCCCGATTCCCAGACCGGTCACGCCGAGTAGAGCCACCGCCTGCAGAGCGCGTATGCTTCTCTGGTTGCGGTGTGCTCCCCGAACGCACCTCGGTCCGGGGTCGCCTGCACGCCCCTGGCCGGACCCCTCGGCGAACTTCGCCTCTGGCCGCGTTCTTGTCGGCGAGCCTCTTCCACGCCCGGACCTTCTCTAAAGCCGCCTCGGCTTCCTTAAGGGCCCGGGTTGCGCGGCTCTGCTCTTCCTGAGCACGCCGCCGTTGAGCTTCCTCGCGCGCTCGCGCGATTGCTCCGGGATGGGGCACTACCTTTGGGCCCACTCTTTGGCCCTCAGGTCTCCTGTGATGGCGCGACTGATCCACAGCCTTGAGCGCCGCCTTTTCTTCCTCGATAAGCCGCGTCCAGGCTTTCGAGCGCTGCTGGAAGGCCACTCCGTATTGGCGCACGGCGCTATCATAGCGCCTAAACGCCTCTCGTGCCAACCTGCGAGCCTCCAGGCTCGCCTCTATCGCCTCCTCGATAGCTGGCCGCAGCTTGGCCCACTCCTTCTCCACCTCTCTTGAGGTAGTCTCCAGAGCAGATGATGGTGCTGGATCTATAGGCTGGGCGGACTCCAACCGCGCCGAGATGGGCAGGCCTGCGAATCGCAGGCGGCGCGGCGGAGCCTCACCGTCTTCCTCCGGTTGCTGGTCGATGGTGGTACTCGGGGGCGTTGTCAGGAGCTCATCCTCCCGAGTCTCCTCTGCCCAGTCCCTTCTCGGTCGCTCCTCCTCCTCCGACGGGTGGTCTAGGTCCATGAGGACCTCCTCGTCCGTGAGTGAGTTCGCCGGTAGGCGAGCCTCCTCAAACATTCTGCTGAGGACACCGTCCCAATCTCCAGAATCCATCCTGAAACAGAAATACAGATTATTCTGCCTACCTCGCATGGTTGCGTGAGCCCTTAGGCCGACCAGGCTTTCTCTTAGCCGTGCCTGTCGCACTAGCCTCGTTCATCGGCTGTGCTGGCACCGGTAGAGTCGCGTACTGGGCCTTCCGAGGCCTGCCGCGAGGCCTGGCTACTGGCCGCCCTGTAACTGGACCTTCCGTCTGCTGCGTAGCGTTGCGTTGCCCGCGCAACCTACGAGGGGACGGGGTCGAGTCTCCTTCGTCGTCACCTTGACGCTCAGTGATACGTTGAGGGGGGCTCACACTTCGAGCACCGCTGTGCTGCGATCTATCATTACGCGCATTGCCACTCTGGTCGCCTCCAGAGCGGTCTTCGCTCGCTCGCAGTTCCCGTCGCGTATCTGCTCTAACCTCCCTAGGACAGTCTGTATTACCTGCTATAACCTCCTCTTCTCGAGATATCGCCCTTGCCGGATGAAATCGTTTGAGTTGATCGGCATGGACCAAGTCTATCACTTGTCCTTCCTCGTCCTTCAAACGATACGTGTTGGTGCCCAAGACATCTATAATCCTGTATGGTCCAACATATGATGGGGCGAACTTGGCTGACCGTTTATCCGCTGCGGAAGAAAGCACATAATTGCGTTTCCATACCAAGTCGTCGATTTTGAACTCCGCCTCTCTGCGTCGAGCGTCATAATATCCAGCTTGTCTCTCTTGCTCGCGCTTGGCTCGTTCAGCTGCATTCTCATGCACTTGGCTCAGCCCTTTCATGCGGTTCAACCAGTCGGCGTATGCACTGTTTTGCAACTCCTCTGCAGCCGCTATATCTTGGCTGCGCCTGGCAGATGCCGGGCTTGGTGGTTGCCTGCCATATAACATCATCGCTGGACTAACCCCAGTTGCTGAATGCGGAACTGTGTTATATCCGAAGATGATTTCGCTCAAGTGCTCATCCCATTTGGAATGGTTTTCGTCTATGAGCGCTCGTATCCTACTGGTTACCGTCTTATTGACTCGCTCCACTGGATTAGCTTGAGGATGGTACACCGGCGTTGTTTCGTGTTTGACACCGATCGACTCCAGATATTTGTCTACGACATGGTTTTTAAACTCCGTACCGTTGTCTGAGAGAAATACTTCTGGAGCGCCATACCTCAAAACTATCCTTTCCTCTAGGTGTTTCACTATGGTAGGACCGTTTGCTCGCCTTACGGGGATACACTCAACCCATCGAGTAAACAGGTCTTCGAATACGAGGATATATTCGTTCCCATGCACCGTTTTTGGTTTAGGACCCATCATATCACTAGCCACCATTTGCCATGGCCTCGTGATGATCCTACGTCCCATAAGTCCAGCTGGAGGACGCTGTTCTACCTTAGTTTGTTGGCAGACCATGCACTGTCGTACATATTGCTCGACGTCGCTATACATTTTCGGCCAGTAATAGTACATGGCTACTCTAGCGTACGTCTTCTCACGTCCCTGGTGACCAGCTGATGGTTCATCGTGGCACTCGTGTAACACCTCTTCGCGCTTTTCGCACGGTACGACGATTTTCCATGCCTCGTCGTCTTCAATCGAGGGTGGCGAGTTTTTGTCTGGGCGATAAGTATACAATTGTCCCCCATGAAGTTTAAATCTAGGTACATCTTGAGGTCTGGTTTGTACCTTACTGACCCTTTCCTGGTACCACTCATCCTGAGTCTCATCGGCCCATTTGACCACCGAAATTGGTACCGCGCTGTCCTCGTACATCCTTGATAAGGCATCTGGTACGGCGTTCAGTGAGCCTTTCCTATGCTCCACTGTATAACTATGTCCTTGCATTTCCAAAGCCCAACGAGCTAATCTCCCAGTTGGATTTCGAAGGTTACATAGCCAGCGCAAACTGCTATGGTCAGTTATGACTTTAAACTCATATCCTTCGATATAAGGTCTAAACTTCCTTATCGCCCATATCACAGCTAGGCATTCCCGCTCAGTTACAGAGTAGTTACGTTCAGCCGGGGAGAGGGTACGGCTAGCAAATTCTAACACTCTTTCTTCGCCGTCTACAATTTGCATCAATACGGCGCCTAAGCCGGTATCGCCAGCATCTGTTTGCACGACGAACTGTGCGTTGAAGTCTGGTCGATGTAAGATTGTCGCTGACGCCATCAGCGCTTTAATCTTTGTGAAAGCATCTTGTTGTGCTTCACTCCACTCATACTTCCTTCCCTTCTTGGTCAATGCAAAAAGAGGTTCAGCGATGCTCGCAAAGTCCTTTAAAAACTTGCGATACCATGACGCCATTCCTAAGAATCGCCTTAGCTGTTTCAAGTTTTTCGGTGCCGGATAGTCCACTACCGGGGCTATCTTACTTGGATCAGGCCGAAATCCGTCATGATTGACTAGGACGCCTAGGTACTTGACCTCACCTTGGCAAAAGACACTCATCTCTTGATTGATTACTAGGCCTGCCTCTTTCACCCTTGTCAAGACCTTTCCTAGGTACTTGATATGTTCCTCAAACGTCTCTGTGACCACAATTATGTCATCGAGGTATGAATAAGCGTATGGCTGAAGTTCTGGTCCGATAACTTCATCGATTAGCCTCTGGAATGACGCTCCTGCGTAGGCTAAACCAAAAGGCATGCGCTTAAATTGGAACAATCCCAGACCTGGCACCGTAAACGCTGTGATTGGTCTCGCTTCCTTCTTGAGCGGTATCTGATGATACGCATTACTGAGATCCAGTGTCGAAATATACTTCGCTTTCTGCAGTTTACGCAGTATATCATCCATGTTCGGCAAAGGATAAGCATCAGCTTTTGATAGCGCATTAACTTTTCGAAAGTCAACGCAAAAACGAAACTTTCCATTCGCTTTGCGCACCAAAACCACGGGGCTAGACCAACCACTCGTTGCTCGTTCAATAATGCCCGCCTCCAACATCTCATGTACCTGGCGGTGCATTTCTTCTTCCATCATCCTCGACACCGGGTAATATTTCTGCTTTATGGGCCTAGCAGTACCGATGTCGATGTCATGCTCAATCAGCTGAGTGCGACCTAGCGCATTCGGCTGGGCTGGTTTCATCCTAGCCAAAAGTCTGTTCAGCTTAGCGCGTTCGTCCTCCGTAATCCTCGCTAAACCTACTGCGGCTATATTGAGCACACCTGTAACTCCGAGCGTAGCCAGTTGAAGCTGTACTATTTTCCTTTCACGCTTCAAGTATAACACTCCCTCATTTGGGTCGTGTACTGCATCGAAGAGTCTGCCGAAGTTTGCTCCGACTAGGCAGCTCTCGACTGCGTCTGGCATTATTGCTACCGTTACCTCTCTCTGGACTCCTTCGACTTCAAACGGCAGGTCTACTGTACCCACAATTGTTGAAGTCTGTCCATTGGCGCATTGTGCTTGTCGACCTTGGCACGGGCGTAACTTGCGCCCACACGCGCTGGCTATTTGTAAACCTAGCGTGCCCATTACTGTCAACGCCGCTCCCGGATCATAGAGCGCTCGCACTTGGAATTCTCCAATCCCAACTTTCACCCAATAGCGTGACTCATCGCCATTCAGGTTGGGTTGCGCCTCCTCGCTAACCTTGGCTAGCTTTTCGATCATCAGATCGAAATCGTCCGGCGAGGCCTGGCGCGCTGAACTAGTCCCAGTCTCATGCTGCGCCCTCCTCAGAGATGTAGGGGCCTCGCCTACGTCTCCTTTTTGGCGTTTCCCGACTGATGTCTGCACATCCTGGCGATATGGCCCTTCTTACCGCAGTTAAAACACTCTACGTCTTTGTAGGTGTTTGTCCTTGCTTTGTTGGGGCTTCTCGACTTGTTTCCCGACCTCGGACTTTCCTTCCGTGGTGGGCTAGTCCCCTTGTCCTTTTTCTTTGGACTTCTATCACGCCCTCTGCTGGCACTGCGGTAACTCTTTCGCCGCTGTGGTGACCTTGTCGGGGACTTACTCCGAAAAGCTTTCTGAAGTCGCTCGTCGAACAAGCGACTTATCGCTGCTAGGTTCAGCGGCTCTTCCCCTGTTACCTCTGCTCCCAAAGCCGCTACCTTGGCCTTGGAGCTATGAGGACAGAGATCCGGCTTATAAGCCAATTCCGGTAGCAGTGCGGCTGCGGGAGGTGGAGGAGGTCTATATACCGCCTCGCTCACGATGGTGGCTTCTATTTCAGCAGCTGCTTCTAGAATCTGTTCCACAGTGCTGTAGTCTTTCCGCTGCAGAATTCTTTTTATAGAAGGCAGCATGTTGTGGTATATCACATCAAGCTGCTGTGATACACTGGGCTTCGGCACCATCCTGCGCATAATACCTTGCAGGCTTGTGATATACACACGTATAGACTCATTTGGTCCCTGTGTGCGTGCTTGTGCCTCTGCTTGAAGCCTCTGCTGGTATCCTTGCGTTTTGCCGAACCACGTCTTGGCACACGTGCAAAACTCTTGCCAGCTAGTCCACCCTCCTGTCTCATCAACTCGGTTTAACAGCCACTCATAGGCGTAACCGGTGAATACCTCCTGAAGTGCAGCTAGCATCTGCTCTTCTGTAAGGTCGTTTAATCTCTGCACTCCCTCCATCTTCTGGATGAAGTGCTCGATGCTCATGCTGGCATCGCCGTTGAATCGGACTGGCCACTTTCCGAATACGCTACCGGCCGCTCTAGACGAATTGTGGGCGGATGTCATACCACTGGCAGTGCTCCTACTACCAGGTACGCTACTCGTCTCGCCTGTAGCGTTTCTGCTCCCCCCAGCACCTGCCAGGGGTTGACGTCTAACTCCCCTTGCCGGCAACGTCGTCACATTACGCGGCCGTGCTACTGGGCTGGCCATGTCCTCATTTCCATAGATACTGTACGTATCTTGGAAGTCGACCCTTGGCGGGGGTAAACCACCTTGCGTCTTGCGTGTTGGCTTCGGAGGGGCTGGAGTTTGCTCCACTCTTGTGCTCGACGCAGCGTTACCCATCAACATCGCCATTAACGTTTCGACGCTCTTCGTCAGCTGCTCTATCTTGGCGTCTGATGCCTCCACCCGGCGTGTCAGAATCTTTACAGCGTCATCTGGCTCATCCTTCCCAGATTCCGTTGTCTCTTTCCTGTTTGCCGCTGGTATTGCTGGCTGACCTCGCGCTCGCTGTACTATTCCATCAGCCGTTCCTCTGCCGTGAGTCGGAAGGGACCTAGGATCCCGCTGCTCACCGTCCTTCCTATGACTGTTTGCAACATTTCTTACTTCCTCCTCCTCGTCAGAAAGTTGCATTGTTGGGATTACCCACGGTGTACTGGCTGAGGCTCGCGCTACCTTCTTTATAGCGCCTTGCCCGCATGGGACCCGTGCATCACTCGACCACCTCAACCGTTCTGCTACGGTCTGGTCATGCGCTAATCTTTCTAGCGGGTGTGCTGCCGAAGGGTCATACGATTCATCCGCAATCGTATCACCTGTCGTCTCCAGCTTCGTTTCGTCTATAAATGTTTGCCGGAGCAGCTCTCTCTCAACGCGAGCTTCCGATGGCAACACTTCTCCCATGGGTATAAAATCCTCTTCAGCGTAGTCGCCCATTAACCATCGGTGAAGCCTGGCGATTTTGGCTAACTTGAAGCCATCGGCTCGAAGCTTCAACGAGGTCAGTGCCTCTTGCAAATCGGCGTCTTCTAGTGCACAGCACCAGTCTCCTACGCTCTTTTCGGTTTCCTGAGCCATCTTTCACGCGTATATTCCCCGCTAAAATTTATTGACTCCAAGAAACTAACTCACGCAGCAGCAGCGGCTACCTAATCTGATAATCTACTAGCGAGCTATTGTGTATTTGCAATACACGAAAAACCTACGCTTTCCTATCAGTATTAAGCTAGCCTAAAAAAAATAAAAATCCAACGCCTCTACTATAATAGCTATGGCGTGATTTTATTTCGCGGAGTCTAATTGCAAAACAGCGTGTTTTGCAAAAAAACAAAAGGGAAAAAAAAAAGAAAAAAGCAAGAATCCAAAAAAAAATCTAACGCCTCTATTCTAATAACTGTGGCGTGATTTTATTCCTTGGATTCTAAGTGCGAGACGGCGTGCGTCGCACCGAATTTCTGATCTCGCACTCTTTTGCTGTAGTCTAATACGCGTTATGCTGCGTATATACAGGTAGGCTCTATCATCAGCCAGCTGTGCTCTCCTATACGCACGCACACTCACACACGCTCGGGTACGCGTACTATATCGCTTCTACGGCGATACGGCGCTTGCACTATGCCTGCGCTACGTATTGTAGCGGGCACACGCACTCGTAGCACTCGCGCGTACACTCCCACCGAGCGGCTCGCGTACACACTCTCCGCGCGCTCACAGATGCTCCCACCAAGCGGCTCGCGCACACACTCTCCGCGCGCTCACGTATACTCCCGCTACACAGCGTACTCACACGCGCCAGCTGCTTCGTACTCGGCGCTCGCACACTACTATAGCGCGCACGGATTTTCCTACTCTCGCGCGCTGCTGCTTAGCCGACCAACGAACCGATATTTGTTTTGATCGGCTCGGCGCAAGTATACTGCTATATATCACGCCTAGGCCTTCTCGAACTCGCGGAAATTCAACCGTCTTTCTACGAAATTCGCTTACTTTTCGCCGAATCGGGAATTCCCTATCTCGAGTTCGCGCGCAACACTTTTTGTCTTCCTATCTCGCGTATCCACACGTTCTGGGCGCCAGTTGTAACGGGGTGGTTTCTAGGCGGCTATCTGCCTATGTACCCCGTACAAATGCAAAGTCCTCCTGTACTTTGCTTTTGCGAGATGCTGTACTCGCTCGTGTGGTCGCCTACCTGCGACGATGTCCCGGTGCTCAGTATGCACTACACTCCTGTGTAGTGCCCGCGGAGGCGGCGGTATTCGGCGGTTTAGATAGGAAGAGGGATCGGGACGACGATTGAATGAACACACTACCGATTCTAATAAAAAGGCGTTTATTCAGATAAACAATCCGGCGTCCGTATTGCGCGTATTCGCGTCGCGAGAAGGCCACAAAATATCCCGGAACAACGACTGGGGCCAAATGCCTCGCCAGTCGATCGCGTATAAATAAAAAGGAAAATGAGATCCTACTTTAGCTTATACGACGATCCTCCTTGTAATTTGGCCAGGGAGTCCTCTGCTCGACCTTGCCGTATCCTGGGGCTGTGGTAGCGTTGGGTTGCTGCCGTTGCTGCTGTTGCTGCTCCAGATGCTGCTGTCGCTTCTAGGGCTGCTGTTGCTGCTAGGGCTGCTGTACTGTGGTTGCTGCTTGGGCTGCTCTCCTTTTGCTGCTGCTGTAGCTAGAACTTTTGCGCGCGACGCCAGAACTATTCGCGAGAGCGGTCAAAAGTTAACTGTCTCGAATTTCCCTCGAATTGCGAGATCACTACCGGCCTTCCCGCGCTTTGGCTCCCCGCGCCGACGTGCGCGTCTCGCCGCCCGTTACAATATATATATATTGTAACGGGGTGGTTTTTAGGCGGCTATCTGCCTATGTACCCCGTACAAATGCAAAGTCCTCCTGCACTTTGCTTTTACGAGATGCTGTACTCGCTCGTGTGGTCGCCTACCTGCGACGATGTCCCGGTGCTCAGTATGCACTACAGTCCTGTGTAGTGCCCGCGGAGGCGGCGGTATTCGGCGGTTTAGATAGGATCGGGACGACGATTGAATGAACACACTACCGATTCTAATAAAAAGGCGTTTATTCAGTTAAACAATCCGGCGTCCGTATTACGCGTCTTCGCATCGCGAGAAGGCCACAAAATATCCCGTAACAACGACTGGGGCCAAATGCCTCGCCAGTCGATCACGTATAAATAAAAAGGAAAATGAGATCCTACTCTAGCTTATAACGACGATCCTCGTTGTACTTTGGCCAGGGAGTCCTCTGCTCGACCTTGCCGTATACTTGGGCTGTGGTAGCGTTTGGGTTGCTGCTCAAGATGCTGCTGTTGCTTCTAGGGCTGCTGTTGCTGCTAGGGCTGCTGTGCTGTGGTTGCTGCTAGGGCTGCTCTCTTTGCTGCTGCTGTAGCTATCACTTTTGGCGCGCGTCGTCAGTACTATTCGCGAGTGCGGTCAAAAGTTAACTGTCTCGAATTTCCCTCGAATTGCGAGATCTCTACCTGCCTTCCCGCGCTTTGGCTCCCCGCGCCGACGTGCGCGTCTCGCCGCCCGTTACAATATATATATATATTGTAACGCCACACTTTGTGTGTGTTACATAGCAGAGCAGGATGCGATGGTGCAAGCACCAGTCCTGCTCATGCTGAGATAGAGAACCTGACTAGCGAACAAAGTGCATAGATTGAGGAAAGGCTCTATGCAGCCAATGCGTCACAACCCCCCCCACACCTAACCCCTCACATGCTAAATCCTACCCAACTAAGTTATATCTGCCTAAGCTACCCTATCCCCTCACATACTACCCTACGCTCTACCCATATCCCTTTTATACCTTCCTTCTTCAATGCCCTGGCAGGCGTTGAGCTGTTGGGAGGCCAGTCATACTCCAACCTAGTCCCCTGTAAATAGGAAGAGATATTAGTAAATCATCAGAAGAGAGAGAAATACTTAGCGCAGTGCAACGACACAGAATGTCCTACCTCGACTCCTAGGCAGCTCCTGTAAAGAAGACAACATTAGTACAGACTCACTACGATGCACAGAAGGAATTAAACGTACCTGATATTGCTCAAGGAGTCACCATCGAAGTATGTTGCTGCACTGGATGTCCTGACAGGAGAAGGAAACAGCAGGCACCAGACAGCCTAGGAGCAAAATAGACTACATAGAAACTGTCAGAAGCATACAGTCAACATACATAGGTATCATAACCTATGTATGTACTTATCCTGTCACAAGTTCCACCAGCATTCTTGCACACTGTGTCCAGGATCGTCGAGGAGAAGATGGGACGGCCAACTCACGGCACTCGCAGCAGGAACAGCTGACTTGTCGTATTTCCACGGCACCAGGAGGAAGCCACACCGGTACACGCGCACCGCACTACGTGTCGTAGGTCATGCTGTAGCAGCATGTCCGCTCTCGTTCGCTCTCTCTCTCTCACTCCCATACCTACAGTCCCTTCCCCGTCACGTGACTGGCCCTCTCAGCGTCTCAACGGCTGTTATGGGAACTAGGCAGTCGGACCACGCCGCTGCCGAATTCCCATAGCCTCGATCACTTTGTCCTCGGATAGCTTCGTGTTCACTTGTCTAGTAAATATTCTCCTTCGAACTCGACTCTTTTGTTCCGGATAATTGTGAGGAAGCTTGTACTCAAGAATCGGCTAGGAAGTACCACTCAAAGCGCACGCCTAGACTCCGTTCTCGACATCCTTGACAGAATAGTGTTTTTAGTTAGACCGAAGCCTAGTGCGACATACGAGAGCCAACGAGCCACGCTAGGAAGGAGACAGCGTTATAACATATATGTAAGTTGCACTTGAGTATTGTGTGATACCGCGCGCGAAGCTAAACTTATATTTACTTAATAGTATTCGTGCTACAAAAGTAGCTGGCGCCCAACAAATGTAATTATCATATACTGTCAAATCATTTTACCTTATATTTATTAAAGCATTTTACTTTTAATCTCTTAGTTGATTTCTTTCTCGCCACCTCGCTATAAAACGTATGTTAAAGTCTGCCAGAATGCAGCGCGCATATTCTGGGGCATTGACAGAATATGCGTCATAATATATACAGTATACGTATACTATACTGTGTACTGCGGTGTGATGTAGTTCGTTTAGCGTGAGATTCGACATAAATTGATATTATATTAATATATATTGATATTAATATACATATTAAAAACGTTATTACTATAAATTTGTTTAACCGCTTCAATAGACAGACGCGTTAAAATTCCGTACACTTTTTGATATATCTTTTATTATATTATCGATTTATAGAAAAGGCGGTTAATTTGTGTATACGCATACATATGTGGGTATATAACCTATTTTTCTGTTTATCCTACCATCAGTGATATGTATATACAGGGTGTCCCATTTTAATTTACCACCCCCTAAAACTGGTTAATAATTTGCTCTGAGAAAAAAATGTTTCAAATAAAATTTGTTGGGTTCGAAGGGGGGCATCTTTTGGCTATTTTAGCTGTGACCTTGAACATGACCTTCAAGGTCATTTGAATAAGATTTATCACAGATTCGGGTTCTACTAAAGAAGTAACACTTTTTGTCTTAACCATTTTTTGATCATCAATAGGTAGCTCTCCCTTTAACTGAAAAGATAATTTGTCCTAGAAATAAGCTGTTTTAGATGAATGTTACTAGCTTCAAACAAAGACAGAGGTATCCTTTGGATCACTTAAAGCAAGACCTTCACGTCCAGCCACTTAAGGCAAGACCCCGTCCAGCCACTTAAGGCAAGACCCCGTCCAGCCACTTAAGGCAAGACCCCGTCCAACCACTTAAGGCAAGACCCTATCCAGCCACTTAAGGCAAGACCTTCACGTCCAGCCACTTAAGGCAAGACCCCGTCCAACCACTTAAAGCAAGACCCTATCCAGCCACTTAAGGCAAGACCTTCACGTCCAGCCAAGGCAAGACCTCTTCGTTCAGCTAGTCATGGAAATTTCAACGTCTCAAGTGCTCTATCAATTGCCCATTTTGTTGAATGCACATTTGTATTCTCTGCCGAAAACTTCTTTGGACATCTATTAATGTTTGTGGGGTGAACGCCCGGAATGCTGCAACAATTCTCTCCATCATATTTTGTGCCGTCGTCGAGGCTCCCGCGTAAACTCTCTGCTTCACGGCCCCCCACAGAAAGAAGTTCACAGATTGGACTACCAATTCCAATCCAACTATTTGGGTATGTCGCATTCAGAAATCTCCTGACAAGTAGTCTACGATGAGCGGGAGCACCGTCTTGCTGGAACCACAAGTCTCGCCTTATTTCTAGCGGAATGTTTTCTAGAAGAGGTGGAATTTGGTTCTCGAGAATATCTAAATAAAGCTCGCCGTTTAAATTACGGTCATAAAAAATTGGACCCACAACGTATTCCCCAACTATGCCCGCCCAAACATTAATTGACCACCGTCTTTGTGTACGGTGATCTCGCTGCCAATGTGGATTTTCTTCTGCATAATAATGCGCGTTATGAAGATTAACTCCTCTCATATTGTCGAACTTTGCCTCGTCTGTAAAGAGAGTTCGATCAAAGAAAAATGGATCTATGTGCATTCGTGTTTCCGCCCATTGACAGAATCTAAGTCGCCTGGCAGGATCACCAGGCTCAATGGCATGTGTAAGGTGCAAGTGATATGGATGAAATCTAAAATGACGCAATACACGGGAAACTGTTGATCTGGGTACTCCATGCATTCGCTGAATTTGTCGCGTCGAAATATGAGGATCCTCGGCAATTACAGCACGAACCCCAAGCGCAATATGCTCTCTTGGGCCCGTCCGTCGCCTCTTCCTTCTTAAGTTACCTCCTTGAGCTCTTATCGTTAGAAGTTTAATATTCCTCCTACTAGGATGACGAGCGTCCGGATACCTTTCAGCGCACAGACTCGCTGCAGCCTTGTAATTGTCGTGACATTCTCCCAGAATCTTGATCATGTTGACTATCTCTACTGGCGTGTAGTCAGCCATTATCTGTTGTAGGTAGATTTTTTAGGGAATATTTAATCTTACTAGAAATAATTTATTATAAGTATTTTTCTGCTCTGAAATTCAGAAAGTCAATGAAAACCTAATGATGAGAAGCTTTGAGGAGCTGTAAGAATTTACAAGCTTTACCGATAGAACGATAACGAAGCAAAAAAATGTCTTTTAGCGAGAAATAAAGCATTTACGAGAAAAATATTTCTTAAAAAGATGCGTACTTTATCAGAGAATCTGAATATGATTTAAAATATGTACAATTTTCATTAAAAAAACTAAGCTTGATTTTGATTCTCAGTTGAAAACATGCCCCTTACTGCTCAAACTTGCCCCAGATGATGTCAAACTTGTCCCAGTTGTGACCGTAAACTTGCCCCAGATGATGTCAAATTTTCCGCAGATGACGTAAAACTTGCCCCAGAGAATGTCAAACATACCCCGAAGATTGCAAACTTGCCCCAGAGAATGTCAAACATACCTCGAAGATTGCAAACTTCCCCCATGTGATAAAAAATGAATCAGATTAGCGTTCTAATGAACTTTGGTTCTGTTGATAAATTTTTTGGTGATTTCATTTCTTTGAAAAAGAGAGTATTTTCCATTAAAGTGATGGTTCTTTCTTAAAATGAATGTAAGGTTCGAGGTCAAGGTCATAGCCAAGCTTCAATTGCCGGAATAAAAATCGAGGATTACCGTTAAATAAATTGACTGACCTTGGAATGACCTTGTTGGTTAAGGACAAGTTGATGGCTAAGGTCATACTTGGACTTAAATTTGTAAAATTGTGTACGTTTCTAATTCCTCGGATAAAATGTAAAATTTTTAACTTCTTTTAAAGGGTGGGGCAATAAGAGATATCTAGTGATTTTTTCAACTTTTTTAAAGCCGTTTACAACAAAAATTTGGGATTTTTTCAAAAAATGATTCGAACAAAAAGTGTTTCTCTTTTTTAGTAGAATCCGAATCCGCCATAAAAATATGCACATTTCATATGAAAATTTGGTCTTGACTTTCAAATGACCTTGAAGGTCATGTTCAAGGTCGCAGCTAAAATAGCCAAAAGATGCCCCCCTTCGAACCCAACAAATTTTATTTGAAACATTTTTTTCTCAGAGCAAATTATTAACCAGTTTTAGGGGGTGGTAAATTAAAATGGGACACCCTGTATATATTGCGACCGCGTCGGCGACACTCGCGATTAACAAAAATCGAATAATTTGTTTATATTTATGACTATACGCATTTGGATTCTCAATAAAAGTCGCATATCTGTTGTTTGCCGTAAGTATATACATTTTACAATATGATAAATTTCGTTTTTAAAATATAATATGCAAGCTATATCACTTTGGAAGATATTCATATAAAAATTGCTGTTTTCAGCTGTAGATGCTATGGATCAAGATAATACCAATAATTCAAGTACTAGCACCACAGATGATGATGAGCCAGATATCGAAATATGTAGGAAACGATATAAGTTACATTTATATACAAACTATGAAGAATCCGATGTAACAAGCCAAACTAGGAAAAAATGGGAACCTACGTTATTAAATTCATATCAGGAACCATAGGAACAATCCACGTCATCAGTACTCCAAAATATCGGTATGAAGGATTTACAATAGTTATTATTAAATACAAACTATTGGTAGTATAATCACCATTAAAGTTTCACCTTCATTAAAATTGATAGACAATTAAAAATAAATGTAAATAATTCTGCTTTTTTTTGTGCGTGTAAAATCGAAAATTTTATATAGAAAAATCATGTATTTTTTGTTAGTAAAATAGATATTTAAAATCTTTTGTCTTTCATTTCGATTCATATTCAAAAAATTGTATATGTACATAAGTAAAATAATTTATAACTTTTAGATGTGAGCTGCAGTCCAGAAGAAATTGATGATAGTAGCAATTCTGCCGGAGATAATATAAGTGATAATAAACAACAAACCATAGAAGATGCATATTGCGAGAGCAAAGATTTGCAAGCCTTACCATCAACATCATCGAACGCTGGTAATTATATCTAGTCTCTATATATCAACTTATATAATAAAATAAACAAAACAATATGTAGGATAATACAAATTATATAAAATATTTTCAGATATCAATCCTTGTGAGAGAAGTAATCACCAAAATTATACGAGTTCTACAAAATTCATTGAAACAATGATAGACTGCAATGAAAGCACAATTAAATGTGCAAACAAAGATGATTCAGTAATAAACTGTGAGTTTCTTTAAATTAAAATGAGGGCATTTATCGAACCTGGCTAATTTTTTCAATTTATTAGAGATTTTTAATATAATACAGAATTACTCATTAATTTACTCATTAGACTATGTGAAAACAAAAGTTTTAGAAACTTATTTACTCACTGTCGTCGCAAGAAATTTAATTAACCATACTGTTGGACGTTCAACTACACTCTAAAATCCTAATAAGTTTTAAATTTATTGTCTACTCCAAAGCATATCTTGACTCTGAATACTTTCCATCAAATGATCGCTTTATCATATGTTATCAAATTGTAGAAGTATTTTCCAATACTATAATTTATAATTATTCATAAATTTCAATATTTTAAAAACAAAAATAGAATGTTATGATCCATATCGTCCAAACCTCCAACTTGATGCTGCACAACTACTGTCCAGAGTGTTTTTCAACATACCCGTGTAGTTTTTTGACATAATTGTAAAAATCAATAAATTTTAACTTTTAACCTTGTTTCAATTTTTAACCTTGTTTGAACTTTAGAGTGCATAGACATATTATAGCTTCAGTTATTATACAAAATTATTTAATATAAACTACGAGATACAGAACTATATAGAACAGGTCTTCTGGTTGACACCCTCTGGAACTCAATACTAAATACTTTTAGTATATAAATAAGATTCTTATTTAAAATTGATTATTATTTTAATATAAACGCAGGCGATGAAATGATGGATGAAAATAATACAGATAGTCCTCATAGTAACTTAGATAACTATAATACTGCAGTTAATAATGCTTACGATACTCAAAAATTGGACGAGGAATTACAATCTAATTATAGTGATAATGAGACGGACAGTGATACTATTTTATGGTAGATGAAAATGATGAATGTTCAATGCCTAGTAGTGATTACTATGATAGTGAGATTATAGTATAAACGATGAAACTGTGACAGATGATATATTTTGTGATAAAATAATTTTTAAAAATCTGGTCTTACAATTAGAGATATAGTTATAATGAGCACTGGGTTATCTTTAAGATTTGGCATGTCAATTGAAGCTCGCTCTGTTGTAATAGACCTATTGAAGTTGTGTGCTGGTCCTGAATTTCAGTACATTAATTTATCAAATTATAAAATGGATAAATGTTTTTCTGCACAAGAAGAACATATCACTTATCATTATTATTGCAATCAGTGTAAAAAAAAATATATATATATAACGTAAGCACCGTGCGACGTTGTACGTCGCAGCCGAGTCGAGTCGGGAAATTTCCGACCGATTCGGCGAGTCTAAGCCTGCACGTAAACATGCGAGAGCCAGACTGTTTACGGTGAAGCGGCGCCGGGCCAGCTTGTTGTCGAGCCTGCCGCGCGATTTCTGAGAAATCGGCGCAGCAAGCAGAGACACGAGCGCGGGATAGCGCGCGAAGCCAGAGCCAGCGTCTCGCGGTTTTCAGCCTATCGGCTGACTGCAACGCGAGGCTCAACGGCTCGCGCGGACCGGGAGCCAATCAGCGCGGCTCTTACATGAGCAGGCCCGCGATATGTGTGAAGCATGTGGCGCGGCAGTTCGCGAGAGCGCGCGCAGATCGGGTCAGTTCTCGTGCTAACATCGTCGACGCAAGTCGACGATTTTACAAGTGCCGCTACACGCGAGTGTGTTGTGCATCGTGAGAGTGAGAGAGAGAAACAGTGAGTGACACGGCGGAGACACGTAGTGTCAACGCCGTTCCCAGGACCATCCACCTGTTCCCGTTGGCGAGTGTGTCGCCAGCGGCTAACAGGCATCAGCGCCAGGGAGAACGAGAGGACGACCGGGGCCAGCCAGGAGCTTCAGCCTCCTCGCCAGCCAGGCGCCAAGAGAGAGAGAGAGAGAGAGAGAGACCCCGGGCACCCAGGAAGCCAGCGGGCCTGACGGCAGCGGGGCTTCCGGTGCTTCGTGGGAGAGGAGGGAACCAGGGGCTCGTCCCCCCCCTCGAGAGGTAAGACTCATTGTTCCTTACGCGAAATCTCCGGCGCGAGCAAGCGTGCCGTCGGAGACCCGTGTGTGCACGTGTGTGAGAGAGAGAGAGAGAGAGAGAGAGCGTGCGAGAGAGAGTACCGTGAGTTTTCGCGTGCGGTGCCGGGCGCACGAGAACGTAGCGAGCAGTGCGGGGCTCGTGTGTGTGTGTGAGAGAGAGAGAGAGAGAGAGAGAGAGAGAGAGAGAGAGAGAGAGAGAGAAAGCGAGAGACGGCGAGCGAGTGAGCGCGGTATAGCCGATCGCGCTTTGACCCAGTGCATCGTTGCGCTGAGGAAGAAGCTAACGCGAGGCAGGCGCGCGCGGTCGTGTGTGCGAGAGAGAGAGAGAGAGAGATAGAGCGAGTGAGTGCCGCCGGCGACAGCGAGCTGCACGGTCTGGCTCTGCGCTAGGCCGGCGCGTGTCGTGCGAGGCAGGCGAGCGCGTGTGCCGAGAGAGGTTGGCCGGTGGCTTACCAGGTGCTTACGCACCGGGAGAGCACCGAGCCTACGTGTAGTAGAGACAGTGCGAAGGCCCTGCGTGGCCGTACGACGCGTGGGAGGCTTCTCGAGCCACCACGTTGTAGGGAGGGGCTGGGTGAAATATAGAGTCTCTTCTTAATAAAATTGGTAGTATCGTTTTCTTTCCTCCTTCCCAACTCTCCCAAGTTACAGTGATCGCGTCGAGTCCCTCGACGAAAAATAAATCGAGCGCATAAGAGGCGCAAGAGTTGCGTGCGCGCTGCTGGGAGGCAGCACGTCGCAACCGAAGATAGAGTAGTAAATCGTAATTTGTTGTGTAAAAAATGCCAAGAACAAACTTTGATCACAAGCTCATCTCCCAATTATTTTATAACTGTAGATCTTGCTTATCAATTGAGACAGTTAATGGAAGATGAACAAATTCTAGAAGATGTTTTGACAAATGTGCAAAATACTTATTTACGTAATAGTAATGTTATCAAAGATATTTGTGATGGTGAAACATGTTCTCCAATAAGATCATATAATAGAGCAAGTAACATTGATAATAAGTACTTGATAACTTTAAATTACAGTACAGATGGAGCACCATTGACAAAAAGTGGAAAAAGAGGTTTTTGGCCTTTACAGGTATACATCAACGAATTATCTCCCAAATTGCGACATCGTTTTGTTTTATTAACGGGCATATTATTGGTTGAAAAAGAACCTGACAGCTCCTTACTTAATCTATATATGTCAAAGTTCGTTGATATGATTAATAAATTATTCAAAAATGGAATTGAAATAAAAAGAAATAATACGATTATCATCCTTCGTGTTTGTGCATTAAACTGTATAGTTGATTCAGTATGTCGACCAATTTTACAAAACCGTCTTCAATTTAATGGGTATTGTGGATGTAGTTGGTATTACCAATTTGGATTGTACATTAAAACTGTTCACGGTATTAGATACCGATTTCATCAGGAAAATAATGGCAGAACACATTTTTCTCACCAAGAAGACGGAAATATCGCTAGCGAAACTGCTAAAATTATAAGAGGAGTGAAAGGAGAATCGGTATTAAAAAATCTTCCATTTATTGATATGGTGTGGTCATTTCCCTATGAATACATGCATGGCATGTGTCTTGGAGTATCATTGTACTTATGGAACGAATGGAAAGGTACAAAATCTACCAGTGGACTAAAAAAACAAGATATTATAGCTATTGAAAAATGATTTCTTACAATAACTCCGACACATCATTTTCATAGGCTACCCAGGACAGGAATCGTGATTGGATCTGCCAAACCAAAAGCAACGGAACAAAAATCTTGGTTGCTATTCTACAGTTTACCATGTTTAAGAGGAATATTAAATGAAGAACTTCTTAAACATTATAGTTTACTGGTAAAAAGTGCCTACACCCTTCTACAAAATGGAATTTCCAAAGATGCGCTTAACGAATGTGAAAAAGACCTCATAACTTTTGTTTGCTTTTTTAAATGTATTACGGAGAAGAACGAATGACATTTAATGTACATTCTCTTTTACACGCTGTACAGTCTGTAAAGAAAACTGGTCCACTATGTTTCAATTCGGCCTTTCCTTTCGAAAGTAATATCTATACATTGAAAACTTTTGTAACTGGTCCAAAATGTATGGATAGACAGATGGCTAAAAAACATGTGCAAAAACTTCTTTTTAAAACAGGCTTAAAGAAATATTCTTCCACGTCTGAATCAACAAAGAACTATTGTCAATCGCTAATTAGTAATAAACAATCATCTACTGCAACGAAAAGCGATTCAGTTACGTACTTTGGAAGAGGGAGGGTGAAAGAATTGAGAAATGGAGTAAATGGTTTATCATTTGCAAAATGTATATATAATGAAACTGTCTATCACAGCATTAAATACACTCGAGCAAAGAAAACAAATAACACTGTCATAAAATTAAGAACAGGAAAGTATGGACGAAATCTTGATATTTTAAAAGATAACAATGATCGTTGTTTCTTAGAAATAAGATACTTTGAAATATCTTTAAATGATCCATTTGAAGGTGTGAGTCACATAAAAGAAGTAACGTATGAAGCAGCTAGTTCTATAATTGTACCAATTTCTGATGTAATGAATAAAATTCGTTTTATTAATGTTTCGATATTAAATATTTATGTACATTACCAAATACTCTTAAAGTACAATAAATAAATTATCGTACTGAAATTATATTATTTTCAAAACATAAATCTGATTTCAAAATATTAAAACCTATCCCTTATATAAATGTGACTTAAATACAATTATTGAAATACATTTAAACTAATTGGCAGTAACCATATTAATAACTATAAGTTATAAAAGTATATGACTAAGATATATAAATTTATAGTTCCATTCAATTTCATACAATTTCAAAATTTTAAGAATCCTATCCTTAATTTATTTATTCAAATGAATTGAAACTTGTATTAATAGTCGAGACATTAAAGTCAATAAAAATCAATTTACAGCTAATGCAAAAAATTAGTATTGATATTAATTCGTTCTTGTAGCTATTGAAATCAATCGAAATTTATACAAATCTAATACTTCGTTTATTTATTGAAATGAATTTAATGTTGTATAAACAGTCGAAATTCAAGTTGATTGAAATTAATTCACAGTCAATGTAAAAAATTGCTATTGACACTAATTCATTATTCCGTCGATTGAAATTAATTGAAAGTTATCAAAATCTTATACTCTATATATTTATTGAAATAAATATAAAGTTTTATGAGAAGTGTCGATTAGAATAATTTAAAATCAATAGAAAATTAATGTAAAAAGTTGTTATTGGCCTTTATTAATAATTATTGCGATTGAAATGTATTGAATTTTATATAAATCTATACTGAATATGTTAATTCAACTAAATTCAATTTGTGTTGCAATTGCAATTTATTCAAATGTATTAATTTCAATGAGCATATTTCTAAATGACATTAATTGATATTCAAATAAATAAAACTTTATAGATCTTTCTATTGTGAAAATATTACAGACAATTAAAATTAGGTAAATTAATTAAAATTAATCGAATTTTTATTATTTTTAATAAATGTGAATTCACTATTTTTAGCAGGGGTTTTGCAGTGGTATAAAATAATCAGAAATGTGTATAGTAAATATCCGTGTACAATTTTTTTATATAGCAAATATTAGTGCCTAGTCATTTTGTGTGGGGTGTAGAGTTATTTTTGTGTAGTTTTTACAATGTTGGTTAGAAAAAAATAATACTAATAATTAATTTTTGTACTCTAATAAAAAAAGTATTAAACATTTTAATTTTCACAAATCATACCTTTCAATTTTTGAATTTACTTGATTCTCACCTCAACTTTTTAACTTCGTTCATTTAACATTGTAAAAAGAGAAAATATACAGTTTTACATACCTTTCAGAAGCATTGACGACTCTCAGATTTTCAAGATCTCAAGATCAAGCTTTTCAGAAGATGATTGAATTAGTTCAACAGATTTTCTAAAACTAACTTCCTTCTCTGTGATGGCTAAGTCCATAATTTTATGATAAGCTGTACAAAATGATAGTACATTATTTATTTATTTAAAAATGAATCTCTGTTGAAAATAAACATATAATTTTGGTGCATATAAAAATTTGTTGTTGTCAATAATAAAAGTACTATGCGAATAATAACCATAGACATAGGAGAGATAAACTGTGTATACAGATTTAGCAAGAATTGCACCTATAATCATATGTAGAAGAAAGTGGCTATACGGACATGTCCCGTGTAACGTCCGTGTAAAATAATTAAAAATTACCCGAAAAGACAACTTTTTCCGTTATCTTCCGTAAGAGTCTCCGTGATCCTCCGTATAAGATAATCTTTCCGTACGTGTCCGTAAGATGTCACTATACATCCCGTACCTTTCCGTAACTTATGCCCTGTTCCGTAAGAGTGCGTAGTGACTTCGTATAAATTCGTAGTGCCTCCGTGTAATTTCGTCCGAGCACCGTAGGTTGCCGTAAAACTTTGTAGACGCCCCGTAGGCTTTCGTACGATTTCGTAGAGGCTCCGTAAGAAACCGTATAGGCTCCGTAAGAGTACGTGGGGGCTCCGTTAGAATCCGTATAGGCTCCGTAGGCTTTCGTAGAGGCACCGTAAGATTCCGTAGAGGCGCCGTAAGATTCCGTAAGGCTCCGTAAGGATCGGTAGAGGCGCCGTAAGATTTCGTAAGGCTCCGTGATATTCCGTAAGGATCCGTAAGAGTACGTGGGGGCTCTGTAAGGATCCGTGTAGGCACCGTAAAATTCCGTAGAGGCATCGTAAGATTCCGTAGAGGCACCGTAAGTTTCCGTAAGGCTCCGTAGGCTTCCGTAGAGGCACCGTAAGATTCCGTAAGGCTCCGTAAGGATCCGTAGAGGCGCCGTAAGATTTCGTAAGGCTCTGTGATATTCCGTAAGGCTCCGTAAGAGTACGTGGGGGCTCTGTAAGGATCCGTGTAGGCACCGTAAAATTCCGTAGAGGCACCGTAAGATTCCGTAGAGGCACCGTATGATTCCGTAAGGCTCCGTAAGATTCCGTAAGGCTCCGTAAGGATCCGTAGGGCTCCGTAAGGATCTGGAAGGCTCCGAAAGAGTTTGGGGGCTCCGTAAAGATCCGTAAGGCTCCGTAAGGCTCCGTAAGAGTACGTGGGGGCTCTGTAAGGATCCGTGTAGGCACCGTAAGATCCCGTAGAGGCACCGTAAGGATCCGTAAGGCTCCGTAAGGCTCCGTAAGGCTCCGTAAGAGTACGTGGGGGCTCTGTAAGGATCCGTGTAGGCACCGTAAAATTCCGTAGAGGCTCCGTAAGATTCCGTAAGGCTCCGTAAGGCTCCGTAAGATTCCGTAAGGCTCCGTAAGGATCCGTAGAGGCGCCGTAAGATTTCGTAAGGCTCTGTGATATTCCGTAAGGCTCCGTAAGAGTACGTGGGGGCTCTGTAAGGATCCGTGTAGGCACCGTAAAATTCCGTAGAGGCACCGTAAGATTCCGTAGAGGCACCGTATGATTCCGTAAGGCTCCGTAAGATTCCGTAAGGCTCCGTAAGGATCCGTAGGGCTCCGTAAGGATCTGGAAGGCTCCGAAAGAGTTTGGGGGCTCCGTAAAGATCCGTAAGGCTCCGTAAGGCTCCGTAAGAGTACGTGGGGGCTCTGTAAGGATCCGTGTAGGCACCGTAAGATCCCGTAGAGGCACCGTAAGGATCCGTAAGGCTCCGTAAGGCTCCGTAAGGCTCCGTAAGAGTACGTGGGGGCTCTGTAAGGATCCGTGTAGGCACCGTAAAATTCCGTAGAGGCTCCGTAAGATTCCGTAAGGCTCCGTAAGGCTCCGTAAGATTCCGTAAGGCTCCGTAAGGATCCGTAGAGGCGCCGTAAGATTTCGTAAGGCTCTGTGATATTCCGTAAGGCTCCGTAAGAGTACGTGGGGGCTCTGTAAGGATCCGTGTAGGCACCGTAAAATTCCGTAGAGGCACCGTAAGATTCCGTAGAGGCACCGTATGATTCCGTAAGGCTCCGTAAGATTCCGTAAGGCTCCGTAAGGATCCGTAGGGCTCCGTAAGGATCTGGAAGGCTCCGAAAGATTCCGTAAGGCTCCGTAAGGATCCGTAGAGGCGCCGTAAGATTCCGTAAGGATCCGTAAGGCTCCGTGATATTCCGTAAGGCTCCATAAGAGTACGTGGGGGCTCTGTTAGGATCTGTGTAGGCTCCGTAGGCTTCCGTAGAGGCACCGTAAGATTCCGTAGAGGTACCGTATGATTCCGTAAGGCTCCGTAAGATTCCGTAAGGCTCCGTAAGGATCCGTAGGGCTCCGTAAGGATCTGGAAGGCTCCGAAAGAGTTTGGGGGCTCTGTAAAGATCCGTAAGGCTCCGTAAGGCTCCGTAAGAGTACGTGGGGGCTCTGTAAGGATCCGTGTAGGCACCGTAAGATCCCGTAGAGGCACCGTAAGGATCCGTAAGGCTCCGTAAGGCTCCGTAAGGCTCCGTAAGAGTACGCGGGGGCTCTGTAAGGATCCGTGTAGGCACCGTAAAATTCCGTAGAGGCTCCGTAAGATTCCGTAAGGCTCCGTAAGGCTCCGTAAGATTCCGTAAGGCTCCGTAAGGATCCGTAGAGGCGCCGTAAGATTCCGTAAGGATCCGTAAGGCTCCGTGATATTCCGTAAGGCTCCATAAGAGTACGTGGGGGCTCTGTTAGGATCTGTGTAGGCTCCGTAGGCTTCCGTAGAGGCACCGTAAGATTCCGTAGAGGTACCGTATGATTCCGTAAGGCTCCGTAAGATTCCGTAAGGCTCCGTAAGGATCCGTAGGGCTCCGTAAGGATCTGGAAGGCTCCGAAAGAGTTTGAGGGCTCCGTAAAGATCCGTAAGGCTCCGTAAGGCTCCGTAAGAGTACGTGGGGGCTCTGTAAGGATCCGTGTAGGCACCGTAAGATCCCGTAGAAGCACCGTAAGGATCCGTAAGGCTCCGTAAGGCTCCGTAAGGCTCCGTAAGAGTACGTGGGGGCTCTGTAAGGATCCGTGTAGGCACCGTAAAATTCCGTAGAGGCACCGTAAGATTCCGTAGAGGCACCGTAAGGATCCGTAAAGCTCCGTAAGGCTCCGTAAGAGTACGTGGGGGCTCAGTAAGGATCCGTAGAGGCGCCGTAAGATTCCGTAGAGGCACCGTAAGATTCCGTAGAGGCACCGTAAGGATCCGTAAAGCTCCGTAAGGCTCCGTAAGAGTACGTGGGGGCTCTGTTAGGATCTGTGTAGGCTCCGTAGGCTTCCGTAGAGGCACCGTAAGATTCCGTAGAGGCACCGTATGATGCCGTAAGGCTCCGTAAGATTCCGTAAGGCTCCGTAAGGATCCGTAGGGCTCCGTAAGGATCTGTAAGGCTCCGAAAGAGTTTGGGGGCTCCGTAAAGATCCGTAAGGCTCCGTAAGAGTCCGTGGGGGCTCTGTAAGGATCCGTAGAGGCGCCGTAAGATTCCGTAAGGATCCGTAAGGCTCCGTGATATTCCGTAAGGCTCCGTAAGAGTACGTGGGGGCTCTGTTAGGATCTGTGTAGGCTCCGTAGGCTTCCGTAGAGGCACCGTAAGATTCCGTAGAGGCACTGTATGATGCCGTAAGGCTCCGTAAGATTCCGTAAGGCTCCGTAAGGATCCGTAGGGCTCCGTAAGGATCTGTAAGGCTCCGAAAGAGTTTGGGGGCTCCGTAAAGATCCGTAAGGCTCCGTAAGGCTCCGTAAGAGTACGTGGGGGCTCTGTAAGGATCCGTAGAAGCGCCGTAAGATTCCGTAAGGATCCGTAAGGCTCCGTGATATTCCGTAAGGCTCCGTAAGAGTACGTGGGGGCTCTGTTAGGATCTGTGTAGGCTCCGTAGGCTTCCGTAGAGGCACCGTAAGATTCCGTAGAGGCACCGTATGATTCCGTAAGGCTCCGTAAGATTCCGTAAGGATCCGTAAGGATCCGTAGAGGCGCCGTAAGATTCCGTAAGGCTCCGTAAGATTCCGTAAGGCTCTATAAGGATCCGTAGAGGCGCCGTAAGATTCCGTCGAGGCACCGTAAGAATCTCTAAGGCTCCGTAAGAGTTTGTGGGGGCTCCATAAACTCCCGTAGAGGCACCGTAAGGATCCTTTGGGTTTTGTAAGCCTACGTGAGAGATTCGTAAGTACCCTTAGAGGGTCCGTACGATCCCGTAGTAGCTCCGTATTGCTCCGTCTGTATCTGAACTGTATGGTATGTCGATACCCGGTCTCGCAGGGCGCCTTCATTGTAAACTTAGCTTTTAGTTTGCCTATGCGATCAGAAGCCTGTCTACAATGATTTGCATTCCGTACGAAACTAATGTTGTGACATCCTTATTTTTCCTTACTCAAACATTAGTTCCATATGCCACGGAATATGTACATGTAACGGGAACATGTAGGGGGAATAAAACTTCACGCATTTAAGTATAGAGATGCTCAATCTGTATTTCGCTCAATCCTCTAATTTTTATTAATTCTGAACTAAATTTCTGACTAGATTGAATGAAGATTAGAAATAAAACATCCTTAATTCAACTTATTATTGAAATAATATATTACAAATTTTTTAAATACGGCGAGCGAGGGTCTCTACTTTTATTGCGTGAAGTTGCCGATGTACCCAGTACACCACAAATCACACATCGATTGAACGCTCTGAAGTGCCGCCCATTATGGCACTCTCCATAGTCTCAACTCGATTAAAGAAGAAAGAAACACTGTACAGATAACCGGGCATGTTTCGGCCTGCAAAGTTTGAAATATCGAAATAAAAAAAATCATATTTGATAGATCTTAATTAGCCCTTCCGCTCTACGTTAATTAATTTATAAGCCCCTCTTTTGTTTTTCCAGGAAAAATCAAAATAGGATTTCCCATTTTTATGTATTTCATATACCCATAACTCTTTAAAAAATGGGTCTATTGTACTCTGCCACGCCTAGAAAAATTACCCTTTACCTAATTTAATTTGCCCGCGTGTCAATTGTTATAAATATTCGCTAATTTTTATATAAAAAATAAAAAACTATATAATAGTATCTCAAGCCAATTATTTGCGCATCGCGCATGCGCGGCAGAATTAAGGTAGTATTTACATCAAAAGTGTGCTGCATATATATGCAAGTCTATGGCGCTGATGAGTGATGGTGCCACTAACTACATATATATAAAATATAGTTATTTCTTTTAACAAAAAATGAAATTGATTAAAATAATATGTCAAGGTACGTATTTTTATAATTACTACATAAAATGTTTTTATCATTATTAGGGATATTATGGGGTTATACAGTTAGTTAATCGTGAGTAGACAATAAAAATGCAAACATTGTTTTGTTTACATTGAATATAACCTCACTTTTTCACTTAAATCAGTATTTGTTTTGAATTATATGTTAACTTTTTTTATTGAATTTAAATTGCATATAGAGATGTAATTCTCCTTTAAGTTTAGTTCCTTTAAATGACCTAATAATTGGAATACTTTAAGAAAGTGTAATTATTAACAAGTTCTTAATGTAGGCTTATTATTTTATATGTAGATAAAAATAAGACTGTAACAGGGAGAGTAAATGTGGTGATTGTTCAAATGAGATGACTTCTCGAATAGGAGTAACTTTTCAAAATGCAACTAATCGATTAACAGTTACTATTCAGTTCAAAAAGTATTACAATCAATTACTTGATTAAGATCAATGGGATAAAGGATTGTACTTGTTTGTTGCAACCATTACAACTATTGCATGTTGACTGAATATATATTCTGCTCTCATATTACACATATACATATACATCTATTTAAATATATCTAACCAACACTGACTATAATTTTGAAGCAGGTCAGCAAAAAGATGTCGCCTCCATCTCCATGACACTATAAAATTTTGGAGCAAAAATATCTAATACGGAGTAAGAGGTAATCCACAAACATCAATATTTTAATTGCATTTCTGTTTAAGCTCTCCTTTATAATTCTTTTGTAGAATAAATTTCCTTTTAGTTTTTGTGTTATTTCTAATGTGCATTAACTTTGCAAACTTTTATGCAAGTGAGGTTACTTATTAATATATTTATTTATTTATTTATTCCAGTAAAGAATTACAGAGTATAAGTGCCCACTAAATAATATATTATAAATGAACAGTTTTTACATAAAATATTGCACTTATTTTCATTCTTGGTGGGTGATGAGGTAACATTTTTTTGTATTTCACTAAATCGTTTCTTTCAACCCAGTTATAATTGGTCAAACAACATCCTACATAATGGCCAATTCCGTTAGAATCTAAAGGTGGAATATATTTTGCAATGCCACATAACACAAATGTTTCTTCTTTTATTATGATTGTTTTTGGTATATCGTTTAAATCAGTAACAAAGTTTTCTGCATCTATTTTCAATTCAGTTTGTGCATATGTGGATTTTCTGTATACTTCATTGGTATCAATCCAGAGATATGGCCCCATTGAATATGTACATAATCCAGTTCTTTGATGGCAATTGCTGCAGTTGTAAGTTTTATCTTCAAAATATCTATTGATTTCCTCTTCTAGGTTTTGATAATTTTTGTTCCATGCTATTTTGAAATTAGGTAAAAAGGTAGTTATGTTTTTTGATTCTTTTGTGAATCCACAATCTTTACATGTTAGTTTCTCAACAGTACTTTCATATTGATTCATAAGTAATTCAAGAAGTTGACTAATATTTACGTTACAGTCTACAACATTATTGTTTGGTTTAAACAATAAGTACAATATGTGTCAACGATTTGTATATAGCACAGTATTTACACCGGATACTGAGTGTTTGAATACTGTAGTTGCATAGCATGAATACTTTTTTGCTTTTGCTTCATTTGTACTGCGTTCCATAAAATTTCTAAAATCTATTACTTTACAACAAGCACTGCTAAGAATTTCTGTAATAGTATCAAATGCACATGTATTTAAAAATTTGATTTTTTGATTTTTCATAGCTCTGTCAGATTGTTTATTTCCATTTGTTATATTTTTTTTACCATTGTTTTTTGTATTTTGGGGTTGTTGCAGGCGTAAACCAATATCAGGATTAGGACGAACATGAATGCCTCGAGGCTTTTGAACTATTTCAGGTTTTATAATAGGGTTTTCATCTTCTATTAAATTATTTTTCTCATGAAATGATTTTTCATTTATTAATAAAGAATGCATTTTCAACTGATATTGAAATTTGGAGTAATTGTGATCTTCCATGGAACTTGTATATATTGTGTGTTGTATGTTGTCGAATGAAATGTTATGCTCTTCTGCATCCTCAATTATTTCATTCCCTACATTGTAGTCTTCATATACATTCGTGTTGTTGAATGGAATGTTAGAGTTTTTTACATCCTTAAGGATTTGGCAATTCTTCTGTTCAGTTATTGACTCAGTAGAATAACCTAAATAAAAAAAAAAAAATATTTGTAATATTGAAATAATATTACTATAAATGGTATTGATATAAATTATTGTTACCTAAAGGTATTGACGTACTAGCATCGTCTAACATATTCTCAAACTCAATGTTGGAAAATTTCTTTTTCCATCGTTCTACTACCATTAACTGTTCAACGTTATAATCTAAGTTTGATTGCTTTACTTTTTTTTCAATTTTTATATCGTTTATTGCAGCTCTGGCCAACTTCATATCATCATCTATTTGTCGACAGTGCTCTACAAGAACTTTATCTTGTCTCATAGTCATGTGTAACAACGATCTTTTTAATTCTCCAAAATATGTCTCGGATCGAGCTGAAGTTGGTACATCATTAGGATTTTGGAAATGCTCTTGCATGACATTCGTCCAGCAGACAAATTCTTTTGATAACTCAACCAGCCTATCTCCAAAATTTGGTAAGTAATAATCATTATTCTGTATTCCAACGTACGAATGCTTTTCATTCGAAACTTTTGAAATAACTGCTGCTTTGATTGCCTCAATATAAGTGTGCATCAGCGAACCTTTCTTATCATCTTCAGCTTCTACAACATTAAGATTATCTACTTTTTCATTAGTATTAATTATTGTAGAATTATTGAAATCAAAACTAAAAGTCTGTATTAAATTAATTAAATAGAGCATGGCTTTCTGACAGATCTCGTTGTAAATTTCACTGTAGGCAACAATCAAAATATATTTAAAAACTTTTTCAAAAACATCTAATTTTTTTATAGTCGTCAAGAATCCAACACTCTTTATGTATAGCTGCTTTATTTTAGAATTTTCTTTTGAAAAGCAAGGCCACGTTGTAACAATATGTTGTAGATGTGCTATATCTGTTCTCATTTGGGTTTGAATTTTGATCTGTGTTGATTCGCCAAGTAAAATCATTAAACATGTATCAATGTATGTTCTAAATGATATACTGTTGAAAGCCAAGCAAGCACCATTCCGTAAAGCCTTACCCATGTCTGTTATCATTTCTCTAGGAATTTTGGCACCAGATAGTATCCAATTCTGAAGCCAGAAAGTGTAAAAGCAGATGGTTCATGAATTTTTAACGCAAGGAGGTTATTTTGCGCAAGGTTAACCTGTGAACTATTTTTGGATAATATTAATAATCTGCTTAAAACAGTCAATAATATCAGATAAGTTTATTCATATTTTCATTTATTTAATCTATACTTTTTTAATTTAATAAGGATTATGACTCTTTGTGTAAAAAGTTTATATTTATTTTTAGGTATTTTACCTTCATTACATATGCAAGAGGCTTTTACATGAGATTTTTGCGAGCTGAAAAGAAGGTATATTGAAGATTTGAGTGACTACTTATAACTTGATTCATAAGTTCTTTTCTTCAGCTATGCTCTTCTTTCACTGTAAATTTTTGTTCTCATCTGTAAGTAGCAATATTCGTGTTTATGAGGTGCCAATTTTTTTGGACGACTTATTTTTTTTTTTTTGTATGAACTATTTGTCACTAAAGCGTATCTTGGTTTACCAGATATTTTAAAGTTCTGTGGCAAAATAATACCTTTCTGTATGTCACCTTTTGTCTTTGCGTTTTGAGTACTTGTACTTGGATATTGTTCTTCGCTTAAAGATAATTGCTCATTATTAATCCATTTTTCTCTAATTTTTTCTAGTGTCGACAATTTCATTGCGTACTTTTTCTGTCTATCTTTAACTATGTCATAAAAATTATGTAGAATATTTGTTACTATTTTTCTTTTTTCAGGTACATTTAGGTTATTATAATCTCTTATATTTAAACAAAGGTCTCCAAATTGATTTATTATTGATTCTACATTTATATTGATGTTTTCAGTTTGTGGTTTGATGGTTACGTACACATTTGGTTTGTTGTTCCATATTTCTATTAATTTTTGGAGAATAAGAATTTGATTGTAAAATTTTACACCACAGCTGCAGCTACAAACATCTACAATATCTGAAATAATTTCATCGATTTTAATAATTTTTAATTCAATCATATTGTTACTAGAATGAACTTTCTGAGAAATTTCTATTTCGGGTAAATCATGTTCTTCGTTACTATCATATTTCATAAACACTCTGTGTGAATTTAAACAGAATTCTTTTGTCCAACGTTTACAAACTAATGTCTCGTCGTATAATGGCAATTGCATTATACTTCTTGCAGCAAATATATGACGACATGGTAGTTTATAGGCTATCGAAATAGTGCAATTGCATTCTTTGTATGTCGTTTCTCTTTTTGATTTAGCTATTGTAAAAATCGTATTGTTTTCATTGTCGTTGTCAAAAGTTATATAATTTTTATTTTTCATTTCGTTCAGAACAATTTCACCTGGTCCATCCATGAGGTAATTCATATATTTTTTTTCATCTTCAGACTGTTCTCTTTGTAATACAGATCCAAAATTTCGCATGATTTTCCTTTTATTTTCATTGTCGTGGAAATTTTTCCAAGTAAAAAAGTGAGTTACAGCTTGTAGAAGATTACTCATTTTATCTATGACTTGTTTTAATTTTTGGTTTATAGATTCAGTTCTATTGTTCGTCCTATTATAAAAAGTACCATGATGCTCATTATAACACGTCCACTGCAGTTTGATGTCATCCCAATTTTGAAAAAAGTATGACAGAATACACTTTGGACATTCTTTAACCATTTCTCGCAATCGATATTCATAGATGTTAATATTTTCTGCATAAGCCAATTTCTTTAATTCATCCAAATAGAACTCTTTTTGTTTTGAACTTAAGTTCATTTTTGAAAGTTGACGTTTCCAAATCTGAATAGTATGGTACAAACAAATAAGCAATACTATATTAGGACATATTTTTTTAACTGCTTGCCTCTGGGTTTGATTTTTATCACTCATAAAATATTTTATGATTTGAAAATTATTGTGGTGATGCTTTTTAAAGGAACTCATTATCCAGTCCATGGTAGCCTGATCCTCTCTGCGTACAATACCTACACCTGCAATTTCTGTTAAAAAATTACCATCCTCAACCAAAAATATAAGTACAACAAGACTGTGCATTATCAATTTATAAGTTCCGTCGAAATAATTTGTTTCACCCCATGCCTTCAATGATGCTAGCATGTCAGGTGTTGTGAAAAATAATCCTTGAAACGTATTTTGTTCTTTTAGAATATCTATTACAGCTCCTGCAAATCAAATTCTGAGTTATGAGAAAATAAAACAGATCAATTAGCAAGTGTTTAGAATATTTAAATTATAACTTAATAGAGAAATAAATGTAGCATTGGAAAATACAATCAATTGTTTAGAAGTGATGGAATTTTTGAATTCAAATAAAAATGAAGTACCTTTCTTTTGCAAAAATTCTATTGTTGCCGAAAGTTGATCCACTTCTTTTACTCGAAGCTTCAGTTGAATATTTTTTAAATCTTTGGGAATAACAGTGACATTAAATTTTTCTTTAAGCAATTGAATTATGCATGCTCTGTTGCTCTTTAAGTTTATAGCATTAAGAACAAACTCAAATGCTTCTTTACTCATTTTTCTGCTCTCTGGAACAGGATCTAACTGTAAAATATTTTAATATTTTTAAGTTATTAAGTAAATATTTAAAATAGCACCATAATTTTATAAAATACATATACACTGAGAACAAAAATTACTAATTGTGAGTCTTGACTATCATCCAAGTACCAAAGCGAGTGTTAGGTGATTGTGAGTCACCTAGCAATAGTAATTAAATCTTTGCGTGAGTTGATCTCGCGCACGCAACTATACAGCTACGGGAGGGACTCCACTCCTCGAGTCTCTCCTGGCTGTCAGCTATATCCTTCTCTCTATTTAATACGCGGACTTGTATGTAATTAAGTTTCTTACCTTTTACTATTTCTGTCGTTATCTGATGATCCGTTGCTCTCTTTATTGGTCTTGGACCAAGGAAATTATTCACCCTATTTATGTGGAGAACAAGGATGAACACAAAGTGACTTTGGAAATAAACTTGGCTTTATTTGGTCCTTCTTTTATTATTAATTGGCTCAATCTTTATAATGTATATTTATACCCGTTAATTTTGAGAATAATAAATAATAAAAATATAATAATTGATTCTTCTGAACAACTATAAAACAAATATAAAACAAAGCGAAAAAGACTACTGAAAAATAGTCGTCCGTTCGGCAGCTCGGCTCGAATCGGAGTGCCTGAGGTCGCGTGGCTTGGGGACGCTTCGGAAGTATATCCGGACCTCCCACGCGTCTCCAAGCTCCACTTCCCCATCTTGACGTCAGTGCGTCTGCACTCGTCGCACTCATTAGGCCTTACGGGACCTGTCGATGGTGCAAAGTTCAAGACTGCAGCGTGGCTTCGCACGTGCGGTCTTGAGCAGTGGAGGGGAAACTGTTTAGGTCAGCGAGATTCTTGGCTACCTGATACTTTTGTGGCCTTGAGTCTCGCTGTACTTTTTATGTGCGGGACTTTCTCGATTTCACATTCGAAATAATTGTTCGAATGTGAATATCATAAAGTTGTCACATAACATCCTCCCCCCCTTGAAAACGTTTGTCGTCCTCGACAAACTTCGCGGGTCCTAAGGGTAGTGTGGTTCAGTTGGTGCTCCATGGCAAGTAAGGTTCAAAGGTGTGAATGTATCAGTTAAAGAGAAAAACCAAAATCTCAAATCAAGGACAAGGGCGAACGTGTTACATGGATGATGTGTTAGTGTGCATTTTGCTTCTATAGATGTGGAGCAAGTTTTTATGACACGTAAGCGTGATGGTTCTACCAATCATTTGTTTAGTTTGGGTGCTGCCGTCATACCCTATACAAGATCTATATGTTTTTTATCTTGTTAGTTTATGCGTTTTCCCTTCTACATGTGCTTTACGTTCATTGGTCCTTTGCTCAGTTCGGCACAGTGTGTCCCGCACATGATCTATGTGATGTTTATCATGTGCGCGGCGTGTGACCTTTCGAATGAATCTCATTCTTTTATTTGCACAATGGGATGGGTTTGTTGGATAGGTTATTTCTTTCAAGTCCTTGATTTGGTGTTGAATAAAAAGAAGGTGAAGAAAGATATTGCACTTAATTCTGGCGGTTGCCACTTACTTGTTGCTGGATTATTTGGTCCCAGGGTCCTTTACAATCTATCTTAGTTTTTGTTTCATTAGTATTGTTAGTTTCCTATGCTTAATGTATTGTTTATTTTCTATTGTACAAATTGTATATGAATTGAAATTTTATCTGAATATTGTCATTTGTTAGTACTTATTTCTAAGGGTGTTATATCTTAGCTTAAAGTTTGACAATGTTTTATTTTGTGATATGGTTGGTGGGGTTTAGAGTTGAATGGTCCGGGTTTTGTTATAAAAGTACAAAATATAATTTATTGTTGAAAGAAGATTACATTAAAATAAATTTGTGGGAAACAATGCTTTGGTTCCATTGTTTTTTTTTTTTTTTTTTTTTTTTTTTTTTTTTTTTTTTGTTGGCACCAAGACTGTTGTTTCATCTTGCTCTTCTGCTATGCTCTGGTCGAGTAGGGTTTTCTCTGGTACTTCTGTGATGGCGGTTTCTTCCGTGATGGTTGTTTCTTCTAAGTCCAACAGGAGTTGTTCCCACGGATCAAAAGAGGTGAGATCCGGTTGATCTTCTTCTTGATCAAAGGAGATGAGGTCCGGCTGATTTTCTTCTTGGTCAAAGGAGATGAGGTCCGGCTGATCTTCTTCCTCAGTCGTTGTCTTTGTAATTGTTGGTTTGGACGGTTCAGTTACTTTGCATTCTGACATGTGATTGGTCCAATTTTTGTATGGTATTTCCATACCACATCTTGAATGTCTTTGTAGGACCTCAGGGTTCTGTAGGCTACAAATTCTGACATGGTCCTTTTGGTTCCTGATGTCTACCATCTGCCCACAGATTTTGTGATTTTTTCTATATACTTGTAGGCCTTTTGGGAGGTGTCGCCTACTTGCCCATCTCGGTTTGTAGGCCTGGTTGCATTGGTCCATTGCTACAATTGTGTCCTCATGTTTGAAGAATTGTACAAAGCCCATTTTTCTTTTGATTCCAGGATTGTTCTCCTGGTCCTTCATGAGTACTTCATACATGTGGTCAATTGGTCCGAATTTCATGAATTCTTTTAGGAATTCCTCCGTCGAGTATCCTAGTGGCACCAACACGCAGAACCGTAGTCCTTCAGTGTCATCCAGCTCTCCCGTTATCATTGTTGGTGCCGGGATCGGTCTTTGACTGGGCCTCAGTTCCAGGGCTGGTGTTGGTTTCTTTGTTTGTGGTCCTGTCTCTTGTTCCTGTTTTTCCTCCGTGGTGCTGGATGGTTCCGCGTTGAAGGCTATTGCGGCTGCTACCGCGTCTTCTTCTCTACCGTATTGTACCATTAGTGTGTGTGTTTCTGTGGACTTGTGGTACCTGAAGTGTATCACACACATGCCAAAGGTTTTCAACATTTTCGTCATGTCGTCGGGGTTCCCGATGAACTCCATTAGGGCTTGTTTTGGTCCTCGCCTCTCCATTTTGAGAACTTTGGCCTGGTTGTCCAGTTCCTCTGGTTGGAAATCCATTTCTGAAACATAGGAAGAAAATTTGTTTCTATACATGTTTGGTTACGGGTGTTTATAATAGTTTCTATTTCATTTCATGCTTGGTCATGCAACATGTTTTGGGTCCCTAGTGCATGCAATTTGGGTTGTCTTTTGATAATATATATTTTTTTTTTTTTTTTTTTATGTTATGTTATTATTATTTGAATGCATTGAATGAGTATTTGGGAATAGGGTCACTATGTTGTTTTATATTATGGATATGTATATATATTTTGATTCGGGGTGGAACGAGATTATTGGGGATGAGGTGGGGTATGCTCGGACTATAACTTGTTTTGGGGTCCTAAATCTTATCCGTCCACATTCATCCGTTCACATTCACTCTCATTTTCGCTTTTTATTTTAGTCATTGGTACGGGTTGGGTTTGAGGCTCCATTAGTCGGTCGATTCTTCTTCCTTCCAGGGTTTCTAGATACGCTAAGGTCTTCTTCAGTTCGTCCAGGGTTGGTGTCTGGTTGCCTTGCGATGACTGTTCCGGATCTCTGAAAGTGGTCCACATGGTCTGTTTTTTGCAAGTTATTTCGTGTAAATTGTAGAGGTTTAGGTCAATTTCCTTCTTGCAAAATGAATGGAATTTGGTTTCCGTTTCAGTTTTGCCTCGTATCTGTTTCCTTGGTTCTGCGAAGGTTGCTTTGTAGATGGGATTGCTTTTCTTTCTTGCTTCTTCAGCGTTCTGGTCCTTGAAGTATTGAACATATCCGTAAGATAGACGTCCTTTTTTATCTCGTATGGTCTCATAGTACACCATTGGCCCGAATTGAGCGAAATGCCTGAAGAATGTCTCATCCTTTTCCTTGTCTTTGCCTTCCCAGGGTAATAGGCAAAATAGTCTGTCTTTGCTGAGTCCTTTATTGTGCTGTATGTTGGTCACTACATGCACTTCTGATTTCAGGTTGGCTTCTCTTCTCCTTGAAGTTGGTATGCCTTCCCTTGATAGTGGTTCGGACATCAGTTTGGTACGTCGTTTAAGTTTGTTTTGTTTTATCAATGATGTTTTTAACTCGTTGGCCTTTGTTGCCTGTTTTTCTGTGCCAAAGCATAGTGTGACTCTTTTACTCTTTGGGTCCGTTCGGTGGTCTTCCACATATACGGCATGTGGTGTGCCTATATACTCAAATTCCTTGACTATGCTCCATAAAGGTATGTTGATGTCGCAGAACATGGATGTATTGGTTCTGGTATTCATGTTGTCCTGGTCTGTAAATAAACATTATTTTTAAAGAATATTAGGCTAAATAGTCTATTGTATGAGGGTTTGGGTGTTTGTGCGATCATTTGCTCAATGGTCGCCTTCAGCGCGGTTCTGAAAATTATTTCGAGGTACTTTCGGTGTTGGTGGTTTTGGGTCACCTATGAGAATTGTTTCCGTTTCTGGGTTGATAGGATCTTTATTGGCGTTTACGGTTGGGCGTTCTACCAGGTAGAAGTTGCCTTTTGACTTTGATTTTGCTCCGGGCATTGTTATTCTGCGTTTCATCCCTATTGCCATTATTATAATTATTATAATGACCACTAGTTGGAAAGTTACGCTACCATACAACAAATTGTTTGTATGATAATCCCGTCTTTTGTGACCTTTGATCTCATTTAATTCATTGATTATTTGTCCTAAAGGTTTCGCTTGGTTAAACCCTGATTTGGGTCCGAGTATTTCGATGGTTGGTGGTAGATCATTGTCGAGGTCCGTGGCTTCAGGATCTAGGGATGGATACATATTTTGTATTTTCAGGTTAATTTCTGGTTTGTACAGGTATGTTGTTTGGCTTGCTTTGGTTTCTTGTCCGATTATTAAAGTGTCTGCTGTTCTGCCCACGCATGCTGGTGAGATACGTATGATACCGGCTCCCTTTAGGGTTATTTTCGCGTCTTCTTGATTTGGACATGAGAGCCGCAGCTGGTCGGGATCTGTCGTGGAGAATAGCCACGATTGATCATTCTCTAGGTATTTCCATTGTGTCTTGGTACCTGTCTTGTATTTTACATTACAGTTTTTCAATGTTTGAGAACTAGGGTTTAGTAACATTGTTGCTTCGCAGTCTTGGGCGTTTGGAGCACTCTGTAGAGGTCCTAATACTGGGCAAATTGAGGTGTAATGGGTTTTAATGCATTTGGTTGCAAGATTGTCATCGAACTTTATGTATTTTTCTTCATTTGAACTTATTGCGATATACTTGTGTGAGGGCTCTATGAAGGCTAAACCAGTGGTTCCATTAGCTTTGTGTTGTGGTATTGTCACCGCATGTAACTTGTGTGTTTGATAAGGGTCTCTTTCAACCAATGGGATGTGTAACACCGCGATGGTCCTGCCGTTATCATGGATGGCATCGATTTCCGATACTTTCGTGATTTCTTCTATTCTTAGGTGTTCTGCGGGTATTGCAAAATCCAAACTACCACTTGTTCTCTTCACGTCTGTCATTATCTGGTGTATCATGTTGGTTGTTAAGAGTTCAGGGTGTATTTTTCCTTCTTTCAAGTATCTTAGTACCTTTAGCACCTTCTCATTGCTCTTTACTAAATGTTCTAGTGTTGATTCCAGACGTCTTACATACACTGTCATTTCCACTAGATGCTTCAATTCTTCTTCTTGTTTGACCACGTTGTTCACTGTTTTGGTCAGTACTGCTTCAAAATTTTGTAGTACCTTTTGATGATTTTGAGTGATATTGTGTAACTCTTCAAATTGAGCCGCGACTATGTGTGCATTCTTGTCTATGATTTGTACCATTTTGGTTTGGTCTTGAAATAGATTATCAATGTTTTTATTGATGTCGTCCACGTCATCTGTAGTGACTAGACCAAATAAGCTTTTACTTAGAGTGCCGACTATGCCTAGTGGGGCTAACCTCTTGGTGCGAATACTTCTGGGGTTTCTTGTGATTGGGTGGTTATAATGTCCCATGGTCTTGATTGTTTCATTTATCTCCTTTTGGATGCTACGTAAGGTCTGGTGTTTGAGTTCTATGAGGTCCAAACCTAAAGCATGTTTGCACTTATTTTCTGTTATTCTTGCTGCGCAGTTATTATAAACAGTTTGATAAGAGTCCAGTGGCTTGTGTATTTGCATGAAGTCGTCGACATTGATGTAGATTTGTATCTTCCAATCGGCCTTCTTGATTTTCATAGGATCCATTTTTTCGTAATATATGCCGGGAGTCGGGTCAAGGGGGTCTAGTTGATACTGTGGTATTCCTCGGGTCGTCATACTTATGCTTAAAATTATTAGAATGTTTATATTCGGGTGTCTCATCCTGTAAAAATATGGCCATTAGTTTACATATATAAATGATATTGTCCCTTTTATTATTCTTTTTATTTATGTGATTTAGTCGGAATTCAGGTCAGAATCCATCTCGACGTTTCTTAGTTTGTCAATGTGCTTTCTGACCCTCTTTCCGTTGGGGTATTCTAGAATTACGTTTTTCCGACCTACGAATTCTATAATTTTTAGTGGTTTATTTCTATATGAATCGAACTTATGGACGCGGGGTTCTTTAATTAATCTAGCATATCCGCCTACTTTTCCCTTGAAAGTTCTGACCTTTTTGTCATACCTTTCCTTAGTCCTAATTTTGTTGGTTATTTGAGTTTCTCCTGCTAAAAGTTTCATTTCTTCTAGTCTTAGTACTAGGTCTCGCATATAAACGCTATATGTTTTTAATTTCTCATCGGAGGGTATTCTCAAAGGGAAACGTGCTATCTTCCCATAGACCAATTCAAAGGGTGTAAAGTTCGTGGCTGCGTGTACACTGGTGTTATATGTGAAGGTTGCAAAGGGGGTTAGGTGGTCCCAATCATCGTATCTTTCAGAGTATATTCGGATGAACTCTATGAGTGGAGCGTGACTTCTCTCCAATGACCCATTTGTTTGAGGTCTGTAGCCTGAGGTTGTTAGATGATTTATCTTGAATAGTTTTAGTAGTGATTCCACTATACTTGATAAGAAACTGGTCCCTCGGTCTGAGAGTATGGCTTTCGGAGCTCCAAATTGGCAAATGAGATATTTCGCCAGTGCGTCTGCTATTGTCGTTGCATTGAGGTTTTTGATGGGTATTGCTATTAGGTACTTGGTTAAATTACACTGCATCGTTAAGAGATGACAGTTCCCTCTTGGTGTCATCTTCAATTTTCCCACTGTGTCAATTGATACTTTATCAAAAGCTTCTATTGGTGTGTCTGTGATGATCATTGGTTCTCTCGTCTTGAACCGTTCTATTTTCTGTTCTTGACAGTTTGCACATCTTCTGACGTAATTTTGAACGTCGTTTCTCATTCCTGGCCAATAGTATCGTTCCCTTAGTTTCTGGTACGTTTGGTTGATTCCTTTGTGTCCTCCTGTCAGGCTGTCGTGAAGGTGTCCGATTATTTCTTTCCTGTCCTTTTCGGCTGGTACTTCTGCTTTTCCGTAACACATTGTTACTTTTATTTCACTTTTGTGGAAATGTTCATGGAGTATTTCAATGATGGTTGGGGAGCCCATCTGGTCCAGAATGTCTCCTTTTCGTGCTACTCTGAAGCTCTTGATATTCCTATTGAGTAATATTTCTTTTAGGTTCTTGAGTCCTTGGTGTACATTCTCCAATTTTATTGTGTTGAAGTACTTGTGTTTCACTATTACAGTGAATATTTGATGTTTCTTGAAGGGAGTGACTAACACTTATCCTGGTTTTGTCTTTTTGTTCTTTATTTTCATTAGATCGATGGCTCCTATTTCTTCTAGTAGTCTTGTAACGGACCACGTATTGTCACAATCCGCTGATAGGAAATGCACAATATTGTCCCGCTTATGTGTGAGGCATTCTCTCACGGTAATCATATTGTTGGGGATTCGCATGGTCTTTTCAGTGGTACGAGTTAAACTGCTTTCGGATTTTTGCTCGCTTTCTCGTGTGTCATGACCTTTATTTAGGGGCTCTAAACCTGGTGGGGTGGGTAGGAGAAAAGGCATTGTGGGTTCTGGTGGTTTCGAAAATCTTATATCTATGATGGAACCTTCTTCGGCTTCTATTTCGCTCAATATCCCTAACTTCTTGTGACTCTTTGACTTATTTCTGGGCGTACTGTTGGCGGTAGGGCTGTCACTTTTTATTGTAGGTGTGACTGATAATGTTTTTCTCACTGGTGGCAGCATTATATCAGTTACGCTTTCGACGTCTGACTCATTTCCTGTGTCCTCTTGACCAGATGCTTCTTGTAGTTTCTGTCGTGCTCGTTTTATAAGAGTTTGCACACTTTCTCTCCAGACTTTGTCCACGTCGATTTCTTTCTCAAATCTTGGATCAGAGGTATAGATTGCTTCACGCACATCGTCAGGTACATTGTCATCGTCAGAGAAGTGTGAGGGTATATCCAGTTGTGTGTCTGCTTCAGTTGTTGACTCATTGATATCAACTTGTTTATCCATTTCATATTTTCTCATACTTTCTTCAAACTTTCTGCTAGCTTCTTCTACTTCTTGTTTCGTTAGGGTGGTTCTGACTGATAGATTTTCTATAGATTCTTCATCTTCACTTTGAGAAGCTTCTACTGCAGTCATGTCTATTGCGATGTTGCTTATAGTTTTATTCTGACTATTTTCTGAAGAAGATGTCTCGTCCTCGGGTAATTCTTGGGTTTCATCTTCTGTGGTTTCTGAGTCTGGTTGTCGTAACCCGCTGTATCTGGGGTCTGGTATGGGTGGTTTATCCAGATCGCTGTCTTCATTAGCCGTTGACGATAGCCATGATCTCCTGGATGGGTTGACTGTCATTGAAACATCCGAATCTGTATCAGACGAACTTCCTGGCACTTCTCGTGGTTTGATAGAAGTGGTCTCTGTTATGGCTATTTCAGGTTTTGTTGGCATCGCTGTATGCGTAGTTTTCTTTGTGCCAATGGGTTTGGACGTTTTGCTTGGTCCTCCTTGTTTGATATATTGTCCTACTGGGCTTTCTACCTGAGCACGTTTTGCTCTTGTCCTCTGCGCTACCACACTATGTTCCAGTTTGGGCGCTTCTCTGTTTGTTTTCGCTCCTATGGGTCTACCTCTGCCTCTGGGTACTGTAGTCTTCTCCGATGCTGAGTGTGCTCTGTTGCGAAAACTAGTCTTCTGTGATATTATTTTGCTTTTAGCCTTTTCTTGTTCTTGTTTCGCCTTTTCTTCTATTATCATCACCTTGATCCTAGGTAAATTTTTGTTTATTTCCTCTTCGGTGGTTTCTGGAGGGTTCCTTGAAAGCGCATCAGCATTTTTGTTTAGTTTTCCTGGTTTGTATTTGAAGGTATATTCATAGCCTGTGAACCTAAACATCCATCTCATTAACCTTTGTCCAGGGTCTTTTCTGCTATGCATCCAATTTAATGGTTCGTGATCAGACACCAAAGTGAACTTGCGACACAATAAGTATGGTCTAAACTGATGTAGAGCATATAGTACCGCTAAACACTCCTTTTCAGTGGTGGAGTAATTCCTTTCAGCTTTATTTAAAGCTCTAGACAAGTATTGGACTGGATGATCAAATCCATCCTTCTCTTGACTCAGGACTGCTCCGATCGCGTAGTCGGATGCATCTGTGGTTAGGGTGAATTCCTTATCAAAATCCGGGAATTGTAAGATGGCTTCTTCCATCAGGCATTGCTTGAGTTTTTGAAAGCTCTCATCGCATTGAGGGGTCCATTCAAACTTCACGTTTTTCTTTAATAGGTCATTCAGTGGTTTTGCTATTTTAGCAAAGTCTTTGATATATTTTCGGTAATATCCAAACATCCCCAGCACTTCTCTTATATTCTTGGCACTCTTGGGTGTGGCTAGTTTGGCTATTGCCGATACCTTTTCCGGGTTGGGCTCAACTCCTTTTGCGCTGATTATGTGTCCTAAAAATCCAACTTCTTTTCTAAAGAATTCAATCTTGTCAGGTTGCAAGACTAACTTTGCTTCTCTTAATCTTTTCATAAGATTTCGTATTCTCCTTTCATGGTCTTTTAAATTTTTACTGTACACTATGATGTCGTCCAAATACACTAACATTTCAATATTTTGTAGTCCTCTGAGAACCTTTTCCATAAGACGCTGAAAAGTCGCCGTAGCATTCTTCAGTCCTTCAGGCATTCTTGTGTACTCATAATGTCCATTTATCGTTGTAAATGCTGTTTTATAACAATCTTCAGGAGCCATCGGTATTTGTTGGAAACCACTGGCTAAGTCAAATATCGAAAAATAGGTTGCTCCTCCCAGCTGATCCATTATGTCCGCAATATTGGGTAACGGGTATGCATCTCTGATAGTTTTCTTATTTAGCTCTCTGAAATCGATTACCATGCGCCACCTTGGGTTCCCGTGACTATCTGGTTTCTTGGGTACTATCCAGATGGGTGAATTGCAAGGAGAATTGGACTCTCTTATAATTCTGTCTTTGAGTTTTTTGGCTACGCTTTCTCTTACAACTTGTTTGTGTTGAGGAGGATGTCTGTATTGCTTGGTGTTTATGGGTACATTATTTTCTAAATGTATATGATGTTCTATCATGTCGGTGCACGGGAGTCTGTCTCCTGGCAATAGAAATCGATCCAGAAAATCTTCTATTATGTGGTTCACAATTTCTAATTCCTCTTTATTCAAATGGTTTCTTCTGATTGATGCCTTCACTCGTTCTAATCTTTTAATTTGGTCGACAATTGCATCTCCGTCAAAATCACTGTCTGTTTCTTGTAGAAAGTCTGGTCCAGTATCGAAAGGTATCAATTCTTTTGGATCTACCTCTATAATTACGTCTTGTTCACTTGTATTTATGGCCATCATTTTGCAGGTATTGTTTGCATTATAGACTACGCCTTCACCTAGAAATACATTGTCATTTCCCACATCTATCCTAGGAATATAGCCTTCCTTCAAGTCATTTTTGATTAGGTTAATTTGAACTACTTGTCTAGTTCTAGCCTTTATTATGTATTTTACTCTTTCCGTGGTGACATTTTCTTGATTCTCCATATTTTGTTCCCTACATTTGCTCTCCTCATCAATTTTGGTTCCCACCTTCAGCACTTCATTTGCTTGTTTGCATATATAACCTCTTCTTAGATTCCTTGGGTTATGTTCTTCTTCATGCCCTATGAATGGTATGGGATGCATCACATCACCACTTACCATGAGAGCATTCTTATGGTAGGAGATTACTGCTTCTTCCTTCTTTAGATAATTCCTTCCTAACATGCCATCTTGTTTAATGGGGAAATCATCCTGGATTATTTGAAATTTCACTGGGGTCCCTCTTATATCCAGGTACACTGATCCTGCCGTCCACACTGTTTGGTCGGTGATGCCTCCTAATTCTCTGGCATCTTCAATGCTTATTGGTAAGTCGTCATGCAGAGCTCCGATTTTTACTAGATTAACCGTTGCGCCGTTGTCTATCATGAAGTCCAAATACGGTCGCTGTGTCCCTTCGGGTATCCTTATTCTTACAGCTGTTGCCTCTCCATCTTCCCAATTATAGTTTTCAGGTCCTTTACAGTTCGTGGAACACATCCTCGCGATTTCTCGGATTTGGTTAGTATCGCCATTACTGGGGCTTTCGTCTGATTTTCTTGCTGGTTTCTGGAATTCAAATCTCGATTTTGGTTGTATTCCTGCATCTGTCTCCGATAATTTGCTTTGTCCATGTTGCTCGGTGTTTGTTGATCGTTTTGTCTCGGGTACTTCTGACTTTGGCTCGTCATCTTGGGTTCGTGACGAGCCTGTTGGTAGTTTAAATTGTCCCTATCATTTTGGTTGTCATATCTGGGATTTTCATTGCGCCAATTGCTGGTGTTCCGTCTATCGGGTCGATTTTGCATACTTTCATATCTTCCTGTTTGTGGGTTGAATATTCGTTGACTCGCTCTGTAAGATTGATTATTATTTTCTCGCCAACGATTGTTCTCTTGTCGAGTGTCGTTGTAGTTCTGATTCTGGTGAAATCCATTTCCATAATTTGTATTGTTGTAACGATTTGCGTAGTTCGGATTTCTGTAATTATTCTCCTGGCAGCGGCTTTGTTGATAACCATTTGTTTGGCGGCGATTGTTGGAATATTCATCACGTGGTGCATTCCTCGATCGATCTTGCATGTAAGCAATGTATTCAGGTTCTTCATACTCGTATCGTTCCTCTATGTAACCGATATATTGAGGTTCCCTATGCTGAGTATTCCTGTATTGATCTTCGTCATTGTATCTTCTGTTATATCTGTGGTTCGTTCCCGTCCGTGGTTCACTATATAATCTGGGACTGTTGTAGCTATAAGTCCTGCCACGGTATGGTCTGGAGTCTGGTATTATTTTGGCCTCCATCCTCGTCTCTAGGCGTACAGCTTCTTCATAGGCTTCACGTAGTGTTGCCGGTTTGCTATAGTCAACTCTTTCCGCTAAATTGGCAGGTAGGCCTTTGATGAATATATCCACTGCAAGTGATTTCAATGGGTCCATCATTTCTTTCCTATAACTATCGCCTTTTTCTTCTTGGAGTGCTGTCTTTGCACTGCCAAGCAAAACGTTGATTTCATCATAGAAATCACCAACGGTGTCATGTTCTCTCATCCTAATATTCTGAATTTTGTTATTAAAATAGCTAAAATTCCTTCCTGGTCCGAATCTCTGCTTCAGATGTGCTATGAGTTCTTCTACTGAGGTGATTTGTTTATTGATTAAACTCTTCTTCGCTGGTCCGGTGATTTTGTGTAAGGCATTCTGTAAGAACTGTGGTTGTATATCTTCACTCACTAAAGATGCTGCATTTCTTAAGTCTTGTATGTATTCTCTGAGACTTCTCTTGCCGTCAAAAGTTGGTATACCGCTTATGCAATTCATGAGCGCGAAGGTGTTTGCCATGCTATTCATCAGCATGAAATTGGAATCGGATGTATTCGCATTTGTTGTTCTAGCACCTCTGGCATTTGTTTCGTCGCCCAGATTCATTTTGAATGCTGTTTTGTGTATTTTTTTGTAAAAATTCTTCTTCTTCTTCTTTCAAAGGAAAAATAATTTATAATCGATTTAGATGTTGGAATTGTTTATTCAAGCAGGCTATGGGTCGCTAAGTGTGGGCTTAGGGTCACCAGGAAATACTTCAAACTGGTTCAAGGACGAGTAAATGTGGTTTAGTGTCAAAAAAAAAAAAATTAATTGGCTTTGTGTTTATTCGTTTCTTTCAAAGCAAACTCCAAAAGTTCATTAAACTTTTTGCTTACTTCAGATTGAAAGTTTAAATTGTTCTCGAAAACTTTATTATGATTCGTGTTTATTCTATTATTTTCCCGATAATAATTGTGCAATTGATCATTTATTTCATGGAGTCTTTTCTCTAATGCTTTCTTTTCAAGCAATAATTTTTGCAAGAAATATTTTTTTCCTGATCTTTTCTTGTTAAATAATTTTTCTTTACCTGAAAAATTTTCTTCCTTCATGGGTTGTGTCTTATTGGATACAATGACCGCTGTTAAGCTGGTCCAAGGAGAGCCGCTACTCAGCTGACTCAGGATTCACAAGAGTAGTCGCTACTAAGCAGACCAAAGGATCAGGTTGCTACTGAGCAAACCTTAGGATATAGAGTGACCGCTGTTGAGCAGATCCAAGGAAAAGCCGCTGTCAAGCAGACTTATGAGGCTTATGATGAATAGTCGCTTTTGTAAGCAAACTAAAGGGAAAGGTAGAAAATTCGTCAGCCAATGAAGAATTCTTTGTAAAGTATATGAGTCTAAAATTATCTTAACAAGTGTAAAAAAACTTCAATGAAAATCACTGCTACTCTTCTGATTTGAAACAAATGAAAATTTTGCACTTTCAAATCGAAATAATTCAATTAAGCAAGAATAGTCAAAAGAGCGAATTTATTATTTAAAACACCGACTTTTATTTCAACAATATGCAATAAACCCTCTTTGTAATAAATTAAAACAATTTAAAATTGTAAAATGCCCCAAGTTAATTTTATTGTCAAAAAAAAAAATTATTTATTTATTTAAATTGACACTTTGATAATTTATTTATAATAATTTGTTAATTCCTATTGTTAAACATCATTAATATGTGAATTTTACATGAACTGTACTTTGAATTTCGCGCGCGCTTTATACTGTTCCAAAATGGCCGCGATAGAGGTGCCGACTTACCAGTCCTACACCACTATAGTCTCCCTAGTGTCGCGTCTAGTTCCACGCCTGCGCTGGTGTTTGCTCTGAACAAACATGAAGCGTCGGCTGCTACACGCTATGTAATGCGCGTTTAACCTCCGCGCGCGCGTTGCGTATTTTCTCACCGAAGTATTTGGCGTAAAACGCGTTATTCGTTGCCGAAACCCATAATCTGTGGATTCGCGAGGGTGTCCTCTACTCGTGTGTGTGTGTTTTGGTGTGTTGAGTTGATTAGGACCAAAGTTGTGACTGAAAGTGTTCAAGGACCCGACTCAGTATATTATACGCTGTGCAACCTGTTGCTTCTAGTCAGATAAGTATTTTTTTTTTTGTTGTATTCTATCTGTATCTCGCCAATTTAACACAAGGGCAAGTTGCTTTGTGTAAATTGTACGTTTCTGTTACAGGTGGTGTGAATTTTCATACACCAGGCAAATGTATCCGAGAACTTTTGTTCACTTGCGAACACTACTTCATAGGTACGTAACCTTTAAGTTGCTTATTCAAATATGAGTATAAGACAACTATTTTGAATGGTCTTACCCTTTTGTTGTCAACCATTCAATAGAATTATATTATATATTTTGAAATATGCTAACTAATATATGTATACATAGGTTCAGAGGGTTAACCACGCTCTGCGGGGTCTATTACCTCTATCGAGCACCTGCGTCAGCTACGCCCTGGTTCGACTGTGGCAGAAAAGTGCCAATGCAGCTATTTTTTTTGCTGGTCGACCAGATTTTGGTGAGTTTCACTGAGTACATATAAATTCAATATGTCCACACCTTATGCATGTGAAAATATCACAATACGTTTATTATGATTGGGCCCTTCTCTTTTAATTGCATTTCAACACTATTCGCACATGTCTTATTTTTGATTTGAGTAATATTTAGAATGACTTGGAATTTGTTTGCAAAAACTCTCTTTATAGCAATGGTTATTATAATTTTACTGCATCGTGCAAAAAAAAACTTACGTATTGACCAATTATTTAATTTGAGAGGGCTAAAACAATTTAAACTCTCCTCGTATTTTTCAGATATTGAATCCTGGGTCTTTGTATCAAACGCGTGGTTGTGACGTCACCGCACGACGCCACGCTATACTCTTGGCGCGTCTACTATTGCCGATAGCACGCGGCTAGGTAATACGATACTCTTTTATTTTATGCTTTTGTACTTCTCTCTCGAACATTTATTAATCTTTTCCGCAGGGATATTTATATATTCATTCGCGCACTTTTTATTATATTTTATTTAATTTGTTTAATCTTTTTAATATATATAATCTTCTTTTGTTTTTTTCTAGATACTACTGCTTTTACTGGCATGCAACGAGAGAGAAAAATGAGCAGACAGTTATGCGTGAGATCTCGGTGGGACCTCCAATTTTTGTTAGGTGATTGTGAGTCACCTAGCAATAGTAATTAAATCTTTGCGTGAGTTGATCTCGCGCACGCAACTATACAGCTACGGGAGGGACTCCACTCCTCGAGTCTCTCCTGGCTGTCAGCTAGATCCTTCTCTCTATTTAATACGCGGACTTGTATGTAATTAAGTTTCTTACCTTTTACTATTTCTGTCGTTATCTGATGATCCGTTGCTCTCTTTATTGGTCTTGGACCAAGGAAATTATTCACCCTATTTATGTGGAGAACAAGGATGAACACAAAGTGACTTTGGAAATAAACTTGGCTTTATTTGGTCCTTCTTTTATTATTAATTGGCTCAATCTTTATAATGTATATTTATACCCGTTAATTTTGAGAATAATAAATAATAAAAATATAATAATTGATTCTTCTGAACAACTATAAAACAAATATAAAACAAAGCGAAAAAGACTACTGAAAAATAGTCGTCCGTTCGGCAGCTCGGCTCGAATCGGAGTGCCTGAGGTCGCGTGGCTTGGGGACGCTTCGGAAGTATATCCGGACCTCCCACGCGTCTCCAAGCTCCACTTCCCCATCTTGACGTCAGTGCGTCTGCACTCGTCGCACTCATTAGGCCTTACGGGACCTGTCGATGGTGCAAAGTTCAAGACTGCAGCGTGGCTTCGCACGTGCGGTCTTGAGCAGTGGAGGGGAAACTGTTTAGGTCAGCGAGATTCTTGGCTACCTGATACTTTTGTGGCCTTGAGTCTCGCTGTACTTTTTATGTGCGGAACTTTCTCGATTTCACATTCGAAATAATTGTTCGAATGTGAATATCATAAAGTTGTCACATAACAGCGAGGTATACTTTGAAATAAAAAAAATACAATGTACTACAGTGACCATAATTGAATAAAATGTGATTGCTTCGACAAGATTTTTAGATTGGAGTGTCACGTGTTACTTAGATGAGTTATTTTAGCTAGTAACAAATATTGAAATCAAATGTTACCTTTGTATACAGATGGTTCTCATGATTTAAGCTGACGTGACTAATCTGCAATAATCGTCCATTACGAGAAGCCTGCAATCTTATTCTCGCAGGACAATTGACTTTGAGAGATCTGTACACAAATAATAATACATAAAATAAATTAAATTGTTTTTACATGGACTAAACAAAATTCAGGCAGCCAATTACATCTAGTTTTAACCTGTTTCAAGCAGCTATTACTTTTTTTTTATAAGGATTTGTGTGTATAAAAAAATACCTTTTTTTCCTAATTCTGCCCGTACTTTTATGATGGCTTTTCCCATGTTTGCATTCAAAATTCACGTCGTGATAAATAATTTCCTTTTTAATTTTTTGTTTAATTCGACAATTCTTACCACATATCGTGGTGCCGCGTTTAATAAATACTTGATTACTTGATTTTCCGTAATTATTTATAAAATTCTCTGCCTCCTCATAACTTTTAAAACTCATGCCTACTCGAGGTACGTTGCTATTCATTTTTTATTTTTATTAATTTTTTTTCTTTTTTTGAGTATAAGAGATACTTATTTTGAATTACACGCTTTGCACACTGCTTTACGCGGAACAACGAGTTCACAATTTGTCCGTGGCGCCCGTTGGCTCCACTTTCTATGTGATAAGGTTCAGTCAAGTTCGTAAGCGGTATTTTCGGGAATTCAACTTGTTAAAACGCGTATTGCTGCATGGAAACAAAAGAGCCTCACATTGATTTAGTCCTTTGTGCGAACGGTTCAAAAAACAGCTAGAAGAATAATTTATTTACATATACGTTGTAGTTTCTTTGATATATGTGCAAAATGAACACAATTAACTTTCCACTTCTTAAGTTAAATCAAGAATTTACACAATTTGCAGAATTTAATAAAAAATTTCAAGAACTTAAGAATATATATAATTTGGACTACAAACATAGATCTACAAAATATTGCACTACTGATAGGAGGTTAAAAAATAAAACTTTCAGTCCAGACATAATTTTTAGTGAATATCACGTACAATGCAAAGGAAAAGGAATAAATCCAGTGACGGGGTATGTTTCAGTAAGGTTATACATATAAATTGTTATAACTAAAAGATAATTTAATAGGAAAAGAATCTAAACTGTTTCAGTGAGGTTGAAGAATGTCCATCCCAAATTAAACTGACTCCTCGTGACAATTTTACTATACTTAAAATGACTGCTTACGATATGAAGCACAACCATGATATACAACAAGTAAGATCATTAAAAATATTTATAATATTTTTGTTTTATTTCAATAATTCTGCAACATTTTGTCTAGATTGCAACGAATGAAGAACGATATGAAAGATATAAGATTATTGAAGCCATTACATCCAAATTAGCTGCAATACTGTTGGAAGCTGAGGACGATGACTTCACAAGAAAATTAGAATTATTGAGCTCTGTAATTCAGAATGACATGGCCACAAGTACAGAAGCATCACCCCTTGTGCACGTTGAAACAACATTTACAGATAATACGTCTCTACCAATGAAGAAAGTTGAAGAGCAATTATCTGGAAAATCTGAAATTTTAACGAAGGATATCAATGAAGATCCTGTAAATAAGAATATCGCATCTACAAATAAGGATCAAAATTCAGAGGAACGCAGCTTACAAGTGGAAACATGTCAGACCGAGTAAGTGTTAATTGGTAAACATTATTTGAACTTGTAAATACTTTCATAATGTACAGTAAATGAATAGCTTGTAGATCAATAGAAAGTCTGATGTCATTCTTTGATATACATTTTGTAACATCATTTTATAAACCCACATCTGAATATTTCTTATTATAAGATTTACTGACTTATCTTGTAACTTCTTTCAGAGAAACAGTTATTACCAGCATGAAATCATGTGAAACTAAAGTTGATAATGTTAATACTGAAATTGACAAGAGTGTTTCGATGGATGATTTAGCTTTCAGTTCAAGCGATAGTGAATTCGAGAAACCTAAATCTCTACTCTTGAAAAGCAATGCGTTGCCTCAGTAAGTCTTCAAAACATGAAACAAATTTACTTGAATAAGACACATAATGAAAATCAGCTTAACATATGCATTAATTATTTAAATAATTTGGTGTATTTTATTTTAGAAAAAATTTAACTAAATCGAGCAAAGAGCCCTCAACAATTAAAGCTAATTTAAAATGTAAACGTGTGATCAAAGTTAAAAAAATGTATTCACCTACCGTAGAAAAGGTAAAACCTAAAAAGATTGAAAAAGCAAAAAAAGTAGTTTCTAAGCCGGAAGTGCAAAAGAAAAAAATTAAAACAAAAGTATCAAATGAGGATTGTGATACCATCATGTAAGTTTTTTTCACTTAATTTCTATAAATTCATTTACAATAATTTTTAAATAAAAAATTTATTTTTAGAAATAAATATCGTAATAAACTACTGGATCCAACTTCAGATGAATCACATAATTTAAATTCAAAGTAAGTTCAAAGTCATAGTTGTAATAACTAAACATAATAGTAAACTAGTAACTATAATTACTATTATTAGTTGTATACTAAATATTTTATATATGACATTAATAAAACCTTACTTTACTTTGCAGAATTGAAATATCATCTCTGAATTTAAAAGAACAATTTACAAAAAACGAAATTACTTTGCAAGCAACTGCGAAAACAGCCTTTTCTGATTTAAATAGGTATAACAAAAAGAAAAAAATGATGGAATGGCTCAAAATATCAACAATTGCAATTGAAAATAGCTTGAAACAGGAATATTTGATACAAACTTCAGATTTAAATGATCCAACAGAATCATTTACAATGATTTCTAAGAATGATTTGGCTCTCTTGAAGAACCATTTTTCGAATGAAGCGTATAAACATCTTAATAAAAGTATAAAAACAAAATGTGACTTGCAATGGATATGTTCAAAATGCAACAAAGGGGAAGAAAAAGATTCTTCCGTTCTATGCGAGGCATGCCTCAAGTGGTACCATTATGAATGCGTAGGCATCGAAACAGAACCCAAAGAAGATTGGTTTTGTACTGAACAGGATTGCAATTTTTTCTCAAATGTTCAATAAACAACACTAAATAATAAACATATTCTACTAATTTTTTTAAAGTAATTTCATTCCTACAGTAAAGCTAAACAAATTATCTACGTAAAAATATATAATTCAATGTAACATAAATCAAAATTAAAAAATGTAATGTATTTAAGCACGTCTTTTATTTCTCAAAATATCAACAGAGGTTTTATAATCTTGTCAACTTTTTATAAATAAGATACTTTTTGATTAAGTGTAGCATTAAGACTTTTTCATAATAATTTGTAATAATAATGTTTGATAATTATTAATAAAGTACAATGTTGGTCTCAGTAACTAAATCATAAATTTGAAATTTAAATTATTTCTGATATGCTTACTTCCCAAAATTTACCCATAAAACAAATAAGGTCCACAAATATTTACACGCCCATTAAAAGTACCTTTTCTATGAGAAAACCATAAAATCAATTTCACAACTTCATTGTCATAGCTGTTGGTTTCTTAATCTATTACGTGCTCTAAAGTTTTACGTGCAACAGAAACAAATTAGACAATACATACATTTATCAATTAATTTTAAAGAACCTTACCTATCACAGTATTATTTACTCTACATTTGGAATTATAATGTATGCATGCACCAAAATACATTTTCACTGTAGACAATATAAAATTAATGCGAGATCCTTTGCGGAGTTGTAAATCCTAAAAAAATCTAGTTTTCAAACTTTCAGCTTGAACGTTCAATAAAAAAAGCATTTATCTTCTCTGTTGCATTAAAAAAAGTCTATGATTCTTTTAGTTTGAGTGACTTTGACTAAAGAACATAAGTTTAAGTTCCAAAAATATACAGAGATAATACAACAATACCATGATTAAGATTTGAATATGACATAAAAGAATATTAATGAAAATATCGATCCTAAGAGTATCAAAATGCACATTTTTCGATTACTTTTTTTATATGACTCTGCTTTCTTCAATTGTTGACGTCCTTCATGTACTTGAACTTGTGTTTGTTCCATATTATAATCAATCCTAGCTAAAACAGTTCCTTGATCTTGCACCATAACCGTGAGTTCCTAAGGACATAATTTGAAAAGCAAGTTTATAAGGGTTATTTTCTACCGCCCTTTTTTGCTAACATTTTGTCAAGTGTGAAGAACAACCCACCTTAAACACGTTTTGAAGTTCAGAAATACTGTTCACAATATTTTCTACCTTATCTTCCCTTTCAACCGCTATTGTAATATCTTGTTCTACATCGTCGAGTTGGAGAAGAACATCATCTTGATGTTTCTGACCTTGCCACATACTTGAAATAGGTTCACTACTTGTGGATTCATTAAGCCAGTAGTCTGTTTGGTTCATCTTCTCTTGAGTTTATTTCTGAAAAAATTGTGTCAAACATCATTTTAGCTTACTGCAATGAATGAATAAAAAATCAATAGGTTTAAATAGAAAAAGGGTTTTATTAACTTTGTAAGTAATCCTGTTGTGCTGAATGGTAACGCAATCCCAATTCTTGCCAGGCCGAAGACGCGTTGCTTTGACTCATGTTTGGCAGCTGATCTGATTGTTTTCACTTGTCTGAATCAGTAAATGGATTTGTTATAAATAGGACATTCACACAGAGTTCTAGGCTGTCAATTTTCTCTCTTTTGATTTATATGATGTTAGCTAACATAATGAGCCTTAAATAAAAATTTAGCTCCTATAGCGCACCTGGAGATAAGGAACGTTGATTCAAAAAATGTTGTATTACACTACATACAACATATTAACAATTCTTTGCAGTTATATATATTTATATCTATTTGCCATGCTGAAAGTAGCTTAATTTTTACCAACTCTCAGTAACGTAAATATAAGTCTAGGTTTTCACAATGTAATAAATGTTTCAATGTATGCCTTGTATGTTATAATAAACTTTCTACCTCGTGTAACGGTGATTGACTATTGATCTTCCACATACCTTCTGCAAGCACATCTCCCAATAGCCTCTTGTACATGTAATAGAGTTAAATTACCTAAAAATAAATATAAACTTTTTACACAAAGAGTCATAATCCTTATTAAATTAAAAAAGTATAGATTAAATAAATGAAAATATGAATAAACTTATCTGATATTATTGACTGTTTTAAGCAGATTATTAATATTATCCAAAAATAGTTCACAGGTTAACCTTGCGCAAAATAACCTCCTTGCGTTAAAAATTCATGAACCATATACAACAGACTACGGAAGAAAGCGAAAGCGGGGTTGCGCACAAGCGCTATCTGTACAGTGTTTATTTCTTCTTTAATCGAGTTGAGACTAAAGAGTGCCATAATGGGCGGCACTTCAGAGCGTTCAATCGATGTGTGATTTGTGGTGTACTGGGTACATCGGCAACTTCACGCAATAAAAGTAGAGACCCTCGCTCGCCGTATTTAAAAAATTTGTAATATATTATTTCAATAATAAGTTGAATTAAGGATGTTTTATTTCTAATCTTCATTCAATCTAGTCAGAAATTTAGTTCAGAATTAATAAAAATTAGAGGATTGAGCGAAATACAGATTGAGCATCTCTATACTTAAATGCGTGAAGTTTTATTTCCCCTACATGTTCCCGTTACATGTACATATTCCGTGGCATATGGAACTAATGTTTGAGTAAGGAAAAATAAGGATGTCACAACATTAGTTTCGTACGGAATGCAAATCATTGTAGACAGGCTTCTGATCGCATAGGCAAACTAAAAGCTAAGTTTACAATGAAGGCGCCCTGCGAGACCGGGATCGACATACCATACAGTTCAGATACAGACGGAGCAATACGGAGCTACTACGGGATCGTACGGACCCTCTAAGGGTACTTACGAATCTCTCACGTAGGCTTACGGAACCCAAAGGATCCTTACGGTGCCTCTACGGGAGTTTATGGAGACCCCACAAACTCTTACGGAGCCTTACAGATTCTTACGGTGCCTCGACGGAATCTGACGGCACCTCTATGGATCCTTATGGAGCCTTACGGAATCTTACGGAGCCTTACGGAATCTTACGGCGCCTCTACGGATCCTTACGGATCCTTACGGAATCTTACGGATCCTTACGGAATCTTACGGAGCCTTACGGAATCATACGGCGCCTCTACGGAATCTTACGGTGCCTCTACGGAATCTTACGGTGCCTCTACGGAAGCCTATGGAGCCTTACAGATCCTTTCGGTGCCTCTACGGAATCTTACGGAGCCCCCAAACTCTTACGGAGCCTTACGGATCCTTACGGATCCTTACGGTGCCTCTACGGAATCTTACGGTGCCTCTACGGAAGCCTACGGTGCCTACACAGATCCTAACAGAGCCCCCACGTACTCTTACGGAGCCTTACGGAATATCACGGAGCCTTACGGATCCTTACGGAATCTTACGGTGCCTCTACGGATCCTTACAGAGCCCCCACGTACTCTTACGGAGCCTTACGGAGCTTTACGGATCCTTACGGTGCCTCTACGGAATCTTACGGTGCCTCTACGGAATTTTACGGTGCCTACACAGATCCTTACAGAGCCCCCACGTACTCTTACGGAGCCTTACGGAATATCACGGAGCCTTACGAAATCTTACGGCGCCTCTACCGATCCTTACAGAGCCCCGACGTACTCTTACGGAGCCTTACGGATCCTTACGGATCCTTACGAAGCCTTACGGATCCTTACGGTGCCTCTACGGAATCTTACGGTGCCTCTACGGAAGCCTACGGAGCCTACACAGATCCTAACAGAGCACCCACGTTCTCTTACGGAGCCTTACGGAATCTTACGGAGCCTTACGGAATCTTACGGTGCCTCTACGGAATCTTACGGTGCCTCTACGGAATTTTACGGTGCCTACACGGATCCTTACAGAGCCCCCACGTACTCTTACGGATCCTTACGGAATATCACGGAGCTTTACGAAATCTTACGGTGCCTCTACCGATCCTTACGGAGCCTTACGGAATTTTACGGCGCCTCTATGGAATCTTACGGAAGCCTACGGGGCGTCTACAAAGTTTTACGGCAACCTACGGTGCTCGGACGAAATTACACGGAGGCACTACGAATTTATACGAAGTCACTACGCACTCTTACGGAACAGGGCATAAGTTACGGAAAGGTACGGGATGTATAGTGACATCTTACGGACACGTACGGAAAGATTATCTTATACGGAGGATCACGGAGACTCTTACGGAAGATAACGGAAAAAGTTGTCTTTTCGGGTAATTTTTAATTATTTTACACGGACGTTACACGGGACATGTCCGTATAGCCACTTTCGTGTTAGAAAGAGAGAGAGAGTCAGACAGCATAGTTTCTATTCCATTTAGCTTCTATATATTAGAAGTTGTGCTATCTTTTTTTTAACGTATGCCACTTTAGCTAACATGCATGCGAGATCTATTACTCTTATGTCCACAATAATAACACAAAAAATAGGTTATATGACTATGTTATCTCTCGCATGAAAACTATAATGAGATCTCATAAGTCTAATTAATAATAATAATTAATTGATTATATTAAAAATCTCACCTACGTAAAACAGATTCTCCATGCTTTCAAAAGAAGCTCCAGGAGAATTATTTATATTAATACCATTTATTCTAAATAATGTATGTATTCCTATAACGTGCTCTTTGATCATATATCGATATAACATGAGCAAATCTACTAAGACATAGTCTTTCTTGTACTTTGTCATCGTATACTTTCTTTAAAATATTGGTTTTGACTATTTTTTTTACTTTTTTAGTGCAGGTCATAAATCTATCAAAATTTATTGTATTATTATTAACTAATACAACTTTTAAGATTATCAACTTCTTAATGAGAACAACTATTTCACTGTCAGAATTATCTGTAAAATAAATAATTTATAAAATAGATATTCCAAGAATCAATTTGAAACAATATATAAAATAATTCACTCTTTACTTACCATTCTGTGAATTAAATTGAATCATCTCATTTGTTATGACATGTTGTCGATCTGAAATGTCTATATGTATCATGATGATGCATCTATACATAAATTGATAACAGCATTATATATTTTTAATATTTTCTGTATGCTTACTTGTCGTATATTTTTTTTTACTTTGCTTTAATTTGTTGGATTTATTACAATAGTCTGCATTCAAATTTTTGACACTTCACAATATTTCTCTTTTATTGCTACTTTTGAAATGTGATTCATAACTATTCAGTTCTATTATTTCTTTAACATTCTTGTTTTTATTTATTAAATCTGAACAATCAATATTTTGAGTGAATTGCTTTAAAGGTACTTTTTGTTCATGAACTATCTTTACAACATCTTTAGGATTATCAAATGAACTTATTTTCTATATTAGAACAAGTTTTGTCAAGTATACTATTATTATGAATAACATCATAATCAATATGACGTAGTAATTTAATTTGATCACAAATTTCTTGTCTATTAAATAAAAAAGCATTAGTAAGTTTCGGCATCATCTCTATTTTGTACTGTTCGTCTGTAATATTGTAAATCTCGTTTAAAATCATTTTTCGTTTTTGGTATGTTATTTGGTAAGTAGACTATTGTAAAAATTGAGCCAATTCATCGATTGAACGAATCTGTATCAATGCGTGACTGATATTATTCTTGTAATCTAACCAACATTTTAACTTAGGCGCTATGATTTCTTCAACATTGTTGTTTGGAAATTCTAAAAATTAAAAACAAATATGTAAAAAGTACTTATTTAATTTTAATAGAGCATTAATATAAATATTAAAATATTGAATTTTATATTTAATAAAAGAAATATTCAATTATAATTGTTAATTAGAAGTATGTACACTATATTCACTAATAAATTAAAAGTACATTTTTCGTTTTCAAGATCTTGGCATTTTATTGTTTAAATTGATGAAATTGATATGGTAAAAGTATGCTTACAATAATTCTGATATTTTACGTGAAAAAAAGTTAAATTAGGCGAAATATTGCATGCATTTCCAAAAAAATAAGTATCAAAGTCGACTTGGAGCTACAAAAATTTTGACATTTTAAAATTTATCATATTTATACTTACTGGTACAATCATTGTGAATAGTTTCAAAACTAGATTGTATAAATAAAAGGACATTATCTTTGTATTGCTTGTAATTTCCATATTTTGGAAAAATGTATTTTGAAAGATCTTGTACGTCGTTGATTGTCATTCTTTGAACATTTATTTTATCGATTACAATTTTGTTATTAACTATAAACTCTACTAATCTAGCGTACGATTCGGTCTCCCAGTCCAAACCACGTCTCCTTTTATATTTACTGGTGATCTCCATTGCATAAACAAATATGTTGTTCTTCTTTAGAAATGTACAGCAAACGAACTTCACTGATTCACGAATATAAGATTTCGACACAGCAATTCTCCAATAAAAAAAAACAATGAATTTAAGACACAAAGCCAACTGATTCTCCAATAGGGTTTTAAAAACATAAGTCTTTATAATTCATGAATAATCAAATTTATTGTCTATTTGCATTATATACTTTACTAGCAATGCAGCGTGCAAGCAAGTACTTAATAAATTATTTTTTAATAACGGGTTGAAGCTATATTATTACATTCTTAATTTAAAATGTCGAAATATGATCCTATATACGATTTGTGCCAGGTTAAAAATGACTACATAGCATGAACTTGTTGATAAATATTTTATATGATAAATATAAAATATAAATATAATAAATAACTTCTTTGAATTGAGTTTATTAAATTTGCCGTTTTAATAAAAATAATGTAGTACTTCCGAATAATTATAACCTTGTATAATAATTAGTGTTATTATAGTATTATATAATAATTATTTGTATTATCTTTACTAAATCCATTTTATTTGAGTCCTTTGCATCATTACTTAGGATCCTTACATAATAATGGACCACAGTAGTGATATAAGTCACTATATAAACTATTAAGATAAGTAGAATTCAATGACAAAAACTAAAGTTAATTGTCTATTGTAAAAGAAGAAAATAATTACATTTTTAATTTTTTTTAATGATTGTTACTGTAACGTCCCATATTCATAAAAGATAATTATATGTATGGATATACTGTATACATAATGATGTATGACGGCGTGTATGTGTACAGGCGCAGGTATACGACGATAATCACAATGTAAGCATTTCCGCAACCGCGTTTACGACATCAAACGCGTCCCACTAATTAAACCAACTGACCCCCGAGTCAGCAATCCCAAAACCTACTTATTCTGCACCATCACCAACCTATATTGTAAGGCACTTTCGATGGCGATCAGTGATTGGTTATTACCCTAACAATGAGATCATCCGCCAAGCCTTATAAGCCCCGCACTCAGTCCTCATATTGCCTTTAGTGAAGTCTCTTTTTACAAGGACAACGAGTGTTGTACCTGCTGGACCTGGTGTGTGAATACGAGTGCCGTTTAGTCCTTCGCGTCGTCTATTGGGTGCTTAGAAACCACTCAAACTCCGTGGAAGCTAACCGGTGGAATTCTTCATACTCTGGACGTGAGTTGGTACAGTACGAGGCTTAAGGACCGTCAACATATCTGGCGTTAGCTTCGGCAGCTTAGTTAAGGAACTTACTCTCAACACGCCACGGAACCATCCGTGTAGGATAATACTAAACACCGCCCAGTCATCGACCGTGCAATCTACTAGTAGTGTCCGAACGGGATTGTAAGTCGAACCAATATAGAAATAAGTAAATTGGTAACATTAAGAACAAACGTAAAGATTAGATTAAAACATCTGTGTAACATCTGTATCAAAGCATTGGGCCTTCGTCTAAATAAAGTCATAACAAAGAAGTACCATAAAGAGACAGTTTATTAGAATCATAACCTACTTAATAGTAACAGAAGACTCTCGAGTCAAGGCTAGTTCACCTATACTCAAATAAATAATTATTTGTATATAGAATTACTGCGCGGTTCAGCATAGTAAATCAGAACCTTACAAATGGCATCCCTTGTGGGGAACTAAGCCATTGTTACTAAAGTACCAACTGTCTCGTTTAGAATTTTTATTATTAAGAAGAAATTTAGGAAACTTTTAGACGAAATAAATCATAATGGCGTTTAATCAGACTAGAGAGGAAATCTTAAGATTACCCAACTTAGAACAAAGAATCAATGCTTTAGATCAATTTTATAGATTTAAAGAGGCAGAAAGAGAAGAACAATTATTAGAATTTTCACGTAGTATATTAGAGTCAAATAATTTTCGGGCAGTGGAAAGAGCAACTCAACATCTTGCAGATTACGATGGAACAAACATGAATCTAAAAGAATTCTTACAAGATGTTGATAACTGCTTTACCATGATTTCTACAGATTCAGAAGCACACTTTTTAAGAATCGTTATATCAAAATTAAGGGGTAAAGCCAGACAAGCCTTGGAAGGTAGCACATTTAAAACTTGGAATGATTTAAAATCGCATTTAAAAGACTGCTTTGCACCGCCCCGCACATATAGTTATTACTTACACGAAATTCAATCATCTTCCATGAGGCAGGGAGAGAATATTCGACAGTTTTACGGTCGAATAAACGCGCTAGTTAATGCCGCAATTAACGCCGCGTTGGAAGTACTGGGAAATAACGTACAGCGAGATCATTTAAAACCTCAGATCGAAATCATCGCCTTAGAATCATTTATTAATGGATTATCAGATGGTTGGAGAACCCGTATTATCGAGTTAGCACCAGAAAAACTGGATGACGCGTTCGCGTTAGCATCGAAATATGAACGGGGTAAAGTAACCATGTATAATAATCATTACTCCAATCCACGTATTCATCAAGTAAGTCATACACAAGATCGAAGTCCACATGGTTCACGGGATTCACCCCCTGGTTCAGGAGAAATATATGAAAGTATACGTCAAGTAAGAACATTGAATAATGAGGAAGGAGATAGAGGAGGGCAAAGAAGAGTGAATTTTCATGATTCTACGCATAATAGAAATGAGATTTCTTATTCAATAGACCGGGATGACACCTATTACTATGCCTATACTATGCCAGTAAGACCACCAGTACAAAGACATGTTATACCACCAGAGGCACCATTATATCTGGATTACAGACCCTGTAACTGTGCTGCATGTTATATATACTTTCAAAATCAACAGAGAGCCGGATATTGGTACCCACCTCAAAATGGAGGCTACCAACATCAAAATCCACCAACGTGTACGCACAGACCAGTCCCAATGCAGGAACCATGTCACCATCAAGAATCCGCAAATAACAGAAATCAAGACTATTACGGAGAAAAGCCGAAGTCGCCAATCCCGTTTCGTAGTGGAAATAAAAATCATTTAAACTGGGACAACGCTCACTGGAAAAACGCACCAGTAAGCGGGACGACTCCACAGCGTTCAACCAGTCCCGGCTCCACAGCCAAGTCGGGAAACCAGCCCAAGTTATTCGACTCACGTCAAGAGTCGAATCCTCGCCCACAATAAAATTAAAAATAGAACAATTGGCAGTTCCAGAAGCCTTATGTGTAGTGGATACCGGAGCCCAAATCAATGCAGTAAAAGAAAATGCATTGGGTCCTAATGCTATAGTAGACCAAAATGACGTGATCTCTATACTAGGTATTTCTCCACAGGAGGTAAGGACTCTAGGAACTGTAAAATTAAAAATCTTAGGAAAGGACCATTTATTCCACGTGTTACCATCTAGCACGCCACTATCAGAGGAACTTATATTGGGTAACCCTTTTCTACTTGTAGAAAAAGTAAACATCATGTTTGGAGAGGGAGTACTAGTAACGGAAAGTCATCCGATAACACCCGTTCCCTTCGTTCATAAACTAATACCAGAAACTAGTGAAGATAAACATCCAGAGGAAGCATATCGAAACACGGAAGTAAAAAGAGTTCAGATTGAACCTAAGTTTGAATTTCCATATGCCGAACGCGAGATAGAACCGGAATCTATAGATACAGTAAATTGGAATTTTAATTCTAAAGGTTTTAAATCCAATGGTAAAACTGTATTTAAGTTACCGGCCAGAGCAAAAGTTCCTATAAGAATTCCCGCAACTAAACATTCAGCTAAGGGCCAAGCCTACTTAAGACGAATAAATACCGTCCCAGGAGTTTTTATAGGAGAAGCCGCCGTTAAAAATAACAAAGGCTACTGTTATGTAATGGCCACTAATACTCTACCTGACCCAGTTGAAATAGAAATTACTCCACAACCATTGGAAGCATTTGACTTTTACGATGACTTGGAGGATGACTATGAGTTTCCGTTAGAAGGGGAACCACCAAAAGACGAAGAAGACCGCGTAAAAGCAATCCTGGAAAAAGTTTTAACCAACTATCACACAAGACCAGAAAGAACGCAGATTAAGAAAATGGTAAAAGAATATTCTCATCTGTTTTATTTGCCCGGAGATCCGCCACCAAGAACATCATGTGTTAAGCATAAGATTAGGACAACCGATGAAGAACCCGTCAAAGTTAAGTACAAGAGAGGACCAACAGGACTAGATGACGAGCTTTTTAACCAAATACAAAAACTTTTGGAAGCCGGTACAATCAGGCATTCAAAGAGCCCATCTTGCAGTCCTATTCGAATCGTACCTAAGAAACCAGGACCAGACGGAAAGAAAAAGTACAGGTTGGTAATTGACTACCGAAAGTTAAACGCGAAAACCATTAAAGACGCATATCCACTACCTAACATCATGGAAATCCTTGAGCAGATTGGAAGAGCAAAATATTTCTCAGTTTTTGACCTCGCCATGGGCTTCCATCAAATAGAGATTGACCCTGGGGATGTTGAGAAAACTGCCTTTAACACCAAATACGGCCATTTTGAGTACCTATGTATGCCCTTCGGCCTTACCAACGCGCCTGCAACCTTCCAAAGGCTCATGGATTGCGTCCTAACAGGTCTACAAGGATCAGAAATGTATGTCTTTTTAGATGATATAGTGATTTATGCAAATTCTCTCGAAGAACATGAGGAGAAAATCGCTAAATTGTTTGAAAGGTTATCAGCGGTAGGCTTAAGACTACAAATGGATAAATGCCAATTCCTTGTACCAGAAATTAATTATTTAGGTTATATCATCGACAGTAATGGAGTAAGACCGGACCCTAAGAAGTTAGAAGCCGTTAAAAACTACCCGAGGCCAACTAACCAAACTGAAATTCGACAGTTCTTAGGATTAGCTGGTTATTACAGAAGGTTTATTGAAAACTTCTCAGAGAAAGCAGGGCCCATCAACGCCCTATTAGCCAAAAACGTAAAATGGAAGTGGGAATTAGAACAAGAACAAAGTTTTAAGATCTTAAAAGAAGCACTTTGTGAAGCCCCCGTACTAACAACAGTGGATGAGAGTAAGCCCTTCATTTTAACTACGGATGCAAGTGATTGAGCTATAGGTGCAGTCCTGAGTCAAGGTGAACCAGGACAAGAACATCCAATCGCCTATATGTCCAGATCTCTCAACAAATGCGAACGAAATTATTCTACCACAGAAAAAGAATGTTTAGCCGTAGTAAATGCCATAGAGTATTTTAGCCACTACCTTTACGGTAAACATTTCACCGTCTACGGAGATCACGAACCATTGACATGGATTGAATCATTAAAAGATCCAGTCAGTAGGTTAAACCGTTGGAGAATGAGATTACGAGGTTATTACTATACTTTCAAGTATAAACCTGGTCGTCTAAATGTTAACGCAGACGCCCTTTCCCGCAATCCAGTTGATAGAGACCAACTAATTAAAGAAGATGAACAAGAACAAGGGGGGGAGGTACGAGTACTGCCTATCCTACCTAAGCCAACTAAAACTTCTTTAGCCAGACAGAATCGTACTCAATTACAAAGCGAAAACGAAACTTCTAAAGAAGGAGTTAAACATCGAAAGAAACCGGGTCGTAAGGAAGGAATCAAGCTTGATAACCCCACTATCCCTTTAGGTATGGAGGGAGGGCAAGCCGACCTAGAAGCAAGTACAATCGCAAAGAGACTTAGAATGAGGAAGAACGAACCAGCCACTACAGAATAGAAAACAGTAGTTTTTGCAGAACCCATAGTTTCCGAACCACCATCAATGAGTGAAACAGATAATTCAGAAATAACCAACTCAATTGAGAGTAGTATTGCGGAATCTTCCGATGCTCCACCAATACCACTAAGCAACAAATCTTTGCTTCCTAGCCTGTTGAATCAAGATACAGAGTCAGACGAGGAAACTGATTCTACTATGGTCAAGTCAAACGAGGATCCAGGTGAAAGTGAATTTGATGAGATAATATTGAATAAACCCAATAAGATCAAGAGTAAAAATCCTAACAACAAAAAGAATAAAACTCCTACTAGTTCTAGACAAACTAGTCCGGAAATTGAAACAAAATTTAGAGATTCTTCATCATCAAGTGATGACAGAGTTAATAAACCCAAATTTACAATCTACTATGAGACGATCAATGCCAGGTCAACTCATGGATAATTCAGAACTACAAGAATTATCTAGCATTGAATTAAACAAAAGTGCAAAGGAAAAAGAGATTAATCCTAATGGAAACCCAAGCGAGACTACAAATAACCAACCACTTTCGATGTGCTGGGATAATTTCTTAGAGCTCTATCATGAAACTCCAACTGAGAACTGGGACCTCATGAAAGATATTGAAAGCTCATCACCCTTACAACAAGGAGAGAAAGCGAGTTCAGAACCACCTACGTTACTAGGAGAAGCTTCACAGGCAGTAGTCCCCAGCAGCACTGTGAGAGAATGGATGCTAGAATACGCAGATAGTCAGTCTAATCCGATTCGTTTCAAGTCACCCATAAAACAACCTAGAGCATCTTCTACTGCTTGGACTGAAGAGATGGCCGAAAACACCAATTGGCATCACCTCTCCACAATAGAACAAGAGGATAGTGAAGAAGAATCGGAGGATGAGATTAACGAAGAATTAAGAAAAAAATTATCTAAACCCAAAAAACAAAATAATCCACCTAAAACGACAAAAACAATAATAACACCCACAAGCGGAACACTTACCAACAACCATAATACTTCTTATATAAATAGTAAACCGAAAGAAGACAGTACAGCTCCAAGATTAGGAAACACACCAACATCTGTATTTTTCGACTATGTAGATTCAGATGTGAACTCGAGTGAATCATAAAAATTTTTAAAAACTAGAGAATGTATAACCTACCTAAAAGATAATATAGTACATTTCATTTCAAAAGATTTAAGTTTATCATATGGAACCAACAAATTACTAATTGACATAGAAGCTATTTATCGCGATGAATTATCAAAGGCTAAGATAACCATCGGTGATGTAATAGTTACCCAAAATAGAAAAAGATTCATTTTCAGTTTAGTTATTTCGGATAAAGAAAAAGACGAAATTACACCAGATAATTTATCGAAATGTTTAAGTACATTAGCAAACGAAATTAAGAATAAAAAGTTAAAGTCTTTTAGATTAGCTAGAAGCGGAGAGCTAACTGACACTCTTCCACGAGGGGTATTATTAAATAAAATTAAGGAAAAACTGAAAAATTTACAAATAGCAGTAACGATATGTTACGGTGAGTGTAAGATACTAGCCCCTGAATACAAGTTAATAGATCTGAACGATTACCATAATAGTTTGTTTGGAGGACATCGTGGTACGGGAAAAACCTATAGAAGAATAAGAGAACGATACTATTGGAAAGGAATGAAAGAAGACATACATGATTTCGTATGCAAATGTGAAATCTGCCAAGAACAAAAGCTGGTTAGAGTAAAGACAAGAGAACCAATGGTAATAACGGATACACCAAGTGAAGTTTTCTATAAAGTAGCCATAGATACAGTTGGACCTTTATGCAAATCTACGCAAGGTAACGTGCATATACTAACTATGCAGTGTCAGTTTTCAAAATTTTGTATAGCAGTACCAGTGCCCAACATCAAAGCAGTTACAATCGCAGACGCTTTGACCCGACACCTTTTTGTACATTTTGGAGTACCTAGAATAATTCTAAGCGACCGAGGACGCAGTTTTCAAAACAATCTATTGTCACAGTTATCCGAAATTTATAATTTTAAATTAAATACTACGACTGCATACCATCCACAGTCTAATGGATCCTTAGAAAGAAGTCACGCTGTCTTAGCAGACTTTCTAAGAAATAAATCATCAAGCAAACAAGATTGGGATAAAGTAATTCCCTTTGCTATTCATGAGTATAATACATCCGTACATACATCAACGGGTTACACTCCTCATGAATTAGTATACGGCAAACCAGCCCGTACACCCAATCGTTTGCCGAACGAATTCGAATTAGAAACTTACAACGATTACATACAAGAACTAACTGAATGTTTGAGAGATGCACAAACAGTAGCCAGGAATAATCTCATACAATCAAAACATAAGAACAAGGAGTACTATGATAAAAAGGCAAGACCTTTACAGATTTCTGTCGGAGACGAAGTGAGAGTATTAAAGGAACCCAGATATGGGAAATTAGATAAATTTTATAATGGAAAATTTTTTGTAAAAGAAATTAAAGACAATAGTAATGTCATAGTAGAATCATCTAATGGAAAACTTATAGTAAAGCATAAAGATAAGTTAGAGAAATTTTATCGCTGAGTAGACCAGACAAGACCACTACAAATTCAAGACACGGTATTTTAAACTTACCGATGTCCAAATTATTCTCCTTCTTTCGACTAAATGATTTTGGTAGTAATTAATTTTTACGCAAAAGGAAGCAGCATAGGATCGTGGGTTCAATGTAATTACTGGAATAAAACTCTATTTTTGAAAGAAATTTTTTTTCACTTAAAGATTAATTTTAAATAAAATTTATTATCTTAGAAAACGTAACAACAAATACTTAAGATTAAGCAAACAAAACAAGAAAATAAGCAGTTCATTTTCGGCCTATTGTCTATCTCTATCTATTGTCAGCGAACTTAGCATTGCGGCTACTACCATCCGAAGCCAATGCACTCGCGCTCACGTGTTGTCAGCTCGCGCCGAAACTTACACAGCACGCGCGTATATGTAGGCGTGACGAAAGCACGAGTTCGCGCCAAAGCGCGGTAACTCCTGCCACCGAGCGGATACTTGAAGAATCAAAAAGACCCATCCAGGAATGCGACCCACCCAGGAATGCAGTACGTCACACTCGCAGTCAATACTATACTTATATATATGCAGCGAGTATATATATAAATGAACATAACGTATGGACATGCGAGTATATATATCAGTGTACATAAAGACGGGTAAGAGTATATATAAATATACATAAGACCAGTTATACTTGCATACAGGCTTATACCTACACACATGCACTTTCCAATCTAGCGGACTTACAATAAGACCACATAGGGGTTCATATTATACAAATACTAAACATGCGGAATAAACAATTTAGCAACAATTGGCATTATCTAACAATATAATAATAATTTCGGACTTTTAGCACTCGACCGCACATTAGGAAGTCAAAATACACCCAAAAATAAGTAGCAACAATCAAATGTTTATAGGCCTGTAACTCGAAAAATTACAGTACGAAAATTGTTATTTTTGTACCTAAATTGTTAGTTAAGGATACTCTATCGACCTACGAAAAAAAATAATAAATAAATAAATAAATAAATAAATAAAAATTATGGTCGGATTCGAACCAAACCTTTTTGTAATTTAGCAATTAAGAGTCCCCGAACTAATAATGTAATAAAAGTTAGCCAAATTGTTTATATTTACATTGTTATTCTGTAAATAAAATACGAAAAATCGCAATTAACGATCGGATCGGAACAAAAATTTTTACAACTAGGATTAGAGATCAAAATACCGAAAATTTCTTTTTAATCACTTATTAATCTTCCGAGTTAATGCATATGTCAGCATTATATTATTAACTTTATGAAAAGTTCTTAAACAACATACTTATGTAACAACATATTGTGAATGAACATCGCACGTTTTTTTTTCTTTTTGCACCAGCACCCATTGCTGGGGACAGCAATACTCTGGGGGGGAGGTGTAACGTCCCATGTTCATAAAAGATAATTATATGTATGGATATACTGTATACATAATGATGTATGACGGCGTGTATGTGTACAGGCGCAGGTATACGACGATAATCACAATGTAAGCATTTCCGCAACTGCGTTTACGACATCAAACGCGTCCCACTAATTAAACCAACTGACCCCCGAGTCAGCAATCCCAAAACCTACTTATTCTGCACCATCACCAACCTATATTGTAAGGCACTTTCGATGGCGATCAGTGATTGGTTATTACCCTAACATTGAGGTCATCCGCCAAGCCTTATAAGCCCCGCACTCAGTCCTCATATTGCCTTTAGTGAAGTCTCTTTTTACAAGGACAACGAGTGTTGTACCTGCTGGACCTGGTGTGTGAATACGAGTGCCGTTTAGTCCTTCGCGTCGTCTATTGGGTGCTTAGAAACCACTCAAACTCCGTGGAAGCTAACCGGTGGAATTCTTCATACTCTGGACGTGAGTTGGTACAGTACGAGGCTTAAGGACCGTCAACATATCTGGCGTTAGCTTCGGCAGCTTAGTTAAGGAACTTACTCTCAACACGCCACGGAACCATCCGTGTAGGATAATACTAAACACCGCCCAGTCATCGACCGTGCAATCTACTAGTAGTGTCCGAACGGGATTGTAAGTCGAACCAATATAGAAATAAGTAAATTCGTAACATTAAGAACAAACGTAAAGATTAGATTAAAACATCTGTGTAACATCTGTATCAAAGCAGTGGGCCTTCGTCTAAATAAAGTCATAACAAAGAAGTACCATAAAGAGACAGTTTATTAGAATCATAACCTACTTAATAGTAACAGAAGACTCTCGAGTCAAGGCTAGTTCACCTATACTCAAATAAATAATTATTTGTATATAGAATTACTGCGCGGTTCAGCATAGTAAATCAGAACCTTACATTACTAACGGACATACAAATTTTGCTCAGATACATGATATACATGCATGTATATGTGAAATGGCAAAAATTAAAAAAAAAAAAAATGTTTTGAATGATTTACATAGTTTTATTTTTAAACAGGTTGTTATCTATATAGAATTACATTATTTTAGCAGCTTTAATCATAGCTGACATCAGAGTAGCAAGATTTCGTCCAACTTTATTCATCTTATTGAAATAATTGTGGTTATTGTGTCTTCTCCCTCCTTTCTTTCCTCGATCTAAAGCATAGCAAAATGTTTAAACAGCTATATATTTGATGTCAATGTGTTAAAAAATAAATTTTATTTACATTTTCTATTTTTCCATGTTTTGTGCAGGAATGTTTTTTGCTGATCGGAGGATGAATGCTGTTGTTTTTGTGTTGAATTTTCTGAAATAAACATTTTATAAATATATTTTTACTGCAACAGTTTATACTTGCAATATAAATCGTTTACAGGAGTAATATCAAACACTTAACCTTCATGCAATATTAACGATTTCGCGTCATTAATAAATGTAATATAAGAACGGAGTTGTAAGCATGTAAAAATTTTTTGACAATGATGCATTATTACATTATCGTCATAAGATTAGTTATTTTATAAACAAATCTATAGAAGTTAGTATTATAATGTCATTGCGCATAAATTTTAATAATAATGTATATGCATATGTGTTATATACACTTACATTTATATATCTTTCGGTAAAAAATTAAAGCTTGAGTTACAAAAATACAAAAAGGCTCAAATTTTGAATGAAATATTACATTTTTTTATTATTAAAGCAAATTGAATACACTTTGATACAATATTTTTACACTATCTTTTACCATTATTTATGAATTAATTAAAAGAAAATAAAGTTTGTTTCATCCCCGACCAAAAAGTTTGACTTTTGCCTGAAAAATGAGGTAAAAGTAGCATATGATTTCTTAAAATCAACCAATGGGGCAAAAGTAAATAAAAATTTTTGCTTGTGAGAAATATTGATAATACTGATGAATACGAATACGATGAAATAAGGCAATATCTTAATACAAGATATTTATGTGCACCGGAAGCTATGTTTAGATTATTAGAATATACTTTAAATGAAATATCACATACAATAAAAAAATTACTTGTACATGAAGAAGATGGACAAAATGTTTTTTTTGAAAAAGGTAAAGAAGAAACGATAATAAATAAAAATGTCGAAACAGAATTAACTGCTTATTTTAAATTGAATGAAATAGATTCAGAAGCTTCAAAATACTTATATTCTGAAATACCAGTATTTTATGTTTTTGATAATAAATAAAAAATGTGGAGTAAGCGAAAAAAAACTAAAAAGCCCGTGTTAAGCAGAATGTATTTAGTCAATCCTAAAGAACGAGAACGGTATTTTATAAGGTTATTACTTTTACATATTAAAGGAGCAACTTCTTTTGAACATTTGCGTACTGTAAATGATGTCGTGCATAATACTTTTTATGAAGCTGCTGTAGCTAAAAAGTTAGTTGACGAAGACCAAGAATGGGATAGATGTTTAGATGAAGCAAAACAAGTACAATTTCCTGTTGCACTTTGCGAACTATTTGCTTTCATATGTATTTATCATAACCCTATTAATGCAAGGCTGTTGTATGAAAAATTCAAAGAGTTTTTTTATCACCCTAAGTACGAAAAAAGCATTGGAGAAAACATTGCTCTAAATACCATTGATAAAAATTTACAAATTAATGGGTATAAATTATCTGATTACAATTTACCAGTTTTGACTTCATACATAGAAGAATATGATGATTCAGCAGTAATTTTTGAAAAAAAAAACGTATTGGATGATTTGCAATCAAAAGTTGCGTCACTAAAATCAAAACAAAAAAATATTTACGATACTGTTTTGAAATGTTTAAATAACAAAAAGAATAATTGCATTTTTATTGATGAACCTGGAGGAAGTGGAAAGAGTTATTTACTTAATGTTTTAATCGACTATTTAAAACTGTCAAATATACTATTTTTGTGTGTTGCTTGGACAGGTATTGCGGCAAATTTATTGAGTAATGGGAGAACAGTTCATACGACATTTAAATTACCACTTAATATTACAGACGCTACCACATGTAGCATAAAACACAACTCTGAGTACAGTAAAAAATTGAAAGAAGTACGAATTATTATTTGGGATGAAATATCAATGACGTCAAAATTTGCATTTGAAGCAGTAAATCGTCTACTTCAGGATTTATGTAGTGACAAAGATGCATTCGGTGGTAAAGTTATGCTTGTGTCAGGAGATTTTAGACAAACATTACCAGTTGTTCGGCACGGAAGTCGAATACAAGTTATTGAGAATTCAGTTAAACAAAGTAATTTATGGACTAATTTTACACGTATGACATTAAACGAAAATTTACGAGCATCTAATAATGATGACGATTTTAAACAATGGTTACTAAATGTGGGTGAAGGAAAAACGACTACGTCCTATGAGAAAGAGCATGAACTAATTGAAATTTTTGGAAATGTTATAAAAATAAGTGATACAAAATTAAAAGATAAAGTTATTTTGTCTCCCAAAAACAGCGATGTAACGAACATTAACAAAGAAATTTTGAAGATAATGGAAGGAGAATCGTATGAATATTTGAATATAGATACGGCAGAAGATGATAATGGTGAGAATTTGGATGTTATGTTACCAACAGAATTTTTAAATTCATTAAGTCCAAATGGTTTACCACCACATAAATTACATTTGAAGATTGGTGCAATGGTTATACTTTTAAGAAATTTGAATTTAAATGAAGGTTTATGCAATGGAACAAAATGAGCAATAAAAAAATTATTTCAGTATTCAGTTCAAGCCGAACTTTTAAGTGGAAAAAATATAGGAAAATTAGTTATGATACCAAGAATAACGTTGTCACCATCCAAAGAAGAAATACCATTTAATATGCGCAGAAAACAATTTGCTATTCGATTAGGTTTTGCTATGACAATTAATAAATCTCAAGGACAATCTTATGATCAAGTTGGTATTTATTTGCCATCGCCTGTTTTTAGTCACGGTCAATTGAATGTTGCTTTATCAAGAACAAGAGATAGAAAATACTTAAAAATTTTGCTACTGAACAATGCAGAAATAAAGAATAAATTGACTAAAGATCAAAAAGTTTATACTAAAAATATAGTGTCTCAAGAAGTATTGTAAAATATTAGTATAAATAGATAAATGACGATAATGAGACGACACTAAGGTAAATCTATAAAAAATTATAAAAAATTATAAAAATTATAAAAATTATAAAAATTATAAAAAATTATAAAAATTATAAAAAATTATAAAAATTATAAAAAATCGATAAAAAATTATAAAAAAGTATAAAACATCAGCAGTATTTTACAATTTAGTGCTAAACACAAAATCGGCTGCAGCATCTTTATAGTGCAGCGCTGGATTCAAAATTGTCGGCAGCAGCATTTTTGTAGTGCAGCGCTGGAACCAAAATTATCGGCAGCAGCATTTTTGTAGTGCAGCGCTGAAATCGAAACTATCGGCAGCAGCCTTTTTATAGTGCAGCGCTGGAACAAAGTAAAATCGGCAGTAGAGATATATGAAAATTATAGATATATGAAAATGCAGCGCTGAAAGAAACACATAAATCTCGAAAATTTAACTTACCAGTACGTCCCCGTCGTGAGAGTCGGGCAACGTAAATCAGTTGGCAAACGCTGGAAGGTCATATTCCACACGTTTTATTTATATTTTGATTCTTCCAGATTCACAGAGATTCGCAAAATTTTAAATGCACTTTCGGTAAATTTTGTAGTAATCATTGTCGACAGCGGTGTCTTGGACGGTTCGGAGCACCTCAAGATTATCAAAAAATTCAAGGTGGATGAGCGGCTCTGAAGATGACTCTGCCGTTTTGCCGTATGTAAGCGGCAGCGCAACGCAGCAGGCCTCAGTCGACAGCGGAGTCTTGAGCGGATCCTCAAGATCATCAAAAACTTTGCGGTGGATGTGCGGCTCTGAAGATGACTCTGCAGTTTTGCCGTATATAAGCGGCAGCGCAACGCGGCAGGCCTCAGTCGACAGCGGAGTCTTGGGCGAGTCGGAGCTCCTCAGATCCGCAGCTCTGCTTAAAATACACTGATTTGATACTTAGCATGTAATTGATACTTAGGTTTAATAAAATTGTTTAGACAGAATAAAATAATATTAGATTAGAATTTAATTAAATATGATTTGTAAGGTTGGGCTGATGAGTTTCAGTGGAGGTTCGCAGTTCGCTTCGGCGTTCGGTCAGACGTTTCCAAAATCGTTACTCAAAGACTATATGCTTTGCAAATCCAAAAACCTATTAGAATAGTCGTTATAGTTATAAAAAAATATGAATTTCAAAAAAATGCACCGGAGAACCGGAGAACCGGAGAAAATTTGGATATGTCACTTTAATATAATATAAGATTTCTAAATGTTTATCGGGATTTATGCGTACGCGTCTGCATACATACCGAATCATGAAGAGAACGACAAATGCAGACTGTCTGCAAAAGTACCATTACATATATGAATTGTTAGGTGGACTTATGCGCCAGTCCACATAAGTACGCAAATGTCTGCATAAGTAAAGTTACATCACAGATATTGTCTGCATAAGTACCCTTCTATGTAAATATATATATTATAACGGTGTGGCTCGCTGGTGGTGTCATTACGGCCGCGCAGACGTTAGCTGCGTGCTATGCGGCCGGAGAGCTGCTACTACGATAAAATCAAGTTGTGAGCGTGCGACTTGTTTGCTCGCCGTATAGTGATACAAGTGATACAAAAACCTCGTATCGGCACGAGCGTCTACGCACGGAAACGAGAAGGTCAGCGAGAGGGTGGACGAGCCCTGGTGAAATTTGCAGGAGAGAGAGAGAGAGAACTAGTACTTACATAAACTCAAAGATCGGAGAAGTCGCAAATAGGCTTTCCCTAGGAAGCGGTGACTCGCACAATAGGAATCTCTCGGGTCGAACGCCTGGCGCAATCGCGAAGGTAGGCGCAGCTCGTCACAATCACTCTCTGGGTCCACACACGTAGCAAAAACCACGAGTGTCTCTCTCTCTCTCGGTAGCCGAAACGTATCTCTCAGCGCGTGTCGCGTTTTGCTCAACAGTCCCGCGGTTCCGCTCTCGCTGTAATAGCCTGTAAACACATGCTACGGAAGGAAAAGCATACTGGGCTAGACGTGGGCTATCGCTATCGTCACACCCCCCTTCCAGACGCTGAGTAGCCGAAAGGCGTATCAGCTCTCCATCAAACTCATATCACCAGCATGCATTCGATAGTAGAAAAAAATTAAAAAAAAAAAAAAAAATAAGTTGCAACAAAAGATTAAAAAAAAATTTTCTCATATTAGAGAAGGATGTAAGGTTATTACTAAGAAGAAGATCTGATCTGTTTAATTCGAGAAAATATCGAGAAAGTTATGTTCGCGTTCTCGCTGACCTTGTAGTACGCGGAGATAGGCTAACTCGCGGCGCGCTTTTATTTTTGGAGCCCTTCTGACGTCCACGTTTCGCGGTATTTCCCGGAATTGGTGACAGATGTATTGTTTTTCTCGCTCGCGTGATTTGAATCGCCGCACGATTGACTATTACACGAGTTTTTCGTGGCCTACCTCGCTTACGCGGCGCATCCGTGTTTACAATAGGTCTATCTTGTGATATGCTAGCGTGTCCGGTTTTGTGTCTTGTTGTATCCCGTTTCTTTGGTCATCTTCTTCTTCCGGATCTGATGTAGGTTCATCTTCATTTGGAGTGTACGGTTTGGGGTCGACAACGTGGATTTTCCCAAACTTATCTCCCAGATTATCTTCTAAAACATATACGTCGTGTCCGATCTTTTCTATTATCTTATACGGACCAGTGAACTTGGGCGCTAGTTTTGCGTTGATGTCCTGAATAGCAGAGGACAGAATGCGTTTTCGCTTCCAGACAATGTCCTTGACATTAAACTCGACATGTCGGCGTCTCGCATTATAATATTTGGCCTGCCGTTCGGTTGCACGTCGCGCTCTTTCTGCTGTTATCAGCTGTAGATCCAATAACTTGCGCATACGCTCTTCCCATTGCTTGAGAGCTTCCTCCTCTTGTTCTCCCGAGCTGCAATGTCCTCGGCTCTGCGGGTATTGTGAGGTGGAGAAGGATGCCTGCCCGTATTCAAGAAGGCTGGGCTGACGCCTGTTGTCTCTTGTGTGGCGGTGTTGTAGGCAAACGCTATCTCGGTAAGGTGTTTATCCCAGTTTTTATGTTCACCTTCTATGAACGACGTGATCATAGTCTTGACAGTCCAGTTTACTCGCTCAACTGGATTTGCTTGGGCATGATACGGAAGAATAGTATTATGGGTAACGTCGTGCTCCAGCAAGAAGTTATTCAGGAGTTTATTCCTGAACTCGGTGCCATTGTCAGAAAGAAAAATTTCTGGCACTCCGAAGCGTAAAAATGCACGCTCGAGTGAATGTGTCCATGAAAATCAGGACATAGGGGTGTCCGTGAATGGAACGGGGAAACGGTCCCATGATGTCAGCTGCTACTACCTCCCACGGTCCAGCGAATTTCCGCTTGCCCATTAATCCGGCAGGGAGCATTTGTTTTACTTTGGTTTGCTGGCACACAGTGCATCCCTTAACAAATTTACTGACATCTTGATACATTCTTTTCCAATAGAAATATCTGGCGATTCGCTCGTAGGTCTTGCGGCGGCCAAGGTGGCCTGCGGTGGGCTCCCTAAGGGTGCGACTCCCGCAGTACTTCAGGGATCTTCTCTGAAGGCAAGACGAGCTTCCATTCATCCTTATCTTCTAAGATGCCATCTAATAATGGATCTGGGTGCAGGTGATACAACCTCCCTCCGACTAGCTTCCATTGAGGATAGTGTGTCGGGTTTTGAGATACTTGAGCCTTGAGGTTGTTATACCATGCATCTTGAGACGTCTCTTCATTAGTATCCAGCGATGCTATTTGCGCTTCGCTCACTTCATCCTCGTACATGCGAGATAAGGCGTCGGGTACGCAATGCAATGAGCCTTAGCGATTTATGATGTCGAAATTGTAGGCTTGTAATTCCAAAGCCCATCGAGCTAAGCGACCATTCGGGTTCCACAGATTGCAGAGCCATTTCAGGCTACTGTAGTCGGTGATTACCTGGAAGTGGTAACCCTCTACGTAAGCTCGAAATTTCTGAATAGCCCATAGAACAGCGAGACATTCGCGTTCTGTAACGAAATAATTCCGTTCAGCCTTATTAAGCGTACGACTCGCTAAAGCGAGTACGCGTTCTTCGCCGTCAATTGATTGCGTGAGGACAGAACCAAGGCCAGTGTCACTCGCATCATTTTGGATCGTAAACTGATCATCGAACGAAGGGCTGTGTAATATAGAAGCAGAAGCGGTTAGCGCTTTTACCTGCTCAAAAGCCATTTGTTGCGTGTCGCCCCAATGATATCTCACATTCTTTCTCGTAAGTTGTGTGAGGGGATCGATAACTGTGGCAAAGTTATCTAAAAATTGCCTATACCATGAAGCCATGCCTAGAAAACGGCGCAATTGCTTCAGGTTCTTGGGAGCTGGATACTGCATAATAGACGCAATCTTATCTGGGTCGGGGCGAAATCCGTCCCGAGTCACCACAACTCCCATGTACTTGACTTCGCTGCAGCAGAACTTGCTTTTTTCACGATTGATGATCAATCCAGCGTCGCGAATCGGCTTTAGAACCACTCCCAGCCAATGTTGGTGTTCTTCGAACGTGCTTGTAGTGATAATAATATCGTCCAACTATGAAAAACGTGTGGTTCCAATTCAGCTCCGATACTTTTGTCGCTGAGTTGCTGAAAGGTACTCGGGCCTCCTACTACACCATACGTCATACGAGCGAATTCGAAGAGGCCTAGACCAGGTACTGTAAAAGCAGTCAAATGCATATCTTCTTCCCTCATTGGGATCTGATGATAGGCACTGCTAAGATCGATCGTCGATACGTATCGAGCATTCTGCAATTCGCTAAGGATTGCATCCATGTAAGGAAGCGGGTACGCATTAACTTTGGACACCGCGTTGAGTTTGCGGTAATCCAAGCAAACCGATAGGTATTTCGCACTTCGTCTTTCGCACCATCACGGCAGGGCTTGGCCATTCGCTGTCCTTTGCGCGTCTTATTATTCCAGCTTCGAGCATTCTATATACCTCAGCGTGCATTTGTTCCTCGATCTTGCGACAAACCGGGTAATAGTTGCTTAATCGGCCACGCTGTCCCTACTTCGATTGCGTGCTTGATAAGCGTTGTGCAACGGAGAGGTTTCTCGTTATTAGGGAACCAACATTCCAGAACTTCCTCTAAGTGGCGACGTTGGGTTTGCGTTACATCCGCTAGACCGACAGCAGCTAGCGCGTTCGTAACTCCCTCTGTCAGAGCCGATAATTCAAGAGAGACGGACTTTGACTCCCCTCCGATGTGAAGACGATTTTCTCTGGACAAGAGCACGGCGTTGAACGCACGCATGAAATCGGTGCCGAGTATGCACTTAGAGTCTAATTCGCTCATGATCATCACTTTCAAATGTCTACGATGACCGAGCACTTGGAATGGCAACTCTACATAACCGTAAATCGGCACAAGTTGACCATTCGCTAGTTTCGCACCAGGACCTTTATAAGGCATGATCGATTGACCAAATGCTGAAGCAATCTGGACTCCAATAAGCCCAATAGCTGTGCATGCCGCTCCAGAGTCGCTCAGGGTGCGGAGCCGAAATCAGCCAACGTCAACCTGTAGCCACCATCGACTACAGTCAACTTCGGTTGAAACATCTTCGTCCTTCAATAGCATAACCGGATTCTTAGATGGCGTCTCCGCTGGAGGAATCGAGGCCATTGGAGCATCGGAAAGAATAACGACCTGGCTTATTTCCTCCCTGACTCTTTTTCCGACTTCTTCGAGCACTCTGGGCAGTTAAAAGTGGCATATCCAGGTCAGCTACAACCATAGCACTTTACCGGATCGGGTAGCTTTCTTCTCGCTTCTTGATGCAGGTTATGGCTGCTGGCAGGTACGCGAGGCGGAGGTTATGCGTCGACTTCGTTCCGTGGAACCAACATTCGAACGTCGGCCAGCATATTGTCGTAAATCATCTTAAGTTGCGCATCTACGGGAGGTGGCATATCTAATCGACTGAGGATCGTTAGGACTGCAAAGATGTGTTCCCTAACAGGCTCTTTCTTGCCCTGCGTCTTCGCTTGCACCTCCGCTAGTAGTTGCATTTGAACATCTTGATCAACGCCGTAGCTTCTTCTAGCAGCCTTGCAAAAGTCACTCCAAGTCACCCACGTGTGCCGTAGCTGCCTGCATCAAACGAGCGCTGGTCCAGTCAATACATGCAGCATTACATTTATTGAGTCATTATCATCAAGGTGCGATGACATCCTGCATTCGTTAACCCTTTGCAAGAAGTCTTCGATGCAACTACCTTGACTGCCATCGAACTTAATACTCCAATCTCTGAAAATTTTCCCAATATCTCGACGGTTCGAGTACCACGATTGTGTTTCGAGCGATGCGCTGAACGGGTTGGTGGAAAATCTTCCCTCTGTGGCTGCTGGATAGCTGTGCATATCGCCTTCGAGCAGGAACGGATTATTACTACTGTTCACTAGTCCGCCTCCCCCCCTAGGGCTTGGCAAGGTTGGAGCTGCTTGAGTCACTTGTGGTTTTACTATCCACGGGTTTGTCGACGTTGTTTGTGTGCTATGTGCTGCTGGATCTATATGTTGGATGTCAATTGTGTCTTGAAATTGGACTTGTTTCTTATTGCTGCTCGTATCTGCTAACTCTACGATCATACTCTCCAGATATTCGATGTGTTACCGCAACTCTTCTTTTTCCATTAAGTCTCTCCCTCTATCCTGCAGCACTTGCTCATATTAAGATATTAGATCCTGTGGTTGTCGACTGAAATAACTCTCTGAGTAAGTGACTTGCGTATTAGCTCCTGTTGCCATTGTCGTGATATTCGTAGTGGTAGTTGGTGTTGTAGTTGGCAGTACTGGCTGCGTCGATCGCCCTGGATTATCTACCTCTTCTATTCTTGTTTGTATATTTCTTGAGGTTGTGACTGATGATAGTTGGCTTCTATTTGTCATCTCAATGTCATTTGTCAGAAGCGAATTTCAATTTCCAAAATTGAAATTCGCTTCTAAATTGTTTTACCCTAATCACCCCACATTATACCATCGCTTGCACCTCACGAAGGACATTGGCACATAATGAGAATTAATACCTTTGCATTCTTTCTCATTGCTCTTGCTTGCTGATAAAGATTTTTTTTTTGCTGTGCTCTTTCTTTCTACACATAAGACTAATGTATTTTGGCAACAACATTTTATTTTTTTTGTTGTTGTTAACTGAATTAGTTTATAAAATTTTTTTCAATGGAATTGGGTTTTAAAAATTTTTAAGAGAATTAGTTTATAAACATTTTTTTTTGCTTTTTTTTCGCCTTACTTGTTTACTTGAATGGATTATCTTTTTTTTCTCCATGTTAGTACATGGGTAGTAAATTAAATTTAAATAATAATAGAGAAAGAAAGGGAGCTAGTAATATTAAGCAGCCTTGAATAAGCAAGAGTGAGCTAAGGGCCCAGTGAGGCTATTTAGTAAGATAATGTCGCGTTATCAGATCGAAGAATTTAGCTTTAAGCTGCAAGAAAATTTTGAAAAGAAGAAAGTATCGGAACTTCAGGAAGACCTAAAAGAAAGACAATTAACCAAAAGAGGAACAAAGGCAGAGTGCATTGATCGCTTAATTCGATATGAATTGATTAAAAAATTCGGCAAGAAAGCAGCCCATTGGGATTCGAAAAGTGAAATCGACACAGCTTCGCAACAAGAAGAAAATTTGGATGTTGAGGAAAGTGAGACGTCATCAGCTGGCGAAAGCGTAATAGAGTCGGTAAAAAAAAATAGTCCACAAGTCACAGACGCATCGGTCAAGATGAGTGAAGATTCGACGAATCCGATCGCTAGCCAATTCAACTTCGATATTCTTTCAGCGTTGATAGACCAAACCAACCGCGATATGTCACACCCAGACGGAAGAGTACCTGTCGCATCAACTCCAGCGATACTAGAGGGAAAAATAGCACCATCGATATCATTATTAAGGCAAGGTGCTACCGCAACTGGAACAATACCGCGATCGAAGGATAGTACCGGAACGGATCAGCAAATTAGAGATAGTAATTACAACACAGCATCAAGTGGTACGAGATTAGGTACCTCCACTACAGAATCGCATAACTCTCACTCGAATTTAGCAGATAACCCACCACGTATGGCAAATACCATACGAAGCCAAAACCAACATAATCCTACCCAACCCCTATTTAACCAAACCCCATACCCCACATCGAATCCTACCAACCTAACCCAACCAAACCAATTGAATGACCTACCTCAATCGAATCAATTTCCACAATCAAATCAATTTCCCCAATACAACCAGTTTCAACACACAATTCAGATTCCCCAAACAACGTGCCGCAAAATTATAATTGGTTAGCAAACATGTACCAGTGGCAGTACATGAACCCATTTTTATCGGGATTCCCAAACCCGCAAGGTCAAATGCTGCTGTGGATAAATAATCCCCACAATACGAACCAGCAAATCCCAACTTCGAACGCCAACAATTCTGCAGTAAATTCAAGTTATGGATTGATAGACACGACCTACCAGAAGGAACAACGAGCTGCAGACTTAATACAGAAGCATGTCAAACCATTCTCAGGGAATCAAGAGGATGATTTAGTGGAATTTATTAGAAGCTTAAGAGACTGCAGAGATGGATTGAAGATATCGGATAAGGATATTATGCAGCATCTGACGTTACTGTTAAAAGATGAAGCGCTGTATTGAGCTAAAGCCCAAAAATTCAATTGGAATACAGTGGAAGAATTACTAACCGGCTTGGTTCGCAAATATAGGAAGTTAGATTATCAAATTAGGTTAGAAGATGACATTGTATATAGAACACAAGGACCTCAAGAGCCACTCGGGTCATATATAACAATTCTGAGAAAACTAATGGGTCGTTGTATACCCGAATGGCCACTGGAAAAACAACTAGACAGAGTACATAGGAACTTGAATGTGAAATACGTAACAATAGAAAAAGTAGACTTCGACTCTTTTCAAAAATTAGAAGCAATAGGAAATAAGATTGAAATGCGAGAAACAAGAAAAAGTTTGTATCGTCCCCCACCACCCCCCGAAAAGTCCCTATGTCCTCAATTAGCTTACAAGAACCCAAAAGAGAAGTAAAATCGAGTAGCTGCAATAATACATCCCATTGCGACGTGCTGCCTCCCAGCAGCGCGCACGCAACTCTTGCGCCTCTTATGCGCTCGATTTATTTTTCGTCGAGGGACTCGACGCGATCACTGTAACTTGGGAGAGTTGGGAAGGAGGAAAGAATACAATACTACAAATTTATTTAAAAAAGAGACTATGTATTTCGCCCCAGCCCCTCCCTACAACGTGGTGGCTAGAGAAGCCTCCCACGCGTCGTACGGCCACGCAGGGCCTTCGCACTGTCTCTACTACACGTAGACTCGGTGCTCTCCCGGTGCGCAAGCACCTGGTAAGCCACCGGCCAACCTCTCTCGGCACACGCACTCGCCTGCCTCGCACGACACGCGCCGGCCTAGCGCAGAGCCAGACCGTGCCGCTCGCTGTCGCCGGCAGCACTCACTCGCTCTATCTCTCTCTCTCTCTCTCGCACACACGACCGCGCGCGCCCGCCTCGCGTTAGCTTCTTCCTCAGCGCAACGATGCACTGGGTCAAAGCGCGATCGGCTATACCGCGCTCACTCACTCGCCGTCTCTCGCTTTCTCTCTCTCTCTCTCTCTCTCTCTCTCTCTCTCTCTCACACACACACGAGCCCCGCACTGCTCGCTACGTTCTCGTGCGCCCGGCACCGCACGCGAAAACTCACGGTACTCTCTCTCTCGCACGCTCTCTCTCTCTCTCTCTCTCTCTCTCTCACACACGTGCACACACGGGTCTCCGACGGCACGCTTGCTCGCGCCGGAGATTTCGCGTAAAGAACAATGAGTCTTACCTCTCGAGGGGGGGGACGAGCCCCTGGTTCCCTCCTCTCCCACGAAGCGCCGGAAGCCCCGCTGCCGTCAGGCCCGCTGGCTTTCTGGGTGCCCGGGGTCTCTCTCTCTCTCTCTCTCTTGGCGCCTGGCTGGCGAGGAGGCTGAAGCTCCTGGCTGGCCCCGGTCGTCCTCTCGTTCTCCCTGGCGCGGATGCCTGTTAGCCGCTGGCGACACACTCGCCAACGGGAACAGGTGAATAGTCCTGGGAACGGCGTTGACACTACGTGTCTCCGCCGTGTCACTCACTGTTTCTCTCTCTCACTCTCACGATGCACAAACACTCGCGTGAGGCGGCACTTGTAATCGTCGACTTGCGTCGACGATGTTAGCACGAGAACTGACCCGATTTGCGCGCGCTCTCGCGAACTGCCGCGCCACATGCTTCACGCATATCGCGGGCCTGCTCATGTAAGAGCCGCGCTGATTGGCTCCCGGTCCGCGCGAGCCGTTGAGCCTCGCGTTGCAGTCAGCCGATAGGCTGAAAACCGCGAGACGCTGGCTCTGGCTTCGCGCGCTATCCCGCGCTCGTGTCTCTGCCTGCTGCGCCGATTTCTCAGAAATCGCGCGGCAGGCTCGACAACAAGCTGGCCCGGCGCCGCTTCACCGTAAACAGTCTGGCTCTCGCATGTTTACGTGCAAGCTTAGACTCGCCGAATCGGTCGGAAATTTCCCGACTCGACTCGGCTGCGACGTACAACGTCGCAATCCTCCCCCCTTAACCTTGCTAGCCAGGCTGAGGAAATTCCCTGAACCATATTGGTCCCAGGAATTTGGAAAACCGCCCAGCTCTACCCTGTTAGTGTTGGGTTTGAACTGGGCGGGGGCGCCACCCTTCATCCACCCACTCGCCCCGGGGTCACACAATTGACGATGCGAACCCGTATTCTTCACCTCTGGCCTGGCTCTTTTCTGGCTCTCCTCCGCTGGCTACTCTGGCTCACTGCCGAGGCTCGTCTCGCAGTCGTCCGTAAACTTCACGGAGGACTAGCTCTCGAGTCTCGGCCGAAACCCCTTCCAGGCCCCGCAGGATCTGCAGGATCTGCTCTACCGGTTGAGATCGGTAGGCATCTCCCACTGCCTGCTGGCGCTGGTTTGGGTGTTCCTCCACCCGCTCCCGCTCTATCCTCACTCTCCTCCTGGCGCTGTCCTCCGAGCTCACCGCTGATGCGGTGGCTTCTCTCCTCTCTCTCCTGGGACTGGCCACCCTGACTGCGCTGCTCGACCCCCTGTGCTCTCGATATGCAGCTGCACAACGCGGGCAGCCAGCCATAAGCACCCCGTGCCTTCCGCAATTGTAGCAGAAGTCACGGGTTACTTCACGAGGGCACTCGTGAAGGCCATGGCCAAACTGCTAGCAGTTGAAACAGCTGTAGGGAGCTGGATCTACCGACGGATCGGTCGGGATCGGGGTCAGTCCGCCAAACCACACGCCCCTGTGCTTTACGGCCAGGATCCTGCGAGCGGCGGATCTGCTCCGAACCCTTACACGACCCGACGGGCGATCCAGGGCCTGCTGCTCCCCGCGACGCGACCTCTCGGGTACTCCCCTGGGCCGTTGTCGCTGCTCTCGGTCCCTCTCTCTCTGGCGCGGCTCCTCCACCTCTGGCTGCGCCTCTCCCTCTCTTCGCGCCTTCCTAGCTTCACGCCGGCGGGCAGCCCTGGCCGCATTGCGACGGGCGTTCCGCGAAGCGGTCTGCGCTGTCTCTGGCATCTCCTCTGGGGCAGGAGTGGCTGGACGATGGTCGTCCGCAGGCCTCTGCTCGATGTTGCGAGCCGCCTGCGCCGCCAATTCTTCTCGGCGTCGGTCCGCTGCCTCCTCCTGCTGCCGCCGTCTTTCTTCGGCCGCTCTTGCCGCCCTCTCGGCGCGACGGCGTCTCTCCTCCTCCTCTTCAAGCCTCACCTCCTGCTGGCCTTCTCGGGGGGCATCGGCTGGACTCGGGTTCTCCCTCGCCGGCCCAGGCAACTCGTTGGCAACTGCCTCCGAATCGCCTGTTCGGTCGGTAGGGGCCCAGTTGGTCCAGTCGATCTCCGCTGTTCCCGGATACACCCCTCCGAAGAAACCTCGCAGAGGCGCGCCAGCTTCGCCCTCCGAGGACTGGCCATCCTCGTGGTGGGCGTGGTGATCAGCCAGCGTCAGCTGCCGTACTCCACCCTTCTTCTTCTTCTTATTCTTCTTCTTCTTCTTCCTTTCCTCCGCTGGCTGCCAGTCCATCGGCTCTTCCCGCGGTCTCTTCGGCGAGCTAGGAGTCGGGTCTCGCCGTTGGCATGCAGGGGAGCCGGCGACGTATCGCTCCAGCTCCTTCTGCGCTTCCCGGCTTTCCACGGCCTCCTCGCTCGCCTCCTCCGCCTCTGCTACGGATGGCGTTCGCCTCTCCGTGCAGGCCTCAGCTGGCGCCGCAGGTGTCGCCACTACAGCTGGCACCGTTGGCGTCGCAGCTACTGCGGAGACTTCGGCTCCTGCGCTGATGGCGTCGCGAATAGCGCCCAGCCGCCGGGGTAGCGCACCTTGCGCCACCGCCTTGCTCAGGCTCTCTATCGCCGCCGTCCTCAGCTGCTCCTCCTCTTCCTCTACTGGCTCCAGCCTTGGCTTGCCCGTCGGTTGTCCCGCGGGTCTAAGCCTGGATAGACCAGTTGAGGCCTGGCGTCGTCTCGGAGAGACGAGGCCTATCCTCAAACTGGTCATCCTCCCCCCTTGACCACGCAGGGGACTCGATGGTGGTGTCGTCCTTGGCGTGGTTGGTCTCGGGGATGCACCCGGCTGAGGCCATGCTCCGCCAGCCATCTGCGCGTATGTCGCGCGCGGTGGCGTGCGGCTCCCTCGTGGCTGGCTCGGCGACGGCGGTTTAGCCGCGCCCTCCTCCTTCCTCTGCTCCATCCTCCCTAGAACAAAAGAAAACATATATTAATTTTTCTCTACTCTTGCCCCTCGCGGCGGAATCCAGCGCTTAAGTTCGTTGACGTAAGCGTTGGTCAACCGCCGCGACCTTCCGTCACCGTGGCCCAGTATGTAAACAATCGGGGATTTTACCTCGACTATCTCATACGGGCCCTCCCAGTGCGGAGCCAACTTTCTCGACACCTTACTCGCCGCATCAGATAGGACATGGGTTTTTCGCATAACCCTATCTCCCATCTGGAAACGCGTGTCCTTTCTCCCCTTATTATACTTTTTCTCCTGTCTCTCTGTGGCTTTACTCGCGAATTTCGCCACCAAATCCCTCAACGCATCTAATCGCTTCATTCTCTCCTCCCACTCCCCTGGCTCCCGCCTCTCAATCGGCTTGTCCGCCTCGATTTCGCGGCGTAAACTCAACACAGGGCGGGGGTGACGCCCGTAGTTGAGAAAAGCCGGCGAAACTCGAGTGGACGCTTGTGTGGCCGTATTGATGGCGTGGCGAAACTCATGCAGGTGCACATCCCAGTCACGATGATCGTTCTTCACGAACGTCGCTATCATCGTCTTCAGCGTGCGATTCGTACGCTCCACTGGGTTGGCCTGCGGATGATAAGGCGGAGTTGTGATGTGTTTTACACCATAGATTTCCAACACCTTACGGAGATGTTGGTTATCAAACTCCTTGCCATTATCTGAGAGAAAATATTCAGGGGTCTCCCACCTGAATAAGATCAACTCCTCGAATGCTCTGGCCACTGACTTAGCATCCGCCTTTCTCAACGGTTTTACCTCTATCCATCGTGTAAACAAATCCTGAAACACGACAAGATATTTAAACCTGTTTTTACTCAGCGGAAACTCCATGAGATCAGCTGCTACGATGGCCCAGGGCCTCTCGACAACACGCCGTCCCATGAGTCCTTTCGCGCCACTCTGCACCGTTTTATATTTCTGGCATTCCTCGCATGATTGCACAAAGCGGTACACATCATGGTACGCTCCTCGCCAGTAATATTCTCGAGCCACTCGGTCATATGTTTTCTCAATTCCCAAGTGACCCGAGGAGGGTGTGCAGTGCGCATCTCTCATCACTCTCTCCTTGTGCTCTTCAGGCACCACCAACCTCCACGCCTCCTCTCGATGTGTAATCGGGTCAAGCAATGGATCATTGCGCCAACGATATAACACACCGTCTTCGATGCGCCAGCCTGGATACTTTCCCGGAAAATTTTCAACTTGCTCTCGCAGTATCAAATAGTCTGGGTCGGTAATCTCTTCGAAAGCGGCCACGGCATCTTCGCCGTTGTCCTCGCTTCGAGACAGCGCATCAGGAAAGTGATTCAATTCACCTTTCCTATAAACAATCTCAAAGTCCCACTGTTGCAGCTCGATCGCCCATCTCGCTAGGCGGCCGCTGGGATCTTTCAAATTTCTCAACCACTGCAGGCTCTTGTGATCGGTTATTACACTGAAGCTGTACCCCTCAATGTACGGCCTCAGCTTTTTAATAGCCCAGATCACAGCCAAGCACTCTTTCTCTGTCGTCGTATAATTCCTCTCGGCCGACGTCAGCACTCGGCTAATGTATACTATGGGGTGTTCGCCATCTTCCCCCTCTTGGGTTAAGACAGCCCCAATAGCCACGCCTCTGGCGTCACACTGCACTTTAAACGGCTTCGAAAAATCGGGCCGTGCGAGCACAGGGGCCACAGTGAGCGCGTACCGTAGTGCTTCAAACGCCTCTCGCTGCTCTTCACCCCACTCCCACTTCTGGTCTTTCCTCAGCAGACGTACTAGCGGGACTTTGAGCTCGGACTCGCCTTTTATAAAGCGCGAATACCAGCCCAACATGCCCAGAAAGCGTCTCAGCTGTTTCACCGTTCTCGGCGCCGGAAAGTTTCGCACAGGCTCTACTCTGTCAGGATCGGGGCGTAAACCCTCGCTATCCAGTAGAAAACCTAAATACGAAATCCGAGAGCAACAAAACTCACACTTCTCTCGATTTACGACCAACCCCGCCTCGGTGAGTCGCTTCAGGACAAACTCGAGCCATTTTAAATGCTCTTCGAAAGTCTCCGTGGCGATCACCAGGTCGTCGAGGTAAGCGAATACCGCTGGCTCACACGCAGGACCAAAGAGGGCATCGACTAGCCGCTGCTGGGTCCTAGGCGCGTTGCACAATCCGAACGGCATTCTTTTAAACTGCCACAGGCCTGAGCCTGGAACAGAGAAAGCCGTATACTTTCGACTCTCCTTCGAAAGCGGAATCTGGTAAATACGCTTGTTTTAAGTCGACCTTTGTGAGGTAACGAGCATTGCGCAGCCTGTCTGTAATCGAGTCCATACTCGGAATCGGATGTTCGTCCTTTTTGGTAACTCGATTCAGATCTCGGTAATCGACACAGAACCTCCACGTTCCGTCCGATTTACGAATCATGACAGGTGCACTCGTGTAATCACTGGCTGACCTCTCGATTATTCCCTCATTGAATAATCGCTCTACCTCCTCGACTGCAGCTCTCTGCTTCGCTGGGGACTCACGTCTCGGCTTATGTCGAATTGGCGTAAAATCAACCAATTCGATATGGTGCTCGGTGAGATGCGTCATCCCCAACGAGGAGCCTTGGTCCTTCAACAGCCTCTCTAATACGTCATCTACTTGCTTACGCTCCTCCTCCGTGATCGTGGTGAGGCCTGCACATTCAGCGTAGACAGTAGCTTCCTCTTTGCCAGCTAAATCGGCAAATGGCTGCCACTCTCCCTCGCCTGTGCGCCATAAGCCTCTTCCCAGCCGCACGTCGCAATCGAACTTCTTGCAGAAATCCATACCCAGGATTATCGGCTGTTCGAGCGACGGTGCGGCCTTGAACGATATGGCTTGAGCTTCGCCTCCCACGTCAAGCATTAGCTCCAATTCTCCGAGGATTTTGTTTAAATGTCCCGTGGCGGTGCGTAACATGGTGCTACTCTTCTTCAATCGATCCCGAAACCTCTCCGCGATTTCTGGACCAATCAAAGAGAGCGTTGCCCCAGGATCAAGCAGTGCTGGATACACCTGCCCACCAAGACTTATCCTCAGAAAATTCCTATTCTCTGTGTTCACTCCCGCTATTACCTCCTCCTCACTCAAGTCGCCACCCACAACACCCTCAGGCGTCTCGAGCTGGGTAGGGTTGCTTATTGGGCGAGAAGCCATGCTCTCCTTCCCCGTAGCTTCCTTTCCCTTGCTCTCTGGTGACGCCCAAGACGGCATGGACAAGCGACACTCCCGATCAGCTGTTCGGGCTTCGCTTCTGTCCCACTTTCTCCTATCACTCAGCAGTCGTGTGAGTTTCTCCTCTAAATCCCCCAATTCAGCGAACCGGGAGGCCTCTTCGCTCTCCCATGTCGCGGTATCGCTGAATTCACTTAGAGGATTCGCGAAAGTCACCTGCTTTTTCCCTCTCTCACTCACCACTTGGCTTCTCGGGGGTGCAGATCTATTTATTTCTGCGCCCCCAGTCTCAAGTTTCCCAAACTTGCAATAACCTTACTGCAATCGGGGCACGAGAGCACGGTGCTCCCCTTGCGACCACAACCCTGGCACGAGACAGTCGTTCCCTGCTCACTCACCCGCTGAGTGCACTGTCTCGAGGTGTGGCCCTTCAGTCTGCACCGGAAGCAGACGATCTCAGGACACTCTGAAGCGCGGTGTCCTACTCTGTGGCACGTAAAACATGCCCCCAGAAACTCCCCCTCTCTCACGTTGGTCGCCCTCATTGGCGACTGGGCCGCCCCCGCACCTGAACTCCCAGGGCGTGGCTGAAACCCAGCGCCTCTCTGTCCACGTGCCGAGTTCTGGCTTGGTGAAGCACTCTTTCCCTGCGAGTTGCCTCTGCCAGTGTTAGACGGCACGCTCGCACTCGCAGCCCTCTCTGACTCGGAGGTAGAGGGCGAGACCGTGGCTTTCTTTGCCTTGGCCTTCTTTCCCTTTTTAGAAGCTCTCTCGAGCTCCTCTACCTCCTTCTCGTACACCGCTGCTGCTACGACTTTCGGTCGAGCAGCACCACCGTTGTACGCCGCGCCGGGAACGTGCATTTTCTCGGCTGGCGGGGGTGGCGTGTAGCGGCTATCAAGGTCTCGCTGTTTCTCCCAGCGACGACCATAACGCTCCAAATCCTCCATACTATCGATGAGCTTATCACCGATAGCCTTGCGATACTCGGGGAGGATGTTGCGGTATGCTATCCGCAACACCTCTCGATCCGACGGAGGCCGATGGAAACGCAACACAATATACTCGAATTTGCTAATGAATTTCGCAATCTTCTCTCCCTTGTGTTGCGTCCTCCGCCTCAGATCCTCCATCAGATCTTCCCGATTATACTCTGGCACATAACAACGACGGAAGGCCAGACAGAATTCACTCCACGTTTGAATCCTGTCTCGCTTCGCCCGGAACCAACGTCCAGCATCTCACTTGAAAATACAAGGCAGAACACTGAGCCACTCCGCGTCAGTTCCTTTGGCCTCCCGTCGGCAATTGCTCAGCCGATCTATAAACTCCTCGGCATCCTCACTCCGGCCTTCCCCTGTGAACTTAAAGTCCCAGTCCTTAAGCCGCTTCGTGATACGGGCCGTATTATCATGGCCATCACGGCGAGAGTGCGTAGAGCTCGCTTTGCTGGACGCGCGGCTCGAGACACGCTCGAACTCGCTGTCACTGCTCAGGAGACTCACGCTTTCTCTCGGGCTTCTACCACGCGAGACCTTCACGTCCACATCTCTCTTCACTTTCTCTCCTGCCCTCTTTGCGCGACGCTTACTCGCGTGAGGGACTTCCCACTCGCTCTCTGACTCCTCAGAAACCTGCCTCGCACGGCTGGACCTGCGGTCTTTCGCCAGGTCCGCCGGAGCTGGCAGATCTCTCCTCAGTGTAGCGCTACCCCCAGAGGAATATAGTGGCAGTCCCACTCCTCTCGCAGAGGTAAGCCGTTGGCTTTTCAGCCTCAGCTCACCCTCTCCGCGAAGGATGGACTGCCCAGCCTCTGTGCGCGCTACGCGCTGTGCTCTCTCTCGAGCAGCCTCTCGCACCTGCTCTAGACGATGCTGCTGCTCTCTCTCGGCCTCTCGCTCTTCGCGCTCTACGCGAAGTTCCTCGAGCGTCTCATTATATACGCGCTCGCCCTCGGAAGAGAGTTCTTCGTTAAAAACTCTCTCCCTGGCTTGCTCGTAGGTCATTCCGCTCGCGCGGAATTCTCCTATACGAGCAGCGCGTGCGGCGAACAACTCGCTCGTCGCACTGTGACGCTCAGCCCCGTTTCGCGTGCTCTCAGCTGAGCTCTCGCCGCTCTGGCGGCTCCCGCGCCGAAGCCGCCGATCTACGCCTGCAATATTCGCTGCAGGCGTATAGTAGCGTTCATTCCTCGCATCGAACGCATCCTCACTACCAGAGCTCGCTACTCTGGCATCGCGTCTAGCAGGACCCGCTGGTGGCTGCCTATATCCCCTCACCACTCTCGCGGAGATATACTCCCAGTTAGCAGTATGATTGCTAACCAGGTAACCCGGCAGTCTCCTCGCCGGTGTCGCCGACAGCTGGTCTAGATCGCCGACTGCAGCTGTGGCAATCGGGCGACCTGACAACGACGCTGTCGTCGTCACTACTGCCCTGATTGCCTGCGATGTTACCACCGACTGCGCTGTCGTGGTCGCAATCGCAGGCGCCACTACCGCCACCTCATTTCCACGAGTCTTGAGGGGTAAGTCGCCGCCATTCTCGCTTTCGCTAGAATGTGGTCTGACTTCCCTCACGGTACTCTTAGGCTTGGCTACCCGTCGCCTAAGCCCGGGTAGTACTTCGCTTAGTACTACCCTCTCCATCTCAATCTCGGGACGCGCGAGATCCTCGCCCGCGTTATCCCACCCGTACCACGGCACGTCATGTCCCTTCTCCACATAACACGCGCGCAAAACCCGGTCCCGCTTCACCTCGACCGAGCCACGCACACTACACGCCCTAGTGGCGAGCTCTGCATCGAGTTCAGCCTCGACCAGACGACCGACGTCATATTTCAACGTCCGCGCCTCTCGCGATGTAAGCAGCTTCCTCATCGCCGCGGCATGTGCCGTCGCGGCGGAGGTCTGCTGCGCGGCCGTCGCTGGCCTTCTCTCCCCCCCCTGACGCGCTATCACGCTGCATCGCGGCCTCTCACACACTCTCACACACTCACACTCTCTAACCGCGACCGCTCTTCCCTCCTCCTCCCCGGTGATCACGTTGAATCCCCACAAGGGATGCCAATTGCGACGTGCTGCCTCCTAGCAGCGCGCACGCAACTCTTGCGCCTCTTATGCGCTCGATTTATTTTTCGTCGAGGGACTCGACGCGATCACTGTAACTTGGGAGAGTTGGGAAGGAGGAAAGAATACAATACTACAAATTTATTTAAAAAAGAGACTATGTATTTCGCCCCAGCCCCATACATATAAGACTAATGTATTTTGGCAACAACATTTTATTTTTTTTGTTGTTGTTAACTGAATTAGTTTATAAAATTTTTTTCAATGGAATTGGGTTTTAAAAATTTTTAAGAGAATTAGTTTATAAACATTTTTTTTTGCTTTTTTTTTCGCCTTACTTGTTTACTTGAATGGATTATCTTTTTTTTCTCCATGTTAGTACATGGGTAGTAAATTAAATTTAAATAATAATAGAGAAAGAAAGGGAGCTAGTAATATTAAGCAGCCTTGAATAAGCAAGAGTGAGCTAAGGGCCCAGTGAGGCTATTTAGTAAGATAATGTCGCGTTATCAGATCGAAGAATTTAGCTTTAAGCTGCAAGAAAATTTTGAAAAGAAGAAAGTATTGGAACTTAAGGAAGACCTAAAAGAAAGACAATTAACCAAAAGAGGAACAAAGGCAGAGTGCATTGATCGCTTAATTCGATATGAATTGATTAAAAAATTCGGCAAGAAAGCAGCCCATTGGGATTCGAAAAGTGAAATCGACACAGCTTCGCAACAAGAAGAAAATTTGGATGTTGAGGAAAGTGAGACGTCATCAGCTGGCGAAAGCGTAATAGAGTCGGTAAAAAAAAATAGTCCACAAGTCACAGACGCATCGGTCAAGATGAGTGAAGATTCGACGAATCCGATCGCTAGCCAATTCAACTTCGATATTCTTTCAGCGTTGATAGACCAAACCAACCGCGATATGTCACACCCAGACGGAAGAGTACCTGTCGCATCAACTCCAGCGATACTAGAGGGAAAAATAGCACCATCGATATCATTATTAAGGCAAGGTGCTACCGCAACTGGAACAATACCGCGATCGAAGGATAGTACCGGAACGGATCAGCAAATTAGAGATAGTAATTACAACACAGCATCAAGTGGTACGAGATTAGGTACCTCCACTACAGAATCGCATAACTCTCACTCGAATTTAGCAGATAACCCACCACGTATGGCAAATACCATACGAAGCCAAAACCAACATAATCCTACCCAACCCCTATTTAACCAAACCCCATACCCCACATCGAATCCTACCAACCTAACCCAACCAAACCAATTGAATGACCTACCTCAATCGAATCAATTTCCACAATCAAATCAATTTCCCCAATACAACCAGTTTCAACACACAATTCAGATTCCCCAAACAACGTGCCGCAAAATTATAATTGGTTAGCAAACATGTACCAGTGGCAGTACATGAACCCATTTTTATCGGGATTCCCAAACCCGCAAGGTCAAATGCTGCTGTGGATAAATAATCCCCACAATACGAACCAGCAAATCCCAACTTCGAACGCCAACAATTCTGCAGTAAATTCAAGTTATGGATTGATAGACACGACCTACCAGAAGGAACAACGAGCTGCAGACTTAATACAGAAGCATGTCAAACCATTCTCAGGGAATCAAGAGGATGATTTAGTGGAATTTATTAGAAGCTTAAGAGACTGCAGAGATGGATTGAAGATATCGGATAAGGATATTATGCAGCATCTGACGTTACTGTTAAAAGATGAAGCGCTGTATTGAGCTAAAGCCCAAAAATTCAATTGGAATACAGTGGAAGAATTACTAACCGGCTTGGTTCGCAAATATAGGAAGTTAGATTATCAAATTAGGTTAGAAGATGACATTGTATATAGAACACAAGGACCTCAAGAGCCACTCGGGTCATATATAACAATTCTGAGAAAACTAATGGGTCGTTGTATACCCGAATGGCCACTGGAAAAACAACTAGACAGAATACATAGGAACTTGAATGTGAAATACGTAACAATAGAAAAAGTAGACTTCGACTCTTTTCAAAAATTAGAAGCAATAGGAAATAAGATTGAAATGCAAGAAACAAGAAAAAGTTTGTATCGTCCCCCACCACCCCCCGAAAAGTCCCTATGTCCTCAATTAGCTTACAAGAACCCAAAAGAGAAGTAAAATCGAGTAGCTGCAATAATACATCCCATTGCGACGTGCTGCCTCCCAGCAGCGCGCACGCAACTCTTGCGCCTCTTATGCGCTCGATTTATTTTTCGTCGAGGGACTCGACGCGATCACTGTAACTTGGGAGAGTTGGGAAGGAGGAAAGAATACAATACTACAAATTTATTTAAAAAAGAGACTATGTATTTCGCCCCAGCCCCTCCCTACAACGTGGTGGCTAGAGAAGCCTCCCACGCGTCGTACGGCCACGCAGGGCCTTCGCACTGTCTCTACTACACGTAGACTCGGTGCTCTCCCGGTGCGCAAGCACCTGGTAAGCCACCGGCCAACCTCTCTCGGCACACGCACTCGCCTGCCTCGCACGACACGCGCCGGCCTAGCGCAGAGCCAGACCGTGCCGCTCGCTGTCGCCGGCAGCACTCACTCGCTCTATCTCTCTCTCTCTCTCGCACACACGACCGCGCGCGCCCGCCTCGCGTTAGCTTCTTCCTCAGCGCAACGATGCACTGGGTCAAAGCGCGATCGGCTATACCGCGCTCACTCACTCGCCGTCTCTCGCTTTCTCTCTCTCTCTCTCTCTCTCTCTCTCTCTCTCTCTCTCTCTCTCTCTCTCTCTCTCTCTCTCTCTCACACACACACGAGCCCCGCACTGCTCGCTACGTTCTCGTGCGCCCGGCACCGCACGCGAAAACTCACGGTACTCTCTCTCTCGCACTCTCTCTCTCTCTCTCACACACGTGCACACACGGGTCTCCGACGGCACGCTTGCTCGCGCCGGAGATTTCGCGTAAAGAACAATGAGTCTTACCTCTCGAGGGGGGGGACGAGCCCCTGGTTCCCTCCTCTCCCACGAAGCGCCGGAAGCCCCGCTGCCGTCAGGCCCGCTGGCTTTCTGGGTGCCCGGGGTCTCTCTCTCTCTCTCTCTTGGCGCCTGGCTGGCGAGGAGGCTGAAGCTCCTGGCTGGCCCCGGTCGTCCTCTCGTTCTCCCTGGCGCGGATGCCTGTTAGCCGCTGGCGACACACTCGCCAACGGGAACAGGTGAATAGTCCTGGGAACGGCGTTGACACTACGTGTCTCCGCCGTGTCACTCACTGTTTCTCTCTCTCACTCTCACGATGCACAAACACTCGCGTGAGGCGGCACTTGTAATCGTCGACTTGCGTCGACGATGTTAGCACGAGAACTGACCCGATTTGCGCGCGCTCTCGCGAACTGCCGCGCCACATGCTTCACGCATATCGCGGGCCTGCTCATGTAAGAGCCGCGCTGATTGGCTCCCGGTCCGCGCGAGCCGTTGAGCCTCGCGTTGCAGTCAGCCGATAGGCTGAAAACCGCGAGACGCTGGCTCTGGCTTCGCGCGCTATCCCGCGCTCGTGTCTCTGCCTGCTGCGCCGATTTCTCAGAAATCGCGCGGCAGGCTCGACAACAAGCTGGCCCGGCGCCGCTTCACCGTAAACAGTCTGGCTCTCGCATGTTTACGTGCAAGCTTAGACTCGCCGAATCGGTCGGAAATTTCCCGACTCGACTCGGCTGCGACGTACAACGTCGCACCATGGATAATGAATCTTCAGATGAAGAAATAGACCAGCGAGTAGCAGCTATGAATAATTACACTAGTAAGAGACCGAATGGATCAGGAACATACGTCAATAATAAAAATGACGACAATAACAAAAAGAGTAACAAAAACAATCAGTCGATTGCGAAGCCAAAGCAAGAAAACCAACCTAGGAAAACACAAAATACAGATAGGAAAATTGTTAATAAAACAGAAGAAGAAATAAAGAAAAAATACCCATGTTGGGTTTGTAAAGAAACAAGCCATTGGGCAGCTGATTGTCCTCAAAAGAGAGGAAAAATTTGTTATCGATGTGGCAAAGCAAATGTCACGCTCCGTACGTGTCCCAAATGCTCCAAGGAATCGGGAAACGCAGAGGGAGGAAGACCATAAGGGCTAGGTTAACCTCCAAACACTCGAAGGCCCAGGTGCAGGAGACTGGGCCAACAATCGTCAAAAACTCGAAACCATCTAGGAAATTGACAAATGCTGGATATGATAAGAACGTAGAAATACCAGCAGTCCCGGTGGGCACAATAGACAACAGGCTGTACCTAAATAACGAGATTGCAGGCAAAATGTTCCGAGCACTAGTAGATCCAGGAGCAGTCGGTTCATTTATTGGTGAAAAAGCTGTCAAAGAATTAGGAGCTGAAATACTCAGTGATGATGGCTATATGGTAATAGCTAATGGAGCCGTAGAACAAATCCTTGGTTCAGTGAAAATAAATTTTAAATTGGAAAATAGCGAAATTGTAAATACTTATCGAAAATAGACTTGAGTCACGCATATCAAATACCCTTGGACAAAAACATCAGACTATACACAGCTTTCGCAGTCCCTGGAAAAGGATTATTTCATTTCTGCAGATTACCCTACGGCTTATCAAATGCCCCAGCCACATTTCAGGCAGCAATGGATAAATTATTTACGGCGGAATTGCCACCCCATGTAAACGAAACTTAGAATTAAATAGGGAAAAATCGGAATTTTGCTGCCCTGAAGTTAAATACCATGGATATGTGATAAATCGCCAAAGATTGAACACCGACCCCGACAAAATTGCCCCAATTCTCAATTACCCCCCTCCTCGTAATCTAAAGCAGTTCAGGAGATTCCTCGGAATGATCGCATGGTATGCCCGATTTATAAAAGACCTAGCACTCGTAAAAACCCCCTTAACTGAGTTGCTGAAGAAAAATGCCCCGTGGAAATGGGAAGAAAACCAACAAAACGCATTTAAAACATTGTTGATTCTTCTGACCGAAGTAGTTTCGCTTTGGGAGCTGTATTAACACAGACAATTGAAGGAGAAGAACACCCAATAGCCTACGCAAGTCGAGCACTCACGAAGGCTGAAAGGAACTACACTGTCGCGGAAATGGAATGCTTGGCAGTACTGTGGGCAGTCGAAAAACTTAGAGGTTGTTTACTAGGTGAAGAATTCACAGTCATAACAGACCACAGTAGTCTGAGGTGGCTACACAACCTGAAAGACCCAGCTGGAAGATTATCCAGATGGGCGACAGCACTACAGGGTTATAATATGAAAATAGAGCATCGTAAAGGAGCTCTTCATAAAGTACCCGACGCGCTGTCTCGTATGTTCAAAGAGGAAATCTGCTGTATAGCAGCCTCAGGGATGATCGAAGAGGATAGCTGGTATGCTAAGCGTAAAGCAGCAGTAATGAAGAAGCCAGACAAATATCCTAATTGGAAAGTACAAAATAACTTACTGTACAAACATATCCCAAACACTCGTATAAATAAAATAATACCAGATTTAGATAGCTGGAAATTAGTAATACCAGAGCGCGATCGCGAGTGAGCTCTGTTCGAATGTCATAACACTCCTCAATCAGGTCACACGAGGACAGCTAAAACCATCAATCGTCTCATACAGTCATATGTTTGGCCAAAAATGAGGAAGGATGTGGAGCGTTATGTCAAACAATGCCCAGATTGCCAAATATTCAAAGTTCCCCAACAATCACCAACTGGACTTATGGGCCATCGAAAAGTAGAAGGACCTTGGACGACCGAAGCAGCAGATATAATGGGTCCACTACCGAAAAGTAAAGGACAATGTCGCTACATCTTAGTATTCCAAGACCTCTTTACAAAATTCGTCGAAATTAAAGCACGTCGTAAAGCAACAGCAAAAAGCATCATTAAGGCTTTCGAAGAATTAGTAATCTTCCGATGGGGATGTCCGAAATATTTCATTACCGATAATGGTACTGAATTTTCGAATATACTCGTAACTGCACATATGGAGGACCTAGGAATAATTTAAACCACCATTGATCCTTATCATGCGCAGGCAAACCCAGTCGAGCATTGTAACAGGACAATTAAACAAATGCTGAGTATCTTTGTGAAAAATGACCACTCAAATTGGGACATCCACCTCAATGAATTCGCCTTTGCAATGAATACGGCAGTACAAGCATCGACACTTATGACCCGTGCGTTCTTGAATTTCGGAAGAAATCCCCGCCAACCCAAACTACTCACCCAAATACCACCACAAACCTCAGACTCCTCGAATCCTGTAACGTGGGCGGAAAGGGTTGCAAGACTGTCAATGATCCATGATATAGTTCAAAAAAATTTGCTATTAGCCAATGAGAAACAAGCTCGTTACTATAATAAAAATAGACGGGATCTTAAGCTAAAAGTAAATCTCGTCCTTCGAAAAAATCGGGTTTTGTCATCAGGTGCTGATAACGTTGCTGCTAAATTAGCGCCAAAATTCACAGGACCTTGTCGAATAATCGAAATGTTATCGCCAGTTGTATATTTGCTTGAGGACATTGACAGTGGGAAAAGAATAAAAGTTCATGTATGTGACTTGAAATCCTATTACCCACCCATTAATAATAGCTTTTCGAAAACAGCTACATCACGCAGCGGAGAAGGATGGACACCCAAGGTAAGGGAAGAGCTAAAAAGATTCGAACCAGGAGGATCGACTGGGCGGAGCAGGAACTCGACCTTCAACTCGAGGAGATCAAGGAGTGGGGAAAGGTCGAGCGATCTCGAAACCTTACAACCTTCGGCCGAGGAAGAGGCAGGGGAATAACACCCCACAGCCCACCTAGGCGCCCAGGACAACGGCTCATCGATTTCGAAGAGATCGAGCATCGCCGTGAGAGGACTATATCTATGACCCGATCAGTGGTAGATACAACTTATTGCCTCGAGCCGTTCCTAAAAAGGGCCTATGTCCCATCTGGCCCTGTGATGATCCTTGAGCCTTCCACGCGCCGTTTTCGGAGGATACCTCACTCGGGAGGCAGAGACGTAGGGAACGGCAAGGCGATACTGAATCCCCGAAGCACTCCCCTACCAAACCCCTACCCAAACCAAAGCCCCCCACCTACCTAAACCCAATTCGTAGACACCGTAAGCTGGAAAATCCCCCACCTCCCATAATCAAGGTAGTTCATAGTAAAAATGGTGGACAGATCCGGGTTCACAGAGGCCACGAGATCACGTTCGTCAAGGATTCTCATACCCAGACCAGGGAGGTGAATCCATCAGAGCGGGAAGGCCATGTGAGAGAAATCCTACAAGGCATAGCTGCAGGGCCAATTGGCTTCATACCTGGTGGGACTCCAGCAGCCCCTGCAGCCTTACAAGGTATCCCTGCACTGGTGGATCTCAAAATCCCTCGACCTGGATCATCTACTACCGTTAAACCCGTCCATGCACATTCCCCTATACAATCCCCGAAAACCAACAAAATTCGTAGTGCTGCTACTACTCAAACCTTGATACCACCATTTATGAGCCTACGAATTGGAAAGCCACCCATCCTGACCCAAACTGGGGAAGACAGGTATTGGAATTGCGGAGGCACAGACCATCGTTACTCGAAATATACACAACCGAAGTCTCGGTTCTGTTACAATTGTGGCCAGCGTGGATTCGATACCAGAACGTGCTCGACATGTTCCAATTCTCCCCCAGCTCCACGGACGGGAGAGGATGGAACAGCATTAAGGATAAGACCAGAATCTCAGCAATCTCGATCATCTAATAGTACTCAACCACCGGCATTAACGCATGAAATTTACGGTCAACAAGGAGTTCATGGAGAGGCCATACAACCGGTGATGATCGTGATGCAGGAAGCATCAGTCTTCCTCGGTTCCCCACGTCAACCGTCTCCCCAGTAAATTCCCGTACCGCTCTACCGTCCAAAAGGAAATAACCCACCCATACCGTATATCACAAAAATCCCTCCCATATCGCATACTTATCGCTCTACCGTCCAAAAGGAGATAATCCACCCATACCGTATACCACAAAATCCCCTCCCATATCGCATGATTGTTGCTCTACCGTCCAAAAGGAAATAACCCACCCATACCGTATACCACAAAAATCCCTCCCATATCGCCTAATTATCGCTCTACCAGCCAAAAGGAGATAACCCACCCATACCGAATACCACAAAAATCCCTCACGTATCGAAAAATTATCGCTCTATCGTCTAAAGGAAAATATGACCCACCCATACCGTATCGAAAAATACCTCCCGTACCGACTATTGCGGAAATAAACCACACCAATACCGAGCACCATGATGATACTACCCATCGCTCGTTGTAATGCATTCTTTAAAATCCGACTACTTACTCGAGTCAACCAAACGCTAACTTTGGCTTAGCACTTATTGAAAAAATTGTATATAATTAAAATTATAAGCCACACACATAGCAAGTAAATCGCTTACGTCTACACAGGAATAACTAAGATATTCTGAAATGCCGCACGGGGGGAGAGATGTATTAAAATACTCCGTGTATGAGTCGTAGATATTTAAGAAAATTTTCGCACAATGTTAAGTGTCACTTGCTATTTGCATTATTTTAGTTTCACGTAAAAATTGTTGCGAATAAGATTTTATATTTCTGTAATAGATTTAAGAATTTCAGATGCCAATAGACTTAAGATTGTTGCGTCCAAGACCTCCAATGAAGGAAGATGGGCCAAAAATTCGAGAGAAAAAGAAAAGAGTCCAGCCATGGGAACACCAGCAAAACCATGAAGTACTGCAGAATAGGTATAGTTTTAAGACAATTACGACTTGTTCGCTTATTACGTTATGTTATGTATTCGAAATAGATATAAAACATAATTATGAATAATTATCTAGGAAATAATAATCGAATTTTTTGTAATCCTTCAGTAAACCGTCCCCGCGTAGCGTGTCCGGTTTAGGAAGGGGCAGTTTGTCACGCCACACTTTGTGTGTGTTACATAGCAGAGCAGGATGCGATGGTGCAACCACCAGTCTTGCTCATGCTGATAGAGAAAAACTCAACTAGCGAACAGTGTGCATAGATTTAGGAAAGGCTCTATGCAGCCAATACGACAAAACCTTCCCAACATCTAACCCCTCACATGCTAAATCGTACCTAACTAATATATACCTACCTAAGCTACCCTATCCCCTCACATGCGCTACTCTACGCTATACCCATATCCCCCTTTACACCTTCCTTTCTTCAATGCCCTGGCAGGTGTTGAGTTGTTGGGAGGCCAGTCACCATCCCAACTAGTCCCCTGTAAATAGAAAAGATATTAATAACTTATCAGAAGAGAGAGAAATAGTTAGTGCAGTGCAACGACACAGACTGACTTACCACGACTCCTAGGCAGCTCCTATAAAGAAGAAAAGATTATTACAGGATGACCACGATGAACTATAGAAATGAAATGTACCTGCTACTGCTTAAGGAGTCACCATCGAATTACGTTGCTTCACTGGACGTCCTGACAGAAGAAGAGAATAGCAGGCACCAGACATCCTAGAAGCAAACAATCACTACACAAAAAACTGGCAGAGGCGTACAGTCAACACACATAGGTATCATAACCCTATGCATGCACTTGCCAGACCATAAGTTCCACTAGCATCTTCGAACACTGTGTCCAGGAACGTCGAGAAGGAGACGGGACGGCCAACTCGCAGCACTAGTAACAGGAACAGCTGACTGGTCGTAGTTCCACTGCACCAGGAGGAAGCCGCACCGGTACACACTCACCGCACTGTATGTCGTAGGTCATGCTGCAGCAGCATTCTCGCTCTCGTTCGCTCTCTCTCACGCACATACCTAAAGTCCCTTCCCCGTCACGTGACTGGCCCTCTCAACGCCTCGACGGCTGTTAAGGGAACTACGCAATCGAGCCTCGCCGCTGCCGAATCCCCATAGCCTCGATCATTCTGTTCCGGGATAGTACTCACATCACTTTATTTGACATCGCACTCGACATACTTTTTCGGAATCATATAGCAACCGCTAAAGATACAGCATCGCCATTAACAATCATCCGTGTACTTAGTCATTATCGAAAACCTTGTGTCGCACACCGAGAGCAACCAAGCTACGTTTGGAAAAGGGAGAGCATCCTGTTGGAAAATCGAGACTGCGAATTGTAAGTCATAATTAATCATTGTGCGATACCACGCGCGTAGTAAATCTTGTTCGAATTCGAATCTCCGGGTTATTCAATTGTATTCGTGCTACAACTGTAGCTGGCGCCCAACTAGAGTTAATGTATAATGATGTATATAGACTTAAGGAATGTAAATATATTATGCATATAAGTAATTAGTGTTCTAAATTTATACATCATATTTATACCCAATTAATTGCTCGACATTACAACAAATTATGTTAAAGTCTGCCAGAATGCAGCGCGCATATTCCGCTGCATTGACGGAATATGCGTCATAATACATATATATATATATATATATATATATTGTAACATGGCATCCCGCTGTCTGTTACAAGCGCCCGCGGTAACGACTCGGTCCTCTTCGTGGTGCGGGATCGACGCAAGCGCTATTCGATACCTCGCCCCTTTTTGCGTCAGACCACCAGCAGAGCAACAGGTCCCTTTGGCCACCGCTCCTACCGCTACCTTCCGCCTTCGACCACCGGACTACCTAAGCGATCCTTCCCGTTGTAGAGGAGTGCTGTGCAACAGACTACTGCGTTACTGTGAGTAAGGTGTAACTTTCTTGATTGTTAGTGTGCCGATTGCGGAGTAGCGCGAACTCGCAATATGTAATACGCCACGTGGCCAATATGGCGGCGGAGTGTCGCGAAGCATGAGTGCGGCGGTAGCATGCTTCGTCGATTTAACAGCGCTGAGTCGTTCGATGTATTAAATGAACATCAAGCCTCATGCCGAATTTACCGCATACCGTAATTACTGTACACTAACTGACGAAAACTCTTGACGACAATTTTCACCGACAAGCTATCGTTCTCACTATCGTTTACACACCAGTTAACTGTACAATGACTGACGAACCCTCTTGACCATTAACTGTTACTACACTGACGCTACCATTTTGTGACGAGATTCGCTCGTCAGGCCAAGCACTGAATCCTCGCCTCGCTCTCGTTACTTGCGTCGCAACAACAACGGAAAATAATTCCTTCTTTCTTGTTTGTAGAGGTAACGAGAGGAGGATAGAGTCGCGGCCAGAGCCATAGCCGCCTGGCAATAGCCAGAACATGCAGCAGCGAGAGAGCATACAGAGCGGAGAGGGGGAAGCCTCGCTGCGAGCAGCAGTTGTAGCTAGCGGATGCGCGCACACTCGCGGCCTATTCTAGCGCATGGTTCTACACACTTGTGCGATGAGTGTTCGAAAGGTTGGGTGCCGGTGGAGGCCCACGTGCGACCTGATGGTAGCTTGCCTCTTCTACCCCTTTAACAGCACGTTCTTCTTGCTCGTTCTCGTCTTCTTGATCTGAGGTGGGTTCATCTTCGTTCTTCTTATATGGTTTGAGGTCAACTACGTGAATTTTCCCAAACGTCTCGCCTTGATCATCTTCTAACAGATATACGTCTTGTCCCAGCTTCCCAATAATCTTATATGGACCATTAAATTTTGGAGCCATTTTTGCATTTATTCCTTGGATAGCGGATGGCAAAATGCGATTCCGCTTCCAAACAAGGTCATTTACTTTGAATTCGACCTGACGGCGCCTCGCATTATAATACTTGGCTTGTCGATCACTGGCGCGTTGCACTCTTCCAGCCGTTCTAAGTTGTAGGTCGAGCAGCTTACGCATGCGTTCTTCCCACTGTTTAAGAGCTTCTATTTCTAACTCTTGTCTGGTGGCGACGTCTTCAGCTCTTCTAGTATTATGTGGTGGGCTAAGATGTCTTCCTATATTAAAAAATGCTGTGCTGACCCCCGTGGACTCTTGCGTGGCAGTATTATACGCAAATGCGATTTCAGCTAGTCGCTTATCCCATGTTTTGTGCTCTTCTTCGATAAACGACGAGATCATCGTCTTGACTGTGCGGTTCACTCGCTCTACGGGGTTGGCCTGTGCATGATACGGTGGGATGGTATAGTGTTCTACGCCATGCTCAGTAAGGAACTTGTCCAGCAATTTATTTCTGAACTCGGTGCCATTATCGGATAGAAAAATCTCTGACACTCCGAAACGTAGAAAAATTCGTTCCTTCAGCTCCCTGCGAATGGTCGCTCCGTCTGCCTTCCGAATTGGAATGATCTCGATCCAACGGGTAAAGGTATCCATGAAAATGAGGATGTGCGTATAGCCGTGTGTAGAGCGGGGAAACGGTCCCATAATGTCACCAGCGACTACTTCCCACGGACCCGCGACCTTGCTCTTGCCCATCAAACCAGCAGGAAGCATCTGCTCTACTTTCGTCTGTTGACACACGGTGCACTCTCGTACATATTTACTAATATCTTTGTTCATGTTGTTCCAGTAAAAATATCTTGCGATACGCTCATGAGTCTTTCGTCGACCTAGGTGACCGGCCGTAGGCTCATCATGCGATTCGCGCAGCACTTGTTTAATTTTCTTGGACGGCAGCACCAATTTCCATTCTTCGCGGTCTTCTACGATGTCCTCTAAAAGTGGATCAGCGCGCAGGTGATACAGTCTATTTCCGATCACTTTCCAATAGGGATGGTGAGTTGGATCCTGTAACACCTGAGCTTTCATTTGATTATACCACGCATCTTGGGAAGTGTCTTCTTTATCATCTAATGAAGCTATTTGCGTTTCGCTCTCTTCGTCCTCGTACATACGGGATAGGACATCTGGTACACAGTGCATTGAGCCCTTCCTGTGCACGATTTCAAAATCATAAGCTTGATCAGCACTTAAGACTGCTGTGGTCAGTAATTACCTGGAAACTATATCCTTCTACGTAGGCTCTAAAACGTTGAATGGCCCACACCACAGCGAGGCATTCGCGCTCAGTGACGGAGTAATTCCTTTCGGCTTTCGTAAGAGTGCGGCTCGCAAAGTTGAGTACGCGCTCTTCGCCATCAATAGTCTGAATGAGCACTGCTCCAAACCCAGTGTCACTCGCATCTGTCTGTATCGCGAATGGTTGGTCAAACGCCGGACTGTGCAGGACCGGAGCAGAGGCGAGCAACGCCTTTACCTGCTCGAAAGCGATTTGCTGCGGCTCCTCCCAGCGATACTTGACATCTTTCCTAGTTAACTGAACCAATGGCTCAGCGATACTCGCGAAGTTGTCCAAGAACTTTCGGTACCACGAAGCCATACCTAAGAAGCGGCGTAATTGCTTTAAATTCTTAGGAGCCGGATAGTTCATTATCGGAGCTATTTTATCTGGGTCAGGGCGATAACCGTCGCGATTTACTACGACACCCAGATATTTGACTTCGCTACAGCAGAACTTGCTCTTCTTGCGATTGATAGTCAATCCAGCCTCGCGTATCCGCTTCAAGACCACTTCCAGCCAGTGCAGGTGATCTTCGAATGTGCTGGTTGTAATAATTATATCGTCTAAATATAAGAAGGCATGTGGTTCCAACTCAGTCCCTATAATTTTGTCACTGAGTTGTTGAAACATGCTTGGACCTCCGACTACGCCATACGGCATTCGAGTAAATTCGAGCAGTCCTAGGCCAGGCACGGTGAAAGCAGTCAAGTGCATGTCCTCTTCGCGCATCGGGATCTGGTGATACGCGCTCCTGAGATCGATTGTCGATTTATATCTAGCGTTCTGCAGCTTGTTGAGGATCGAATCCATATATGGAAGCGGGTACGCACTGGCCTTTGAGACAGCGTTGAGTTTGCGATAATCTATGCAGAATCTGTAGGTCCCATTCGCCTTACGCACCATCACGACAGGGCTTGACCATTCGCTGTCCTTCGCACGGCGTATTATTCCTGCTTCTAACATTTTATAGACTTGAGCGTGCATTTCTTCTTCAATTTTCCGGGAAACCGGGTAATAGCGTTGCTTGATGGGCCGCGCACTCCATACCTCGATGGCGTGCTTAATAAGCGTGGTGCAACGGAGGGGCTTCTCGTTACTGGGGAGCCAACGATCTAAAACTTCTTCTAAATGATTTCGTTGAACTTGCGTAACATCCGCTAAACCTACAGCGGCAAGCGCGTTCGCCACTCCCTCGGTCAGAGCTGACACTTTTAATGGAATGGGCTCTGACTCACCTTCTATGCGAAGGCTGTTTTCTCTGGGCATTAGCACTGCGTTAAATGCACGCAGAAAATCTGTGCCAAGTATGCACTCAGAGTCTAGATCCCTCATAATCATAACCTTCAAGTGTCGGCGACGACCGAGTACTTCGAACGGGAGATCTACGTAGCCATATATCGGCACGAGTTGACCGTTCGCGAGTTTTGCACCAGGGCCTTTATACGGCGTGATCGATTGACCACATGCGGAAGCAATCTGGATACCGATTGGCCCAATTGCTGTACGTGCCGCTCCTGAGTCACATAGAGCTCGAAGGCTAAAACCACCAATCCCAACGTGTAGCCACCACCGACTACAATCAATCGTGGACGTATCATCCTCGTCGTTCAGTGGCATAATATTATTCGTTGCTGGCGGTTTCGCAAGAAGATTCGAGGCCTTCGGAGCATCGGGAGGAATAACGGCCTGCTTTATTTCCTCCCTGCCTCTTTTCCCGATTTCTTCAAGCATTCTGGGCACGTCTTTGTAATATAACCGGGCCAGCTGCAACCGTAGCACTTTACTGGATCAGGCAGTTTTCCTCTAGCCTCCTGGTGCTGATTATGGTCGGTGGTCAGTGTGCGAGTCGGAGGTTTCGCATCATCCGCCTGAGTTGGCGTATCTATCGACGCGGTTCCCTTCGGTTTCGGTTTGGCCTTGGATTGCCATTTCCGTTGGAGTCATTCGCCTTCTTCGGCTGATTGCTTCAAGGTTTAACCTGCGATGTAACACTCAGTTGTGCGATCGCTTCCTTAAGCGCGTCCGCGAACGAAGTGCAAAGTGCGGTAGGCTCATCAACTTCCGCTAAGCCAGATGAAGTCTGCGTAGCGCTTTTCTTCTTGGCTTCGACCACCTCTTTATAGGCCAATTGCGGCAATAAACATCTATCAGGTGGCGGCGGCGGTTTATAGTTGTCTCGATCGTGAATAAGTCTTTCTGCGGCTCTCGCCTTCGTAATTAAGGCCTCGAGGCTTACGATTTCACTTCGCGGCACTAGCATTCTAATATCGGCGAGCATATTATCGTAGATCATTCTGAGTTGAGCTTCTAGCGGCGGCGGTTCATCTAATCTACTGAGGATTGCTAATACAGCAAAGATATGTTCTCGCACGGGCTCCTTTTTGCCCTGCGTCCTCGCTTGTGCTTCTGCTAACAGTTGCATCTGTACCTCTTGATCCGTGCCATAGCTTTGCCTTGCAGCTCTACAGAAATCTGTCCAGCTAACCCACGTATGTCTTAGCTGTCGACACCAAACCAGGGCTCGTCATGTGAGGACGTGCAGCATCGCTTTGAGGGAGTCTGTGTCATCTAGGTGGGATGACCTCCTGCATTCATTAACCCTCTGTAAAAATTCTTCGATGCAGTGTTCTTGACTTCCATCAAACTTGATGTTCCATTCTCGAGCAATTTTCCCAATATCTCTTCTCGATAAAGAACTCCACGAGGGGATTTGCGTAACGCTATACGGATTGGCGTTTATGGCACTCAAAGGATTAGTGTGCGTGTCATAGAATGGGTTTGGTCCTTCTGGCCGGTAAGGATTTGCGCCACTCATATGATCCGTTCCTGGTCCCAAGAAAGGGTTAGTATTATTATTACCGCCAGGTAATCCGCCCCTCTCCCTAAACTGATGGTAAGGTTGGGAAATCTGTTGTCCTCTGAAGGGGTTTCCTGGTTGTTGTCTAATTACTTGAACAGCTGGGTCAATTATCCACGGGTTGTTTGTGGCGTTTCGCGTACTATGAGCATCAGGCTCAGGAGGTACTATATCAATAGTATCCTGAAAACGGACTGCTCTACTATTTGTAGCAGGGGCCTGCAGTCGTGCAGTTGGCTCCTCTGTCGCACTTACGTCCGTTAATTCCAATATTAACGATTCGAGATATTCAATTTGTTTCCTGAGTGTCTCTTTTTCTGCTAAGTCATTTACGCGATCTCGCAGTAGTTGTTCATACAACCCTGTTTGATTGTCTCGTGGATTTTGCCGGTAGTTCGATGAGTATGTCACTTGCGTATCCGCCTGTCTTGCCGATGTAGTAATCGTGCTTGTTACAGCCCTTGTTGTTACCATGCTGCTGATAGGTGGAGAATTAAATCTGTCGTCCATTCTGGCAGTCGTATTCGTTGTAGTTGTCGCTGTTGTAGATGTTGACATTTGATTTCGTGGATAGTGAGTCGTCTGCAATCTCAAATCCAGCCTCTCTATATTCGCTCCTGCGTTCTGCGACTCTGGCCTTGTCGGTAGTGTTCTTGCGTTAGACCCGTCGAAATTATCTAGGAAGGTCGAATTCCAATCGAACATATTGACTCGACCCGCGCGATTTCGCTCTATTATAGCCAACTTTACTGTTTCTGACAATGAACTATCTCTTTGTATCATTCTATGTAAATCTGTGTCTCTTCTTGATGATGCTATAAATTCTGGATCGCTCGTTTCTAAAAAATCTTCCGCCGTGTAGTCACCGCGCAATCGCCTAGCTAACCTACATACGTTCTCAAGACTTGAAGATCCCTTTCTTAATTCTAATTCTACTAATCTTATATATAATTCATTTGCAGGTAGCGACATCGCCCATTTCTCAGTTACTGCATGAATTTGGTCTTCAAAATGTCCGCCATCTTCTGTCATCTTGGCTCTATTTCGTCTTAATTCTGTAAACGTAGCTTATGAGGCGACTGGCACGTTTTTAGAGGGAATATCCGTCGTTTGATTTTCTTAACCAAAATACGTAATGCAGACTTCCCACCTGGTTATCTCCGCGTTACGCTCTCAGTTCTTTATTCTATTATCAGAGCTAATTATTAGCTATTATTTAAATATCGCACTTAATTTTGCGTACCACGCCGAACTGAGAGGTCTATTTCACGACTCGTTAAACTGACGTGATATTCTCTCCTTCGTTGCTACAGTCTGCGCGTTCGCTCGGAGCTATTATTATTATTTTTAAGAAGGAAAAAAAACAATGACAAAATAATAAAAACAGAAGACCTGACGTCTTGTCAGCTAAGAGAAAAAGAAACCAGAAAAAAAATATTTTTGGATAAAAAAAAAATTAAAAAAAAGGTATTAAGAAAAAGAAAAAAAAAAGAAAAAAAAGGAAAGAAAAAAAAAGAAATTTTTTTCTTTGTTTAAACTTCTAAAAGTTAATGGTCTTTGTCTCTTCGTTGACAATTCTCGTCGTCCCATATAGCTTGGCCGCAGCTCTTTGTATATATATGTGTATATACGCGTGTAGGCTTCTACTGGTGACTACACTGTTTTCGCGCGCTAGGGAGAATTCAAATTCCTTATCCTAGCGTAACGCAATTTATAATAATATAATTAATACACAGTACACTCGTGTCGCTCTCTATTTGTTAATAATTTTAACTACTCGTTGGCACAAAAAGAAAGCGAGCAAACTCTCATTAATCACTCGTTATATCCGAGTGCCAAGACAAAAGCATACGCGTATTGACACGAGTATATTGTGTTATACACACGTTGAGATACGTTTCGATTTTATACAATACCGAAGAGGAAAACAAACTGAGAAACTCAGCGGCATACGCACAGTTCGCCGAACAGAGCTACAACAGTGTATACTTCGGCGTATATACGGCACGAGTCCTCAAGTTCAGCAGCGGTTAATGCTGTCGATATAAACAAGCCGTGTATGTCGACACTCGTTGTTATTCTCGACTTTCCGCCGCTGTCGTGTTATTGCGTATCGTCTCGCTATCATTTAAATTATTACGTTTAATCTTACGACTGGCAATATAAACAACAATACGATGCGCTGAGCAAAGTGTCTCGTCGCTATGCGCGTACACGCCTGTACGCTCTTCGTCGCACTAAAATCTTTTATATGTAAGCGTTTAAATTTGCTGTATAATTTTTAAATTAAACCGCTTTTCCTTTTTAATTTTTCCAAACGTTTGGGCGCCAATATAACGGGATGAACGCGTTGTTATTTATGCGGCGGTCGCGCAGTCATTAGCTGCGTGCAATGCGACCGACGATCCTTGTTATAATCAAGTAGCCGACGGGCGTACTTGTTTGCTCGCGAAGGCGAGCGGTTTGGTATCTCTGCACCTGGTTGCAGAGGCGACGGCTAGTTAGTTTGCACGCACTTTGAGAAGCGAAATGCGTCCCCGCGGAGGCGGCTGGGTCGCTAAAATACGCGAAGCGGCAAGTAAAACGATAATGCATGCAAAGTACGGAAAATAAGCCAAGGCGATAGTTAACGTTACAACACACACTATATTCAGTAAAAGAAGGAGATTTACAGCAGCGTCGCAGCTTATAAGCAACCTGAAAAGCGCGTAAGCCGTGCGGAAAAGCGTAAGCTCGCGACGAGCTCGAGCGAGGTCAGCGAGAGCGCGAAAGCATTGGTGAGTGAGTAAGCGAGAGAAAAAGAGCAGGTACTTACATACTTACAAAGAGTAATCGCAGTAAAGGCACAAGCGGGCACGTGTCGCAGGCAGGAAAACACTGGCTGCAGTTCTCGCGTTGGTATCTCGAAATCACACACAATTAACTCTAGATCCAATGTCCAAGGAGTTGACTCAACGGTAGTCGAAACGTATCTGTTTCGCTAATCGCGTCGCGTTGCTCTCTCTCCCTACCCTACTCACCTCTGGCTCGTCTCCGCTGTCTCTCCTGTACACACATATCTATAACTTAGCCTATAGGAGCATGCTGGGCTAGACGAGGGCTATTGTTCTCGTCACAAGACATACCTTTCGCAAAAACAAAAATATATATACCTTTTTTTCCTCGTTTTGTTCAAAGAACAAATTAACTAAAATTGATATTAATTGATTATTTCTATTAAATTTTGACTTATTGATTTTTTTCCTAATTTGTCTTATTTTTTAATAAGGAATAGATACTATCTTTATCGAAGTTATTTATGCCTTATTCGATGTTGTAACTTGTTCTGTATTTGATTCTAAATCTTTTATTATTTTATCGTATATTTTTCCGTAGTTTTCGCTAGGATACGTTTCAAAACCATTAAAATCTTCCGTTTTTGTATCGATTTCATTCTGTAAATAATAGTTTATTATTGACCTCATAAACTGTGCCGATTTTGAGGCCGGTGGAAGTTTATTTTCGTCTAATGCGATTCGAGCTTTTTTCTCCATACTGAATTTCTGCATTGCTTATTTATTACTTTAAATCTATTATAAAATTGAACACACTTTTACTTTAATTACAAATATTATTTATAATGTATCTAATAACGCAGAAAGAATTTTTCAAACCACAAAATAATTTTGCTAACGTTGTTTTAGTAAAGAATTCGATTTTTACGGTTTTAAACGATCCGAAGCGCCATTTACGGGATTGCTTTTTATTAAATTTTGTATTAAACGGTCAGAACAGTCTCTTCTTTACCGATAGATTAGTTGAATATGACATATATTAGTCAAGTTCCAACACAATATGAATGGGACTAATAAAAAAAATTTTGTAATAAAAATAAGGGTATTTTGTAATCTCTAAAAAAAAAAACTTTTAAAAAAAGTAAAAGGTTAGGCGAGTTTGATTTATTCCGCACATTATTATGCACCTCAATAACATGGTTTAATGATCCATTTAATACATTACTTTTAATGAATCTGTTATTACCTATAAAAATCATAGATAATATAAAAAATGTAATAAAAATGTAATAACCGTAGTTATATTTTAATTCAAATAATTATGTTAATGATAAATAAAAATTTGACAACGAAATTACGGATAAAAAAAGGAATAAAATCAATAACAATGTCAAGTTTATGTTTCCAAATTTTTTTTAATATTACTACAGCAATAAAAAATTGTATTCCATTGTGGGCTGAGCTGGATAGTCGACACAAATTTACAACGAAATTACGGATAAAAAAATTAATGAAATCAATATAAAAGTCAAGTTTATTACAAAATTATTTTAATAATATTGCAAACAAAAAGTATTGTGTTCAATTCTGGGCTGACTCGGATAGTTGATTACAAAACTGAAGATTGATCTAAGATTAGTAAATAAAAACTTGAGTAATATATTGCTAATTGATAAATTATAAACAACTGTTATGATATACTTACTAGATAACTTGCCAGGCCCATTTTTATTTTGTTCATGAATTGTAAAATTACCAGAGTATTACGAATTATTATATCAACTTTCTTAATCTTTTTTAAATGGCAACCACTATTACAATAACTTTCAATTTCTTACCAATTTCCAATATTATAATCTATAATTGTTTGTAACCTACAAAAAATTCTAGTATCTGGCAAGAAAAGATTAACAATATAATTAGACATATCACTATGGTTTCGCTTATCGCAACCAGGACATCTAATTGTTTCGATTAATTAGTTTTTGAGAATATTTTGTAATATAACTGATTTATTACATAGATGTAATCAAAATTCTGACACATCTTGCTGTGCGTGTATTGTAAATTCTTTTCCAGCGAACTCTCTTAAGGGGACAAACCACTTTTGAATCTTCAAAAAATCGAATTTTTTTTATTTCTTTTTTTATTTTTTAGTGTTGCACATTTATCATGGTACTTCATCACTTGTGCTAAGTTATGCTGTTGTTTTTTAAAAGCTTCGTTTGTTTTTTACGGTCTGTCAGAACCTTTTAATTCATCTAAATCCCTCCACGGTTTAAATAATAATAACAAAGCATGATAGTAGGCTTCTGGCTGATTTTCTGGATTGAACTGATAGTGATTTATTAAATAAGGTTTCTTGCGCTTTTTACAATGCAATTCATTTGGTATTTCGTAATAGTCTGCTTTGTAAATTGTTTTTTTCTTTGATATCTCAAACCATTTGGCAAAATCATATAAGCATAATGCATCTAATTCCTTTGGATAATGATTATCAATGAATGAATTATAAAATATATCTGTTGAATCTTCAGAAAGATCTTTAATTTCATTAAAAGGTTTTAGTTTTCTACCCCTTATAATATTAACATTCAACCATTTAATAATTATATCGGGAAACGTACTGTGCAATGAATGTCCTAAAAAAAAATCAGCAGCGTCAATCGATCTATATTCTCTATGTTGTAAGGCACGTACAGCAAAGGCCCACAGACGGTTATATAAAGGTTTGTTTGATTGTATATTTGCAAAATCTAAATTGCTCTTTTCTCCTTTGGTTCCATATTTGCTAACGTATTTCGTCAATAAATAAGATGATTCTCCAATATATTGAGCATCATTATTTCCTTCCCAAATAAGTAAAACACTAGGCATGTAATCAGCAACATTTTGTTCATCTTTTGTCCGAGGTAGATCGTAAAAACGAGATTTGTTTTTTAATTTGTTGCGATTCGCAATAGCAACAGATACGTCTCTTAAAATTATTCTATCAGTTACCGCGCGAGGAAATCCGAAACGGCAAGCACTTACGTACCCAATTTTTGACTGTTTTTTTCGCATACAGTAATTATTGTGTTTGTGTTGTTGATATGCTAAGACGCGACGATGAAGTTCTGGTGAAACCTGTTTATCTGAAATATGACATGTTATATGTTTAAAAATGAACTCTTGTACTTCTTCATTCGAATTTGTACCGTATATTGGAGCATCTTGGATCCAAAATAAGCAATGGTAATGTGATAGTCCTCTACCTTGATATTCACGGACCCAGTAATAGTGGGTAACTTTTCCAATAGGATTTACCTTTGATAGTATATAAGCTAACGTAGCTTTCAATTTATTTTGAAAATATCTAGCTGTTGATACTGGATCTGCAGCTATTAATTGTAAAATAGAACTATTATTAGTCCACCCATTTACTTGTTTTATGTATTCCGCTAGTGCAGGCCACATCCATTCCCCAGGGCTTAAAGTAATAAAAAAAGTAGCAGGCCCATACTCGCGTGCCATAAAACTCCATTCATTACGAACTTTTTTCCAATATGATTCAGTTCCAGGTAAACGAGAAAAAATTGTGTCCAGATTAGCATCTAGCTTACCTTTATTTAACATATTCAGAAATTCTTTAACGGTGAAATTATACTTCGGATTTATTAATGCCAACATGCTGAAAGAAACCCTAACTTAAGAGATTTTGATCATTTTAAGAGTAGATTAGCATCAAAACATTCACAATTCAGATTAAACATTCAATATCTGTATTTTTCATTATACAATAATACAATGAGACAAATAAATGCTGGAATATTTCAGCATGTTGGCCCTACTTTCCATAAGGATATAAATCAGGAAAGTATTTGAGATCTAAATTTTTGCCTCTATTATCTAAAGCATTAGCAGACTCTTGCAACATTTGGTACAACGCTGTATCTGATTCATTCTTTTTTTTTGTCATGTAAGGGATAAATAGTGTAATGTTCATAAAAAGGATCAATTTGAGATCTTTTAGTTAATAAGGGACGTACTACTGGTTCATTCTGTACAAAGTTTCTCTTAGCTATACATTCTTCAGCTGGTTCTTCATGATTTATTTCATATTCCAATTGCGCGTGTAATTTATCTAATAACATTTGTGGACTAGATGGAAGTTCAATTTTTTCATAAATAGTATTATTTTGTTTAAGCTAATGCAAAGCTTTTCATGCTTTCTTTATATCAATATAATCTTCCCAAACTTTATTGGGTGAGTCCGTATCAGAATGTATAGAACGTATAGTTCATGATCTACATTTATCGGGTCAGTTTCAAGACATATCTTTTTCAAAGTCTCTTCCAATGGTAAGGGTAAATGAAATGTTCTACCAACAACTTTATCAATTTTTACATAATTAGGAATATTTTTATTCATAACTGTATTCATCTTTGTAATTGTTTGAAAAGCCTTAGCTCTTTGTATTAAAATTTTTTCTATCATATTAATACTTTGAATTTCATCTGGAACTTCTTTCACAAAAAGGTCATTTAAAACGCAATTTGATGGCATAATATTTTTTTTTTAATTTTTTAAACATGGTTTATAAATGTAAGATTCTGTACAAGATGTAGAATCTCGATATTCTTTAATTTTTTGTAAAAGACTTTTATATTTTATACCAAGTATTTCAAAAGCAATATTATTATTATTAATAATACTCTCGTCAAACATTTGAATGTCTCGCGCACAAAATAATCTTTCACATGAAATACAAGGAATCGTAGGTGGATCTGTAACTATTTTCGTGTATTCTTTGATGCCAAAGCAAAATTTTTGTTTTAATTCCGATATATTCAAACTTACCTGATTCAAATTTTTGTAGCTTTTGATGGGAACATCACACTTTTTGGATTTTTGTATAATATCTCTTAAAAACACAGTATCTGCATCAGACAATGCATTTCCTATATTTAAAATAATTGTTAATGAATGTTTTAATTCATAAAGTAATCTTTTGATTGTTCGCAAATAAGGGTAATGCGATGATAAAACTTGTAATTTTAAACATTTTGAACTACATAATAGCGGTTGATCGTAGCAAATACTTGGATGACCAAGTTTATCAATATCATGGGATTGAGCCGAACATAGATCAATTGATAATAGAAACTTGTAAGCACTTCTACAACTCATTTTAAGAATCTCCGAAAAAAAGTTTGAGTTCAGTTTGTATATCGACATCAATAGTTTTACAATAACCATTGCATTCCCATACTTTACTCTTTTTACTGGTTTCTTTAATAAGTGGTAAAATATTTGTGCTTTATCCTTTTTCTTTTATCATCATTCTGTTATCGATATTAAAATTATTAAATAAATTGAGCCAAAAATCATATGCAGCACTTGAAAAATATGGTTCTGACAAGGAGGTATGTTTAGGAATACCACATAAAGCAGTTAATGCACAATCTACATTCTTCATAATAGATATATCGCCTAAACGAGTCAACGATAATTCAATTTTATTTTGTAGAGTTCTTAATACTTTTTTGTTTCATTTATGTAATTATCTCGTACATAAATAGAAGTTGATACTAAATTTTCATCTTGTAATTTGAGTTGTGATGAAGAAACTGAAGAATCTAATTTTATGATGATTTCAGTTATACATTTTTTAGACTTCTTTATCAATTGATTCGTAGTATCCTTTATCACATTGATCGCGTTGTATTTTTTTTTATTTTGTTTGCCATTGAAATTTTGTCTTTATTCTTGTTGTACTGCAACTTGCGTTTATGTAGTATTTCATTTTTTTTTGACATGTAATACCTTTTTTTATTGCATAATATCTCTTTCTTGTGAGTTTGGTAATACTTTTTATTTTTCACACTTTTTTGACTACTGGAAGTAGAATAAATATCACATTTTTTATTGCATTCAATTTTTTCTCTTTCTAACATTTTTTGAGAATCAATTTCGTTTTTATAGTAATTATACTTATTAATACTTAGCGGTAAACTCGATGAAGTATATTCTTCATTAGTAAGACAAGATTTTACGTCATTTTCTGTGACTTTAAATAATTTGTCTTCTTTATTATTGTTAATTATTTTGGGAGGTGTGAATTCTTCACCTAAATTTTTATTTTTCATTATGTAAAATTTCTGATCTTTTCTTTTGACGTTTTTCTTTTTGATTTTGTAAAATCTTTTCTTTATTTTTTTCATAATATCTCTTTTTTTTCTCATGCTCGAGACTATGTATATATAGTTTTTTATCACAGTCTATAGAAACTTCATCCATATTTTGATTGATTGGACGTGTCCTATTTTACAGAGTATTTCTTAAAGCTAGTGTTGAATTTCGTGTTTTGGTTATGTGACTAATTGGATGAAATTGTGAACAATAAAAAAAATAAATATTATTAACCCTTTGAGGGGCACATTTTTGTGTTTGACTTTTTGTAAATATCAAAGTGGCTTTGTAGGTTTTTAGGGTCACTGATTACGAATCCGGTGTCAGAATCTCAAAATTCAAGATGGCGGATCCAATATGGCGACTGTTTTAGGTTAGAATAGCGATTTTCTGAGAGATATCATTCAAAATGTGTTTACATGGGTTTTTGGGGCCAGTGATTGGGGATACAGTCTCAGAAAACATAAATTCGAAATAGCTGACTCAATAATGAGGATTTTGACCTCAAATAACTGAATCAATAATCATTTGCTCCATTTTTTGTCATTTTTTACAATTATTTTAAATTTTTTTGTCATTTTTTAGTTATTTATTTTTATTTTTATTTTTTATTTATTTTTTTTTTCATTTTATTTTATTTTTTTTTTCATTTTTTATTTTTTATTTTTTAGTTATTTATTTATTTACTTTTTTTATTTTTTTTTTATTTTATTTTATTTTTTTTTCATTTTTTATGTTTTATTTTTTAGTTATTTTAAATTTTTTTCAACATTTTCTTAATTTTTCTTATTTTTTCAACCTTTAGTTATTCATTCTCTACTATGCATATTTCATAATATAACCTGCATTACTGATGAAATTTTTGAAAACAATTTGGATCATCTTTTATGCATAACCCAACGTTGCACTTTATGCAATAAAATGGTGTCAACTGTGGTTTCTGCTTGGTACTACAGTAAGCACACCTCGCACGTTGTTCTCGTCTAGCTGGCAAGTGAAGAGCATGCTCAGTCCTCATAGAGTCAGTGACTTTCAAATTTTTTTTAGGGTTCAATTGAGGTGACGAAGATGGACGGCCTTTCTTTACACGTTCAGGTAGCCCAATCGACTACAGACAACCGAAAATTTCTCAGCTTCATTTTTGATTGAGAGAAAAGTTGGCAGTAAATAATAAAGGCATTGACTAAAGTGACATCAAGTAAATGCCACAAAATACGATGCCACCATTTTTTACTCTTTCTATTGATCTCATAGTATGATTTGAGCATGTCCGCTTTATCAACACAGCCCATATAAAGATTATAATCTTTTGCCATTTGTGGGCAGTTCACTTCTTTCAAAGTACCATCCTTCTGCCTTCTATTTGTTTGAGAAATGATAGAAGGATCGTGGGCATTCGATAAAAAATGTACAGGTTTCTTATCATTCCACTTCAACCAACTGATACCTTTGTATGAAGTGCGATATTCACTATCACCAGCTGACATGTCTTTATCTTTCTTCTGATTCTTCGGGAGATCTTTTCTATCTTTTCTTACAGTTCCACATGCTAGTATTCCTGAAGATTTTAGGTCTAGCATCAATTGAATAGTTGTAAAAAAATTGTCAAAATAGATGAAATAGTTTTTGTGTTCTAAATCTCGACTAAGATCTTTGACAACCCTCTCACCAAGAAATTTTTCAGGCTTACCATTGACTTTTCCTGTGTAAATCTGGAATTCACATACGAACCCAAATTGGTCTGCTCTAACCCAAACCTTATAGCCCCGCTTGATAGGCTTCATTGGTAGATATAGTTTCAGAGAAGATCTACCTTTGAATCTTATCATACTTTCATCAATTGATTGATATCTAGTTGGGTCATAAAAGTTTTTGAAGTTTTCGGTAAGAGTTTCTAGTAAAGGCCTAACTTTGTATAATTTATCATAGGCAGCGTTATCTCTTCCTGGTTCTTGGGAGTTATCGTTCAAATGTAGATTGGATAGTAAAAAGGAAAATCTCTTCACAGTCATGACTGAAGAGATATATGGATCATTCATTTGAATATTACTCGACCAATAGTCTCGATATGATGGTGATCGTTTCAATCCCATAAGAATGTTCAAGCCTAAAAATTGTTTCAACTCTTTTTTGGTGATGGTGCTGTAACTTGATTTTGTCTGGTTACAATAAAGATTTGATTGATCAACTATTTTATCAATAAATCCTTCAGACAATAGACATAAAAATACATCTCCCGGAGTTGCCGCATCATCAGGGATATTCTTTGGTCCTACGTGTTCTTCAAAATGAAACTCCAAGCGTGATCTCGCTTTTTTCTCCCAAATTCCGTCCATTTCTTCAAGCCTAGTAAACAAGGGAGTATCATCTTCTTCGTCAGTGTCATTATGAGAATCAGAACCCAGATGAGCTTCAACATCGAGCATCTCAGATGGTTCTTCTGCCAGATTAGATTCAGGGTCATATTCATCCTCACTATCTTCAAGAATTTCTGATTCAACATCGCTCAGTATATCTTCATACTCTACTATTTCACTCATGATGAAAGAAATAGTTCCTTTCGGTCAGTTCGAATGAATGAAAACCGCAGAAAACACAAAATCGACTTACTCTGATGAATTTAAGATAATTTTTTTATTGCCAAAAAGATTGTTTGATTTGTAAGAGAGAGATAGAGTATTAGCGTCAACCTCTATAAAGTAGAGGTTTTCCAGTTTGATTGTAGAAAATTCACTGCCTATTTCTGAAAGACAAGACAACACATCTAACGTTTTCAATTGGTGAGATGATGATAGCTCTTGATGTTACAAGCTTTGAAAAATATTCCAGGAATATGAAAAAATTCTTATTCTGACATTCATCATCATTTGCCAATATGTATACGGAATGAGTCTATCATGAAAACTATCAGCAGTGAGAAGAAGAGCATAAGCAGTGAGATGAATCACGCATGAATGTTTATTCCTCCAAAGTCATGTATTCATATAGATGAGAATGGAATATATATATCACTAGTTTGATCACGCAATCTTGAATGATCAAGCTATTAGTATATTATTCACAATAATACATCTACTCTATGAAATGAGGTCGATTTTGTGATCAATAATACTAAACATTATTACGAGCTCAATTTTTTTTTCAAAAGTAGTAAGATAAAGAAATTTTTGAGGTTATGATGCGACCTACAGAATCTAGAATCATAGGATTTGACTAATCTAAGGTAAGCTTTAGTATCAATCATCTCTAAAAATTGCTATACATCTCATCCTTAGTAGATTTTTCAATAAATTGAAATCCTAACCTAAAATAGTCGTCATATTAGATCCGCCATCTTGAATTTTGAGATTCTGACACCGGATTTGTAATCAGCGACCCCTAAAACCCTTACACACAAATTTTCATGCGATTATCTTGAAAACTCTTTCCAGGGCCGAATTTATTCGAAAAAAATGCAAATTTTTCATATATAATAGTTTATAAACAATTGAATAAATAAATTTTCGAAGTTTTCGTCGAGCCAATATCAAATCCAAGTATTAATGATGATGTAGGAATTTATTGCAGAGCAATTGAGTTGAAAACGGTCTTCGTATAAATAAAAAACTAAAAATATTCTGGTGTATCATATATGATACACCGCCCCTTAAAGGGTTAAAACATGAAAAATGTTCTATTGCTCTTTTCTCAAACATTTTTAATAAATGTTTACGCATTTCACTTTGATTATATACCATAACCTCAGATCTATAACCAAATAAAAGTGTCACAGCAAATGCTATAGAATAAACACCACAATCTGTAGCATTCATTTGGAACTGAACTGTTTTAAACACAGTTGGTTTTCTATGTTCGCCAAAACAATAAGGGTGTAGCTTTTCTAAAACATGAATAAAGTCGTTTTGTAATTTTGTATTATTCATTGAATCGTACACAAATAAAGTATTGGTATCGTAATATGTACATATGAAATGTCCAACTGTAAAACTACGTTGAAATGAAATTTGTATGTTTTTATTATGTTCATGTATTTGTGAAATTTTAGAAATATTTTGTAAATATAAAGTTGAGCATGGTTTGTATACAGAAGTTTGTTGTAACATTTTATGAAAATAATCTATGTGTTCATCATTAAGACAATCATTATTGATAATAATATCTTTATTGTACAATTTTCTGGGCGGCAAATCTGTAGGGATGGGTAAAATATTACATGGAAAATGTGCTATGTATTTGTTAACGAGCAAGTCTAATAAATGTGGCCGCATCATAAGATTGTTATATCGAACAAGATCAGGTTTCATTTCGCATTTATTATGCGATAAAGTAATTGCGAAAGCTATGGCAAAAACTCCACAGTCTCTCTTATTCGTTTGTTGTTGAAATTACTTTGAGTAAATGGTTGTTAATGATATAAAATAATCAATGTCTGAATCTCCTAGCATATCCCCTATAACACGCCTTCGACCGAATTCCGTAAAATTTTCCAAACTGTCACTTTCCATTTTATAATTTCTATGATCATACAATATAATATTCAAATAACTTGAATATACTCAATGCTATACAATAATATTAATAATTTTTTTTTTTTTTTTTTTTTTTTTTTTTTTTTATAGAGGGGGGGAAGCGCTTGATTGCCAACCTGGATAAACCAGAGTGTGGGACTCCTGCTACGCAGACTACCCACTAAACCCACCTCCTCAGTGCATGCCTCCCAGCCTAGAGCCGCAGCAACGCTGCGACTCCAGGCCGACAAAGATCCACCGTGGAGACCCCTCTTCACCTGACCTTAGTCCACCCCGGCACTTACCGTTAGGAATACTTCGGGGTGGGGTCAGCAACACGCCTCGCGGCACCCTCCATTTTCAGCCTCTTATTTACTGGACGTCGGTCCGCTTTTGTCGAAGGACTGCTTCAACGTAGCAGGCCACCTTCGTCCAGTTTTCCTCCCGAGCCAGCACGTGGGGGACGATGCCGTCTGGAGTGAACCAGTCGACATCTTCCCCAAGGCCGGATCGTTTAGCGCTCCACCGTACGCACGTAAAAAACGTGTGCAGGGCGTCGCCTTTGGGGGAGGCGCAGTAGAGACAGTTTCGTCCCTTTGCTCTCCCCATTCTATGCAGGAACGTGCGAAAGTATCCATGTCCGGTCAGTAGCTGGGTAAGGTAAAAGTTCACCTCTCCATGCTTACGTTCCAGTCATGGGGACAGCTGGGTAATAAGCCGTGCCGTCCATCTTTCGCGCGTTTCCTGCTCCCACCTAAACTGCCAAGAGTGCAGCGTCTGCTCTCTGGCTGTCTTCTTGGCTTTCACTCGTCCCAGGACTTCTTTGTTCTGGTGGACGAACTTCTTCTCTTGGGCGAGAAGGTCAATGGGTATGACCCCTGCTACTACCAGCGCTGCCTGTTCCGAGACCGTGCGGTAGGAGCTGGCTACGCGTAATGCGCATCTCCTCTGGACCGCCGCAAGGCGCTTGCGATATATGTTATGTCGCAGCGCATCGGCCCAGATCTCTGCACCGTAGAGCATTATTGACTCGGCAGTTCGAAGTAACAGGCGTCTCACGCAGGGTCGCGGCCCGTTAATGTTGGCCATAACCCTGCTCAGAGTCGCCGTCACCCCGGCCGCCTTGCGGATATTTTCCCCGAAGGTGAGCTTTGTGTCAAGCATCACCCCCAGGTACTTTACGGCTGCTCTAGAGTGCACCGTAGTCTCTCCCACCGTGAACGCCATTTCCTTGGAGATGCGCTTCTTGGTCAGTAACACGATCTCGGTCTTGGCCTCTGCCAGTTGTAGGCCCGCATTGGCCATCCAGCGGCGCACGCGGCACATGACCTGGTCGAGTCGCGTCTGTGCTATTTCCACATTGCGTGCAATTATGGTAACAGCGACGTCATCCGCGTACCCGACCAAGAAGCAGCCCTCTGGCATCTCCAGCCTTGAGAGCCCGTCGTAGGATATGTTCCATAGATCGGGTCCCAGGATGGAGCCCTGAGCCGCTCCTGCGGTCAGTTCTCGCCGTCTTCGACCCTCCGAGGTATCGTACAGGATAAAGCGATCCTTCAGGTAGTCTCCGATAGTTTGGAGAAGGTACTTTGGTACCTGGAAGTCACGCCCCATAGCCTGTAGCACGTCGGACCACCGCAACGAGTTGAAGACGTTTTTGACGTCTAACGTCACCAGGAGACAGATCGGGCGGGAAAAATGATTCCCGTGTTCCGTGCTCCTGGCCGCCTCCACAACCTCCTGGACTGCCTCGATGGTAGACTTTCCTCTCCGAAAGCCGTGCTGGTTTACAGAGAGGTCACCGGCTGCTCGCAATGCAGCGTGCAACCGGGGTCTTATGAGATTCTCCAGGAGTTTACCCGGAGTGTCCAACATGCACAGAGGTCTATACGACGATGCCGCGCCTTTTGGGCACTTGCCCTTACTTATCAACACCAGTCTCGCCTCCTTCCAGCAGGAATAAAATATCCGCGCCTGGAGGCAGGTGTTGTACATGAAAAGCAAGAGCTCGGGATGGCTCTTCGCTACTTCTTTCAGTACCTCGGTCGGTAACCCATCTGGTCCTGGCGCCTTCTTATTTTTCATCGATTTCACCGCTGAGTCGAGCTCCGCCCGTGTAAAGGGAGGAATCTCGATCTCAAGCGGTGCCCGCGGGTCATCCGGTCCTTGCGGATGTTCTGGAAAAAGGGTACGGACGATTTCGTCCATAGTCGTTGCGCTGATAGGGACATCCTTGGCGAACGCCCCCACTTTGCGCATGACTATCTTGTAGCCCTTTCCCCAGGGATCGTTGTTAAGATCCTCCCGCAGGTCTTCGATGCACCTCTTTTTGGTGGCCAGTATTGCCCGACCGAGGCACTTTCTCGCCGCTTGATTCTGGATGGCCCTCGAGGCGGAGTTCGGATCCTGCCTCTTTCGTGCCCTCTTGACTTGGCATCGTAATCGAAGGCACGTCCGACGCAGTTCCGCTATCTCGTTCGTCCACCAATATGCAGGGCGTCTCCCGCCTGCGACCTTCTTGATAGGTACCGCCTCTTTGCAGGCTCGCTGGATCAGGCGCATGATCGCGCTCACCACCAGGTCAGCCCGCTCGGTGACGCTAACCCCGTCTGGTATCTCAACCAAAGTTCGCTGACCACGTTCTAGGGCCGAAGATAGCTTCTCGGTGTCCATCTTCTCGACGTTCCACCTGCGAGTGTGGCTCCGTGGAGCCTCCTCGACTGGCTCGTTCCCACGTACGCGGAACGTGATGAACTGGTGATCGCTGGCTGTATAGTCTTCGATCACCTGCCAGTCCCGCACGTGTGCGGCCAAGCGTTCTGAAGCGAACGAAACGTTGATGATGGTCTCCCTGCATCCGGGTCTCCTGAAGGTTGACGTGGAGCCGGTGTTAAGTACCACCAGTCCCAGTCGGGACACCATGTCCATGACTCGTCTTCCCCTGGAGTCCGGATGAGGTTCGCCCCACTCGAGAGCTTTGGCGTTGAAATCTCCGGCCACTATCAGCTCCCCCTCCATTTCTCTGACAGCGTCTTCGAGAGCGTCCAGTTTTTCCTGGAATCGCCCTATCTCCTCGTTCGGTGTGAGGTAGCAGCTAACGTAAGTCACGTCGCCGCTTCTCACCCAAACGAAGCCGCTGCTGGATCCATGGCACACCGCTCGGAAGCGGTGTAGATTGCAGATCCATATAGCGGCGGTACCCAGGCTGTCGCTGTGCCATGCATCCCCTTCTTTGTCTCGGTACTGTTCGCTGACCAGGACTAGGTCGGCGTCTTTTTCGAGTCAGATCTGGGTGAGCAGGTCTTGAGCCGTCCTGCTTCTCCGTAGATTTGCCTGGAGAACCTTAGCCATTTCGGTAGGTTCTCTTCAGAGCTTCCCGAAAAGCCCTGCACTCATTTGATGCGGCGTTATGCTTTAATGCGTCGCCAGATCCTCCTGCATCGGCGCAGAGGTAGCACTAGGCATCGGCCGTGCAATCTGCAGCTTTGTGCTGCTGTCCTCCGCACCGATAGCAGCACGTGCTGCGGTCGGGGCCTTTGCAGGTCGAACTCAGGTGCCCGAAACCCAGGCACCTGTAACAGCGCTCGACAACTTGTCGTCGTCGAACTCTGCAGTTGACCCCAACGACCTCCGTAACGGTGACGATAGCCATTCGCTGCTCGGCCCTATTGGGCTCAGTCAGTCTCACGCTGAAGAGCACCTGCGATGTCAGCGCCGTGACCGCTGCGCTGACCTCTTGGATCGTTGCGCAGCAGTCTATGTCTCTGATCTCCATCTTGACTCTGGGGATCAGTGAGCATAGGCTTGCCGCTTCTCCTACGGCGCCCTTTAGAGCGGTAGCGAGCCTGTTGTTGCTCTCTACAGTGCTTTTCAGCTCTATTAGGACGTGCCCCGTCCTGGTGCGGCGGATGCTTTTGATTTCCGCTGCATGGTCAGACGGGTTAACCTTTGCTTTGATTCCGCCCAGAATCTCTGCGTAGGTCTTCCCGTCCGATGGCTTTAGGACGATGGCCTCGGTCATTGGTCTTCTTTTGACCTTGGCTTCTGTTTTTGGGGCCGTCCGTTTCTTCTCCTCTTTCGAGGAGGATTTGGCGTCTTCGCTCTTCTTTTTTTTCTTCTTTTTCTTCTTCTTCTTCTCCACCTTTTTCCACTCTTCTTTGGGCGGATCAGTTGGAGCCGACGTCGTGTCTTCCTTCCGTTTCGTTACTTCTTCTTTCTTTTTTTTTTTGACACTCTCCTTTTTGGGCTGTCAGTGGGAGAAACGGAGCTTGGCCGTTTCCCCGGCTTCGTTGCCTGAGGTGTCAAAGGTGTCCTTGTGTGGGCCACCTTCACTTTTTCTGCCAGGGTTCTCCTGGCCTTTAGAGCACCGATCTGGACGTTATCAAGCTGCTCAAAGTGGCCTTGCAGCTTGGGTAGACCCTTCTTGACCGTCTTGCTGATGTTTGGTTGCCTTTTGAGGGCTTCCGTCATCTCGGCGATCAGGGTCTTGATGCTCTCAAAGATGGTGGAGCACTTCGTCTCTGTCATGGACTGTTCTTGTCGCAGAACGGGACACTCCATATCAGTGGCGTTGCCTGACCCAGGTTTTGCCCCCTGAGTGCCTTGCGACTCTGACATGCTCGACAATGTTGACATAGTTGACGCAGTTCAAGTTACTGACATAACCGTTGACAACATTGACGAACCTTTCATTATTAATTATTTACCCCATTGGGAGTCGAACGCCCTATAGTTCCACCTCGAGCCGGGTACGCGTGGGTCGAGGGCGCATACGGGGCCTTCCGCTTTGCAACATGGGTGCGTTGGACCCGTGGGTGTCGGTTGGGACGTCACTCCCTTCCTTCACCACTCGGCTGACCCACCCGATAAGGCAATTCGCCTACTCGATTAGGCTACTAACCTCACCGGCCAGAGACAGCTTCCCCGGAGCACCTACGCAGCGGCGTGGGTGGGCGCTGCTTGGCAGCAACGCCCATTTTTCCAGGTATCCATAAAGGATTTTAACCCGCCCATAACTCCGCTACGACAAATGACGCTAGTCTGCAGTGTTAACAGTGCAGTATACCTAGAATATGCTACACTTCTGAGGTCAGCCCCTACGCACTCCGTGACCAACCTCAGTGCAACGCGAGAATCCAGCATGAGTTATCTAGGAGACTACACTGGACCCCCCACCGCTGCCAGGTGGGAACCCGACCTTAGTTATTTAGGTACGTTAAGAACGGGCTCCACCTACAACCGTGTGGTGTGATGTCTGTAAGTGCTTTCGTTTCGTGAGTGTTAAATGGTGTAGCGTCCCTCTGGTGCCCCCCAGCGATATGGAGCACGAGAGTGTCCGCCTTCGCCACGCTCACCCGACTTTCACTCCTGTCGACTGGGACCCGGTATTGAGATGCGTCTCGCCCGGTATCCCCATATGGTACCATCAGAGACTATGAGCCGTTTATAGGATCGTTCTCATCCTTCCGCCAGAGAGAAAGCTGCTCCGATGCAGCCGATTTGTAGTCGTCTAGTGCGTACGGCTTTATCAGGGTAGTAGACCTTAGTAGTTGAGGTCAACCCGTCGAGCCTTCCTCCATCCGCTTGGTCTAGCGAGCAGGCTCAGGGCCAGGTGTTCTCCTCGCCCTTTGCCATACAAGCGCGACTTCCACCTCTGTCGACAGGGACCGGGGCAGATTGGAGGTAGATTGCACCGTTCCGCGCCCAGTATTCCCATGTGGCACCATCAGAGATGCCAATCCGTTCACAGGATCCCTCTCGTCCTTCTACAATCGGCTCCATCGGTGCAGCTCTCCATCAAGCAGTGGTGCGTGCAGCGTTATCAGGGTAGCAGACCTTAGCAGAATGTATACCAAGGTCCACCCGTCTAGCCTTCCTCCATTCGTTTGGTCTGGCAAGCCAGGTCAGGCACTCACCTCACTCCGATTCACGGGTTGACTCGAGTTCATTGTGTCAGTGTGGTGTGTGTTAGTGTAGTGCTTGTTTGTTCAGTGTGCGCCCTCCTCCTCCTCCCATGGGAGCTACCCATTTGAGTTCCGGGCTTGGGACCGGCGTAGCGGAGTTAATAATATTAATAATAATAATAATAATAATAATACAAAATAATAATATTAATAATAATAATAATAATAATAAAAAATAATAATATTAATAATAATAATAATAATAATAATAATAAATAATAATATTAATAATAATAATAAATAATAATACTTTAAAGAAGTTAAGGCTAATTCAAAATCAAATCTTTGGCAAAATTTATTTTAATACTTTGTTAGTTATGATTGGTAATAATTTTTTGTACTATAGGCTTTAATTATAAAAAGATCACATTCCTTTAGAGTTAAATTTGGAATTTACTTTTTCTGATTGATAATAGCTATAATTATGGCTGTTTGTGGTAATTAGTGGCTATACGACTTTGGCTGTTTAATATTGAGAAAAAGGCTATGGCTTTTGCTGTTTACGGCAGATAAAAGCTGTGGCTATGGCTATTTATGGCTCATGCATGGCTGTTTGTGGCTGTTTATGGCTAGTAATGGATGTGGATTTATTCGGTATAGTTTTCAAAGGATTGATTATCAGTGTAAGTTTAAATTTAATTTTAATTATATTATAATAGGTAAAAGACAACTGAAGGTACAAAAGTAAATTATATATAAGTTTTGTTTTACTATATTATTATAACAGTTACAGATAATTCTTCAAAATACAGGAACACAATATCAAGTTGTGATGATGAAATATATTAATTTTAATATACTAATAATTGCATTCAATATATAATTAATCACACATAGCAACGTAGAATTTTAAAATTGAAACATTTATTTCAATAAGTCTTACATGATGTTATCGTGACAGTGGTATTTAGTTTTAGTGGAAAGTAAAACCCCTGAAATGAGAAAAAAAGTCATGTAAAAATATATAATTAAAAACATTCATATAAATGAAAATATATTACCCTACTCACAACTTTTACACAGTAATTTAAAGCAAACGTGTTGTTTCTTGAAATCCAAATTGAATGGTTGAAATCTGCTGTAAAAGAAAATACAAAAATCATAAATAAACTTTGTTTTAAAATATATAGTATACTATATAAAAGATATTCTATTTATTAAAGGTAAAAACGTTCTCTTTAAGAGGACCAAACACTTTAAAATTTGTAAAAAATCTATTTTCATATTTCATATTTTTATAGAGGATTGTGATATTTTTATTGCATATATAATATATTAAATATTTTATATATACTTTATTTAAAAAAACGAAAACATTCTATCATTTGTCGGAAAGTGAAATCTCTAAAATACGGAATGATCATGTAAACAGATGTTTCACTCTTCTTAAGAGTGCACCATAATAGTATCTGAATTAGTTATAATCAAGTATGTATACGAATAACAAATTTTATCAATAATCTTTATAAATAGTTGATTTTCCTTAAATTTGGATGTTATTGATTTCAGCTATGACGCATATTCCGTCAATGCCTCGGAATTTGCGCGCTGCATTCTGACAGACTTTAACATACTTTGTTGGGGTGTCGAGCAATTACTTGGGTGTAAATATGATACATAAATTTAGAACTGTGTATTACTCTGTGCATAATATATTTACTTATGTGCTTAATATATTTACATCTAGTGAGTTTGTATACATCATTATATAGATAAATTATAAAATATTAACTTTATTTGGGCGCCAGCTACAGTTGTAGCACGAATACAAGTGAATAACCCGGAGGCTCGAATCCGGACAAGGTTTACTTCGCGCGCGGTATCACACACAATGATTAAGTATAACTTACAATTCGCACGATGCTGTCCCTTTTCGAACGTGGCTTGTTGGCTCTCGGTGTATGGCACAAGGTTTCGATATTAACTGTGTATATGATGCTGTCGAGGGTGTCGAGTGCGAAGTGTAGACGAGCGCTTCGAATGCTATTCCAGAACAGAGTTGTTGAATGCGAAGTTAGCGAAGTAATGGGGATTCGGCAGCGGCGAGGTTCGACTGCGTAGTTTTCATAACAGCCGTCGAGATGCTGAGAGGGCCAGTCACGTGACGGGAAAGGGACTGTAGGTATGGGAGTGAGAGAGAGCGAACGAGAGCGGGCATGCTGCTACAGCATGACCTACGACATGTAGTGCGGTGCGTGTGTACCGGTGCGGCTTCCTCCTGGTCCAGTGGAAATACGACCAGTCAGCTGTTCCTGTTGCGAGTGCTGTGAGTTGACCGTCCCATCTTCTTCTCGACGTTCCTGGACACAGTGAGCGAGGATGCTGGTGGAACTTGTGATCTGATAAGTACATACATAGGTTATGATACCTATGTATGTTGACTGTACGCCTCTGACAGTTTCTGTGTAGTGACTATTTTGCTTCTAGGATGTCTGGTGCATGCTGTTCTCTTCTCCTGTCAGGACGTCCAGTGAAGCAACATACTTCGGTGGTGACTCCTTGAGCGATAGCAGGTACGTTTAATTCCTTATGTTCATCGTAGTGAGTCTGTACTAATGTTCTCTTCTTTACAGGAACTGCCTAGGAGTCGACGTAAGTCAGTCTGTGTCGTTGCACTGCACTAACTATTTCTCTCTCTTCTGATGAGTTACTAATATCTTTTTCTATTTACAGGGGACTAGGTTGGATTGTGACTGGCCTCCCAACACCTCAACGCCTGCCAGGGCATTGAAGAAGGTAGGTATAAGGGGGATATGGGTAGAGCGTAGGGTAGCATGTGAGGGGATAGGGTAGCTTAGGTGGATATATTTTAGTTAGGTAGGATTTAGCATGTGAGGGGTCAGGTGTTGGGGGGGTTTTGACGCATTGGCTGCATAGAGCCTTTCCTCAATCTATGCACTCTGTTCACTAGTTAGGTTTTTCTATCTCAGCATGAGCAGGACTGGTGATTGCACCATCGCATCCTGCTCTGCTATGTAACACACACAAAGTGTGGCGTTACAAACTGCCCCTCCCTAAACCGGACACACTACGCGGGGACGGTTTACTGAAGGATTACAAAAAAATTCGATTATTATTTTCTAGATAATTATCCATAATTATGCTTTATATCTATTTCGAATACATAATACAACGTAGTACGCGGACAAGTCGTAGTTGTCTTAAAACTATGCCTATTCTGTAGTAACGCAATTCGTACAATGTTTGCCTATTCTATCTTAATAATTATTTCCGCATATATCTGAGAAAAAAAAAGTACAATACTACTTTCGATTTATATTACAAACTTCTCTTATTTTTCATTATCGCAGCACTTCCTGGTTTCGCTGGTGTTCCTATGGCTGGACTCTTTTGCTTTCTCTGTCGAATTTTTGGCCCATCTTCCTTCATTGGAGGTCTTGGACGCAACAATCTTAAGTCTATTGGCATCTGAAATTCTTAAATCTATTACAAAAATACAAAATCCTATTCGTAACAATTTTTTTTTATGTGAAACTAAAATAATGCAAATAGCAAGTGACACTTAATATTGTGTGAAAATTTTCTTAAATGTCTACGACTCGTACACGGAGTATTTTAATACATCTCTCCCCCCGTGCGGCATTTCAGAAAATTTTAGCTATTCCTGCGTAGACGTAAGCGATTTACTTGCTATGTGTGTGGCTTATAATTTTAATTATATACAGTTTTTACAATAGGTGCTAAACCAAAAGTTAGCGTTTTGGTTGACTCGAGTAAGATGCCGAAATCTAAAGAATGTATTACAATGAGCGATGGGTAGTATTATCATGGTGCTCGGTATTGGTGTGGTTTATTATTGCAATAATCGGTACGGGAGGTATTTTTCGATACGGTATGGGTGGATCATATTTTCCTTTAGACGATAGAGCGATAATTATGCGATATGGGAGGGATTTTTGTGGTATTCGGTACGGGTGGGTTATCTTCTTTTGGTGGTACAACGATAATTATGCGATATGGGAGGGATTTTTGAGGTATACGGTATGGGTAGGTTACGTCTTTTGGACGGTAGAGCGATAATTATGCGATATGGGAGGAATTTTTGTGGTATACGGTATGGGTGGATTATATTTTCCTTTTGGACGGTAGAACGATAATTATGCGATATGGGAGGGATTTTTGTGGTATACGCTATAGGTGGGTTATTTCCTTTTGGGACGGTAGAGCGATAATTATGCGATATGGGAGGGATTGTTGTAGAATGCGGTATGGGTGGGTTATTTCTTTTTGGAACGGTAGAGCGATAATTATGCGATATGGGAGTGATTTTTGTAGTATGCGGTATGGGTGGGTTATTTCCTTTTGGAACGGTAGAGCGATACGGGTATTTACTGGGGTGACGGTTGACGTGGGGAACCGAGGTAGACTGATGCTCCCTGCATCACGATCATCACCGGTTGTATGGCCTCTCCATGAACCCCTTGTTGATCGTAAATTTCGTGCGTTGATGCCGGTGGTTGAGTACTATTCGATGATCTAGATTGCCGAGATTCTGGACGTATCCTTAATGCTGTTCCATCCTCTCCCGTCCGTGGAGTTGGGGGAGGTTTGGAACATGTCAAGCACGTTCTGGTATCGGATCCACGCTGGCCACACTTGTAACAGAACCGAGACTTCGGTTGTGTACATCTCGAGTACCGATGGTCTGTTCCTCCGCAGTTCCAACACTTGTCTTCCCCAGTTTGGGTCAAGAATGGGTGGCTTTCCAATTCGTAGACTCATAAGTGGTGGTATCAAGGTTTGAGTCGTAGCTGCACTATGGGTTTTGCTGGTTTGCGGGGACTGTATAGAGGAATGTGCAGGAACGGGTTTAACGGTGGTAGACGATCCAGGCCGAGGGATTTTGAGATCCATCAGTGCAGGGATACCTTGTGAGGCTGCAGGGGCTGCTGGTGTTCCACCAGGTATGAACCTAATTGGCCCTGCAGCTATGCCTTGTGGGATTTCTCCCACACGGCCTTTCCGAGTTGATGGACTCACCTCCCTGGTCTGGGTATGAGAGTCCTTGACGAACGTGATCTCGTCGCCTCGGTGAACTCGGATCTGTTCACCCTTTTTACTATGAACTACCTTGATTATGGAAAGTGGGGGATTTTCCAGCTTACGGGGTCTACGAATCGGGTTTAGGTAGGGGGCTTTGGTTTGGGGATCGGGCACGGGGGAATCCTTATAGGGGACTGCTTCGGGGATTCAGTATCGCCTTGCCGTTCCCTACGTCTCTGCCTCCCGAGTAAGGTATCCTCTGAAAACGGTGCATGGAAGGCTACCGGATCGTCACAGGGCGAGAAGGGACATAGGCCCTTTTTAGGAACGGCTCGAGGCAATAAATTGTATCGACCGCTGATCGGGTCAAAAATATATTCCTCCCGCGGCGACGCTGACCTAGGTGGCCGAGGGGTATCAGCAGTATCGGAGGCTGGATCCTCTTCTAAGTCGATGAGCCGTTGTCCTGGGCGTCTAGGTGTGCTGTGGGGTGTTTTTCCCCTGCCTCTTCCTCGGCCGAAGGTCGTAAGGCTTCGAGGTCGTTTTATCTTTCCCCCCGCGCATACATGAACTTTTATTCTTTTCTCACTGTCAATGTCCTCAAGCAAATATACGACTGGTGATAACACTTCGATTATTCGACAAGGTCCTGTGAATTTTGGCGCTAATTTAGCAGCAAAGTTATCAGCACCTGATGACAAAACCCGATTTCTCCGAACGACGAGATCTCCTACTTTTAGCTTGAGATCCCGTCTGTTTTTATTATAGTAACGGGCTTGTTTCTCATTGGCTAATTTCAGATTTTTTTGAACGATATCATGGATCATTGACAGTCTTGCAACCCTTTCTGCCCACGTTACAGGATTTGAGGATTCTGAGGTTTGTGGTGGTGTTTGGGTGAGTAGTTTGGGTTGGCGGGGGTTTCTTCCGAAATTCAAGAATGCGGGGGTCATAAGTGTCGATGCTTGAACCGCCGTATTCATTGCAAAGGAGAATTCATTGAGGTGGATGTCCCAATTCGAGTGGTCATTTTTCACAAAGATGCTCAGCATTTGTTTAATTGTCCTGTTACAACGCTCGACTGGGTTTGCCTGCGCATGATAAGGAGCAATGGTGGTTTGAATTATTCCTAGGTCCACCATATGTGCTGTTACGAGTTTATTCGAGAATTCAGTACCATTATCGGTAATGAAATATTTTGGACATCCCCATCGGAAGATTACTAATTCTTCGAAAGCCTTAATGATGCTTTTGGCTGTTGCTTTACGAAGTGCTTTGATTTCGACGAATTTTGTAAAGAGGTCTTGGAATACTAAGATGTAGCGGCATTGTCCTTTACTTTTCCGTAGTGGACCCATTATATCTGCTGCTACGTTCGTCCAAGGTCCTTCTATTTTTCGATGGCCCATAAGTCCCGTTGGCGATTGTTGGGGAACTTTGCACATTTGGCAATCTGGGCATTGTTTGACATAACGCTCCACATCCTTCCTCATTTTCGGCCAAACATATGACTGTTTGAGACGATTGAAGGAGGAGGATTATGACATTCGAACAGAGCTCGCTCGCGATCACGCTCTGGTATTACTAATTTCCAGGTATCTAGGTCTGGTATTATTTTATTTATACGAGTGTTTGGGATATGTTTGTACAATAAGTTATTCTGTACTTTCCAATTAGGATATTTGTCTGGCTTCTTCATCACTGCTGCTTTACGCTTAGCATACCAGCTATCCTCTTCGATCATCCCTGAGGCTGCTATACCTGGGACTTTTCTCGATTCAATTCTAAGTTTGCTTCCTTTAGCTTCTGTAACACAATTTTTAAATATTCCAGGTGTTTTCCGAATGTGTCTGTTGCTATGATGATGTCATCCATGTAAACGAATACATGGGGTTGCAATTCCGCCGTAAATAATTTATCCATTGCTGCCTGAAATGTGGCTGGGGCATTTGATAAGCCGTAGGGTAGTCTGCAGGACTGAAATAATCCATTTCCGGGGACTGCGAAAGCTGTGTATTGTCTACTGTTTTTGTCCAAGGATATTTGATGATATGCGTGACTCAAGTCTATTTTCGATAGGTATTTACAATTTCGTAGATTTCCTAGCAGCGTATCCATTAATGGTAACGGGTATGCATTCTTCTTTGTCACGTCATTGAGGGCTCTATAATCTATACAAAATCTTATTCCTCCGTCAGCTTTTGGTACTATTACTGGACAGCTGCTCCAGGCGCTTTCACATGGTTCAATTATCCCTTCAGCTAACATTCTATCAATTTCTGCATGGACTTTTGCTAATAATTTGGGAGAGATAGGGCGCATTCTTTGTTTTATGGGACAATAATTTAAAAGTTCAATTACATGGGCGGGTAAGGTTTGCGTGAGGGCTGGGCTTTTGAGGGGGTATTGTTAAATCGAAAATAATCTGTTCGAATTTTTTCCTTTGGTTCTTCGATATTTCCGAAATTACTCCACCTATAGCAGCATTTGCCACTATACAACCTGGATCCTCATTTTTCGGATAAAATTTCCTTACTATACCGTTATCCGTGTGCCAAGTTCGATTTTTTAAGTCGATTTTCAATTTTAATTTTGGCAGCACGTCCATTCCTAATACGAAGTCGTAAGCCAGGTTTTTCGGTACCCGTATGAGTGTTGTAATTTCGCTATTTTCCAATTTAAAATTTATTTTTACTGAACCAAGGATTTGTTCTATGGCTCCATTAGCCATTACCATATAGCCATCTTCACTGAGTATTTCAGCTCCTAATTCTTTGACAGCTTTTTCACCAATAAATGAGCCGACTGCTCCTGGATCTACTAATGCTGGGAACATTTTTCCTGCGATCTCGATATTTAGGTACAGTCTGTTGTCTACTGTGCCAACCGGGCCTGCTGGTATTTATACGTTCTCATCATATCCAGCATTTATCAATTTACTAGGTGGTTTCGAGTTTTTGACGATTGTTGGCCCGGTCTCCTGCACCTGGGCCTTCGAATGTTTGGAGGTTAACCTAGCCCTTATGGTCTTCCTCCCTGTGCGTTTTCCGACTCCTTGGAGCATTTGGGACACGTACGGATCGTGACATTGGCTTTGCCACATCGATAACAAATTTTTCCTCTCTTTTGAGGACAATCAGCCGCCCAATGGCTTGTTTCTTTACAAACCCAACATGGGTATTTTTTCTTTATTTCTTCTTCTGTTATATTAACAATTTTCCTATCTGTATTTTGTGTTTTCCTAGGTTGGTTTCCTTGCTTTGGAATGGCGATCGACTGATTGTTTTTGTTACTATTATTGTTATTATTGTTATTTTTATTATTGACATATGTTCCTGATCCATTCGGTCTCTTGCTAGTGTAATTATTCATAGCTGCTACTCGCTGGTCTATTTCTTCATCTGAAGATTCATTATCCATGGGATGTATTATCGCAGCTACTCGATTTTTCTTCTCTTTTGGGCTCTTGTAAGCTAATTGGGGACATAGGGACTGTTCGGGGGATGATGGGGGACGATACAAACTTTTTCTTGTTTCTCGTATTTCAATCTTATTTCCTATTGCTTCTAATTTTTCAAACGAGTCGAAGTCTACTCTTTCTATTTTTACGTATTTCACGTTCAAATTCCTATGTACTCGATCTAGTTGTTTTTCCAGTGGCCATTCAGGTATACAACGACCCCTTAATTCTCTCATAATTGTTATATATGACCCGAGTGGCTCTTGAGGTCCTTGTGTTCTATATACAATGTCATCTTCTAACCTAATTTGGTAATCTAGCTTCCTATATTTGCGAACCAAGCCTGTTAGTAATTCTTCTACTGTATTCCAATTGAATTTTTGGGCTCTAGCCCAATACAGTGCTTCATCTTTTAACAGTAACGTCACATGCTGCAAAATATCCTTATCCGATATCTTCAATCCATCTCTGCATTCTCTTAAGCTTCTAATAAATTCCTCTAAATCATCCTTTTGATTCCCTGAGAATGGTTTGACATGCTTCTGTATTAAGTCTGCAGCTCGTTGTTCCCTTTGGTAGGTTGTGTCTATCACTGCATAACTTGAGTTTACTGCAGAATTGTTGGCGTTCGAATTTGGTATTTGCTGGTTCGTATTGTGGAGGTTATTTATCCACGGCAGCATTTGACCTTGTGGCATTGCAAAATACGGGTTTGGGAATCCCGATAAAAATGGGTTCATGTACTGCCACTGGTATATGTTTCCTAACCAATTATAATTTTGTGGCATGTTGTTTCCTAAGTTAGACGCGTTCATCTCTTCTCTATTCGAATTTCCCATTTGCGAAAATTGATTCGCTTGTGAGAAACTATTAGGCTGCGATGAATGGTTCGTTTGGGGAAACTGAGTTGTATTTTGAAACTGGTTGTATTGGGGACATTGATTTGATTGCGGCAATTGATTTGATTACGGAAATTGATTCGATTGGGGTATGTTATTCGATTGGTTTGGTTGGGTTTGGGTGGTAGGATTCGATGTGGGGTATGGGGTTTGGTTAAATAGGGGTTGGGTAGGATTATGTTGGTTTTGGCTTCTTGTAGTATTTGCCATGTGTGCTGGGTCATCTGCTAACTTCGAGTGAGAGTGATGCGATTCTGTATTGGAGGTAGGTAGTCTCGTTCCACTTCGATCGCGGTATTGTTCCAGTTGCGGTAGCACCTTCCCTTAATAATGATATCGGTGGTGCTATTTTTCCCTCTAATGTCGCTGGAGTCGATGCAACGGGTTCTCTGCCGTCTGGGAGTGACATATCGCGGTTGGTTTGGTCTATCAACGCTGAAAGACTGTCGAAGTTGAATTGGCTAGCGATCGGATTCGTCGAATCTTCACTCATCTTGACCGATGCGTCTGTGACTTGTGGACTATTTTCTTTTACCGACTCTATTACGCTTTCGCCAGCTGATGACGTTTCACTTTCCTCAACATCCAAATTTTCTTCTTGTTGCGAAGCTGTGTCAATTTAACTTTCCGAATCCCAATGGGCCGCTTTCTTGCCGAATTTCTTAATTAATTCATATCGAATTAAGCGGTCAATGCACTCTGCCTTTGTTCCTCTTTGGGTTAATTGTCTTTCTTTTAAGTCTTCCTTAATTTCCGATACTTTCTTCTTTTCTAAATTTTCTTGCAGCTTAAAACTAAATTCTTCGATTTGATAACGCGACATTATCTTACTAAATAGGCTCACTGGGCCCTTAGCTCACTCTTGCTCATTCAATGCTACTTAATATTACTAGCTCCCTTTCTTTCTCTATTATTATTTAAATTTAATTTACTACCCATGTACTAATATAGAAAAAAAAAAAATTCATTCAAGTAAACAAGCAAGGCAAAAAAAAAGCAAAAAAAAAATTTTTATAAACTAATTCTCTTAAAAAAAATTTTTAAAACGAAACACAACAGCAAGAAATAAAATCAAATATTATACTTAATATATCAAAAACCATCAAATGATAATAAACAATAAGCAATATGTATATGAAGGAAAAAAAAAAGTTTATCGTAACTAATAATTTACAAAGATAAATATCCGTACTAACTATCGGTTTAGACACAACACGAATTTCAGAAAATTCTATTCGAAAAATTCGTGCGTAATATTAGGAAACAAAAGAATGCAAGTAAAGACAGTCTACTATATCTATAGATATAGCTTACTAGACTGTGCTCGTATTGTCTCTCAACCGACGCTACTAATTCGAAATGGCCGCCGGCGAGGCTGAACAGCCTCGCGTCGCGCCAAAAATGTCGAAAAACCGTTTCGCAATGCTCGCGCGCGAGAGAGATTGCATTGAAAAAAAATTTTTCGGCCCCACATTGGTCGCCAATTTTATGACGCATATTCCGTCAATGCCTCGGAATATGCGCGCTGCATTCTGGCAGACTTTAACATACTTTGTTGGGGTGTCGAGCAATTACTTGGGTGTAAATATGATACATAAATTTAGAACTGTGTATTACTCTGTGCATAATATATTTACTTATGTGCCCAATATATTTACATCTAGTGAGGTTGTATACATCATTATATAGATAAATTATAAAATATTAACTTTACTTGGGCGCCAGCTACAGTTGTAGCACGAATACAAGTGAATAACCCGGAGGCTCGAATCCGGACAAGGTTTACTTCGCGCGCGGTATCACACACAATGATTAAGTATAACTTACAATTCGCACGGTGCTGTCCCTTTTCGAACGTGGCTTGTTGGCTCTCGGTGTATGGCACAAGGTTTCGATATTAACTATGCATATGATGCTGTCGAGGGTGTCGAGTGTGAAGTGTAGACGAGCGCTTCAAATGCTATTCCAGAACAGAGTTGTTGAATGCGAAGTTTAGCGAAGTAATCTCAATGCTATCCCGGAACAGAGTGATCGAGGTTATGAGGATTTGGCAGCGGCGACGTTCGACTGCGTAGTTCCCATAACAGCCGTCGAGGCACTGAGAGGGCCAGTCACGTGACGGGAAAGGGGCGGTAGGTATGGGAGTGAGAGAGAGCGAACGAGGCATGCTGCTACAGCATGACCTACGACATGTAGTGCGGTGCGTGTGTACCGGTGCGGCTTCCTCCTGGTCCAGTGGAAATACGACAAGTCAGCTGTTCCTGTTGCGAGTGCTGTGAGTTGACCGTCCCATCTTCTTCTCGACGTTCCTGGGCACAGTGAGCGAGGATGCTGATGAAACTTGTGATCTGATAAGTGCATATATAGGTTATGATACCTATGGGTGTTGACTGTACGCCTCTGCCAGTTTTTTGTGTAGTGATTGTTTGCTTCTAGGATGTCTGGTGCCTGCTGTTCTCTTCTTCTGTCAGGACGTCCAGTGAAGCAACATACTTCGGTGGTGACTCCTTGAGCGATAGCAGGTACGTTTAATTCCTTATGTTCATCGTAGTGAGTCTGTACTAATGTTCTCTTCTTTACAGGAGCTGCCTAGGAGTCGAGGTAAGTCAGTCTGTGTCGTTGCACTGCACTAACTATTTCTCTCTCTTCTGATGAATTACTAATATCTTTTTCTATTTACAGGGGATTAGGTTGGATTGTGACTGGCCTCCCAACACCTCAACGCCTGCCAGGGCATTGAAGAAGGGAGGTATAAGGGGGATATGGGTAGAGCGTAGGGTAGCATGTGAGGGGATAGGGTAGCTTAGGTAGATATATTTTAGTTAGGTAGGATTTAGCATGTGAGGGGTTAGGTGTTGGGGGGGGGGGGGTTTGACGCATTGGCTGCATAGAGCCTTTCCTCAATCTATGCACACTGTTCGCTAGTTAGGTTTTTCTATCTCAGCATGAGCAGGACTGATGATTGCACCATCGCATCCTGCTCTGCTATGTAACACACACAAAGTGTGGCGTTACAAACTGCCCCACCCTAAACCGGACACGCTACGCGGGGACGGTTTACTGAAGGATTACAAAAAAATTCGATTATTATTTTCTAGATAATTATCCATAATTATGCTTTATATCTATTTCGAATACATAATACAACGTAGTACGCGGACAAGTCGTAGTTGTCTTAAAACTATGCCTATTCTGTAGTAACGCAATTCGTACAATGTTTGCCTATTCTATCTTAATAATTATTTCCGCATATATCTGAGAAAAAAAAGTACAATACTACTTTCGATTTATATTACAAACTATCTCAGCATGAGCATGACTGGTGATTGCACCATCGCATCCTGCTCTGCTATGTAACACACACAAAGTGTGGCGTTACACAGCTTATTGTCCGTAGAATTTCATGAGAATAAAGAGTATGATCATGCTCAAATTTTAGAAGGATGGTTAGCACATCTGTACTTTTTGTATGAATAAAGGGATTTTGATTTCAAAGATTAGAAAAAAAAAGATGTTATGAAAGAACTGTGGCAAAAATAAAAAATCTATTTTCAGTCATGTCAATCACATTCCTTTCATTCATACCAAAAATAAAAGTGTACAAAGCGTTTACTTAACATTTCAGCTCAATCGAGCCATGTGGTCACTTTGAATCTTAGAGACAGTACTAAAATATATAGGAAATAGTAAGCGAACTGTCATAATACATTGTAACGGGGTGGTTTTTAGGCGACTACCTGCCTATGTACCCCGTACAAATGCAAAGTCCTCCTGCACTTTGCTTTTGCGAGATGCTGTACTCGCTCGTGTGGTCGCCCACCTGCGACGATGTCCCGGTGCTCAGTATGCACTACACTCCTGTGTAGTGCCCGCGGAGGCGGCGATATTCGGCAGTTTAAATAGTAAGAGGGATCGGGACGACGATCAAATGAACACACTACCGATTCTAATAAAAAGGCGTTTATTCAGTTAAGCAATCCGGCGTCCGTATTGCGCGTATTCGCGTCGCGAGAAGGCCACAAAATATACCGGAACAACAACTGGGGCCAAATGCCTCGCCAGTCGATCGCGTATAAATAAAAGGAAAATGAGATTCTACTTTAGCTTATAGCGACGATCCTCGTTGTACTTTCGCCAGGGAGTCCCCTGCTCGACCTTGCCGTATTCCTGGGCCGTGGTAGCTTTGGTTGCTGCGGTTGCTGCAGTTGCTGCGGTTGCTGCTGTTGCTGCTCAAGATGCTGCTGTTGCTTCTAGGGCTGCTGTTGCTGCTAGGGATGCTGTGCTGCAGTTGCTGCTAGGACTGCTGTCTCTGCTGCTGCTGTAGCTATAACTTTTGGCGCGCGTCGTCAGTACTACCCGATGTAGTGCGGTCAAAAGTTAACTGTCTCGAATTTCCCTCGAATTGCGAGATCTCTACCGGCCTTCCCGCGCTTTGGCTCCCCGCGCCGACGTGCGCGTCTCGCTGCACGTTACAACCCCCCCCCCCCTAGAACCAAAATGTCGCCCCGAATTTGGTTCTACCATACATAGAGGGATAGGGTGGCGCCAAATAACAAACTCCTCATCTGCAACAAAAAAAAAATAAAAATTTATTCATAAAAGGGGGCGCCCTGGGCGCCGCCCTAATGAGGGTAGTTGGGACACCGTGAAGCTCGGTTGACCCTCACGTGGCCGCAAACGATACAGCTTCGCTTGGTCGTCCGCACTCCCTGCGGACGAGCTGGCGACGGTGGAGCTGATCGTCGGCTGCCAGACCTCTGGCGCCTCCTCCTGGACCTACTACGGGACCGGCTGGTTCGACGCCGCTTTGTCCCTCTGTGTTGCTCCTCCCGTTGGTCCCTCGACGGTCCCCACGTCCCTGTGCGTCGGTTCGTCGGTTCACGGGAGAGACATGCTCCCGATTCCCAGACCGGTCACGTCGAGTAGAGCCACCGCCTGCAGAGCGCATAGGCTTCTCTGGTTGCGGTGTGCTCTCCGAACGCACATCGGTCCGGATTCGCTTGTACGCCCCTGGCCAGACCCCTCGGCGAACTTCGCCTCTGGCCGCGTTCTTGTCGGCGAGCATCTTCCACGCTCGGATCTTCTCCAAAGCCGCCTCGGCTTCCTTAAGGGACCGGGTTGCGCGGCTCTGCTATTCCTGAGCACGCCACCGTCGAGCTTCCTCGCGCGCCCGCGCGATTACTCCGGGATGGGGCACTATCTTTGGGCCCACTCTTTGGCCCTCAGGTCTCCTGTGACGGTGCGACTGATCGACAGCCTTGAGCGCCGCCTTCTCCTCCTCGATCAGCCGCGTCCAGGCTTTCGAGCGCTGCTGGAAGGCCGATCCATACTGGCGCACGGCGCTATCATAGCGCCTAAGGGCCTCTCGTGCCAGCCTGCGAGCCTCCAGGCTCGCCTCTATCGCCGATCGCTGGCCGTAGCTTGACCCACTCCTTCTCCACCTCGCTTGAGGCAGTCCCCAGAGCAGGTGCTGATGGTGCTGGGTCAATGGGCTGGGCGGACTCCAACCGCGCCGAGATGAGCAGGCCTGCGAATCGCAGGCGGCATGGCGGAGCCTCACCGTCTTCCTCCGGTGGTTGGCTGATGGTGGTACTCGGGGGTGTCGTTAGGAACTCATCCTCCCGAGTCTCCTCTGCACAGTCCCTTCTCGGTTGGTCCTCCTGCTCCGATAGGTGGTCTAGCTCCATGAATACCTCATCGACCGTGAGAGAGTCCGCCGGTAGGTGAGCCTCCTCAAACATCCTGCTGAGGACACCGTCCCAATCTCCAGAATCCATCCTGAAACAGAAATACAGATTATTCTGCCTACCTAGCATGGTTGCGTGAGCCCTTAGGCCGACCAGGCTTTCTCTTAGCCGTGCCTGTCGCACTAGCCTCGTTCATCGGCTGTGCTGGCACCGGTAGAGTCGCGTACTGGGCCTTCCGAGGCCTACCGCGAGGCCTGGATACTGGCCGCCCTGTAACTGGACCTCCCGTCTGCTGCGTAGCGTTGCGTTGCCCGCGCAACCTACGAGGGGACGGGGTCGAGTCTCCTACGTCGTCACCTTGACGCTCAGTGATACGTTGAGGGGGGCTCACACTTCGAGCACCGCTGTGCTGCGATCTATTATTACGCGCATTGCCACTCTGGTCGCGTCCAAAGCGGTCTTCGCTCGCTCGCAGTTCCCCTCGCGTGTCTGCTCTAACTTCCCTAGGACAGTCTGCATTACCTGCTATAGTCTCCTCTTCTCGAGATATTGCCCTTGCCGGATAAAATCGTTTGAGTTGATCGGCATGGACCAAGTCTATCATTTGTCCTTCTTCGTCCTTCAGACGATACGTGTTGGTGCCCAAGACATCTATAATCCTGTATGGTCCAACATATGATGGGGCGAACTTGGCTGACCGTTTATCCGCTGCGGAAGATAGCACATAATTGCGTTTCCATACCAAGTCGTCAACTTTGAACTCCGCCTCTCTGCGTCGAGCGTCATAATATCCAGCTTGTCTCTCTTGCTCGCGCTTGGCTCGTTCAGCTGCATTCTCATGCACTTGACTCAGCCCTTTCATTCTGTTCAACCAGTCGGCGTATGCACTATTTTGCAACTCCTCTGCAGCCGCTATATCTTGGCTGCGCCTGGCAGATGCCGGGTTTGGTGGTTGCCTGCCATATAACATCATCGCTGGACTAACCCCATTTGCTGAATGCGGAACTGTGTTATATCCGAAGATGATTTCGCTCAAGTGCTCATCCCATTTGGAATGGTTTTCGTCTATGAGCGCTCGTATCCTACTGGTTACCGTCTTATTGACTCGCTCCACTGGGTTAGCTTGAGGATGGTACACCGGCGTTGTTTCGTGTTTGACACCGATCGACTCCAGATATCTGTCTACGACATGGTTTTTAAACTCCGTACCGTTATCTGAGAGAAATACTTCTAGAGCGCCATACCTCAAAACTATCCTTTCCTCTAGGTGTTTTACTATGGTAGGACCGTTTACTCGCTTTACGGGAATACACTCAACCCATCGAGTAAACAGATCTTCCAATACGAGGATATATTCGTTCCCATGTACCGTACGACGACGATTTTCCATGCCTCGTCGCCTTCAATCGAGGGTGGCGAGTTTTTGTCTGGGCGATAAGTATACAATTGTCCCCCATGAAGTTTGAATCGAGGTACATCTTGCGGTCTGGTTTGTACCTTCCTGACCCTTTCCTGGTACCACTCATCCTGAGTCTCATTGGCCCATTTGACCACCGAAATTGGTACCGCGCTGTCTTCGTACATCCTTGATAAGGCATCTGGTACGGCGTTCAGTGAGCCTTTCCTATGCTCCACTGTATAACTATGTCCTTGCATTTCCAAAGCCCAACGAGCTAATCTCCCGGTTGGATTTGAAGGTTACATAGCCAGTGCAAACTGTTATGGTCAGTTATGACTTTAAACTCATATCCTTCGATATAAGGTCTAAACTTCCTTATCGCCCATATCACAGCTAGGCATTCCCGCTCAGTTACAGAGTAGTTACGTTCTGCCGGGGAGAGGGTACGGCTAGCAATTTCTAAGAATCTTTCTTCGCCGTCTACGATTTGCATCAATACGGCGCCTAAGCCGGTATCGCTAGCATTTGTCTGCACGAAGAACTGTGCATTGAAGTCTGGTCGATGTAAGATTATCGCTGACGCCATCAGCGCTTTAATCTTTGTGAAAGCATCTTGTTGTGCTTCACTCCACTCATACTTAATTCCCTTCTTGGTCAATGCAAAAAGAGGTTCAGCGATGCTCGCAAAGTCTTTTAAAAACTTGCGATACCATGACGCCATTCCTAAGAATCGCCTTAGCTGTTTCAAGTTTTTCAGTGCCGGATAGTCCACTACCGGGGCTATCTTACCTGGATCAGGCCGAAATCCGTTACGATTGACTAGGACGCCTAGGTACTTGACCTCACCTTGGCAAAAGACACTCTTCTCTTGGTTGATTACTAGGCCTGCCTCTTTCACCCTTGTCAAGACCTTTCGTAGGTACTTGATATGTTCCTCGAAAGTCTCTGTGACCGCAATTATGTCATCGAGGTATGAATAAGCGTATGGCTGAAGTTCTGGTCCGATAACTTCATCGATTAGCCTCTGGAATGACGCTCCTGCGTAGGCTAAACCAAAAGGCATGTGCTTAAATTGGAACAATCCCAGACCTGGCACCGTAAACGCTGTGATTGGTCTCGCTTCCTTCTTGAGCGGTATCTGATGATACGCATTACTGAGATCCAGTGTCGAAATATACTTCCCTTTCTGCAGTTTACTCAGTATATCATCCATGTTCGGCAAAGGATAAGCATCAGCTTTTGATAGCGCATTAACTTTCCGAAAGTCAACGCAAAAACGAAACTTTCCATTCGTTTTGCGCACTATAACCACGGAGCTAGACCAACCACTCGTTGCTCGTTCAATAATGCCCGCCTCCAGCATCTCATGTACCTGGCGGTGCATTTCCTCTTCCATCATCCTCGACACCGGGTAATATTTCTGCTTTATGGGCCTAGCAGTACCAATGTCGATGTCATGTTTAATCAGCTGAGTGCGACCTAGCGCATTCGGCTAGGCTGGTTTCATCCTAGCCAAAAGTCTGCTCAACTTAGCGCGTTCGTCCTCCGCAATCCTCGCTAAACCTACTGCGGCTATATTGAGCACACCTGTAACTCCGAGCGTTGCCAGTTGAAGCTGCACTATTTTCCTTTCACGCTTCAAGTATAACACTCCCTCGTTTGGGTCGTGTACTGCATCAAAGAGTCTGCCGAAGTTTGCTCCGACTAGGCAGCTCTCGACTGCATCTGGCATTATTGCTACCGTTACTTCTCTCTGGACTCCCTCGACTTCAAATGGCAGGTCTACTGTACCTGAGTTTTTCTATTTTCTCTTTAAGATTTTTCTTCTGTGTAACTCTCTCTTTAACTATAATTAAATCTTTGTCTGTATCTAACAAAGCATCTTGAAATTTAAAATGATCTATCTCTAGTTTTTTAATTTTCTTTTGATTCTCCGTTATAGGACCCCCCGCCGATGCTTTTTCCCCTCAAGTCGCGCGCCGCTGAGCGCTACACGCCGATTGGTTCGGCGCAGCTCCACTCCGTTGAGGTAGTCTTAAAATTTTCTGTCCACCCGAGCGCTCTCCGACGTTCGCACTAGTGCTGTCGTTAACTCGTGTCGTTAACTCGTAAGCCAGTTTGTCATTTTTAAGACATGCTCTTAAACCACCTTCAAGTTCGCTTTAGAAAACTTTCTTTGTCATTATAACATTTTTATGAGATAAAATGTAATAGTGATATGTTTACATGATAAAATATATTAATTTCTTGTTTACAAGATAAGAATAATGGTAACTTTTATTTACAAGATAAAGATACCTTACTTATAAGAAAAATATTTTTGTTTATATAAACGCACTTGTTTTTTATGTAAATATTAGTTTGTAGTACGTTTATAAAAATATGGTGGCCCTTAAAAGGATCGATCGAAATTATAAAGTGCGTAAATTTAAGGTTTATTGCTTGAAACTTTTGTGGCCTTCTTGTTTTAAAAGTGTTTGTAGATTATTGGGTATAATACTTTTTAAACCCAGATTGTTGCGATTTATCTTTTTTGAGAAGAGGTTTTTGATCCTTCTTTTTTCCTGAAGAGAATACGTTTTTTAATTTATCCATCTTACAGTGATGGTTCAAAGGCGTTATGCTTAACAATGAGTAGATATGTACGTAAAGCATTGATATTTATACAGGTACGTAAAGAGAAGGGAGGCAAGTAGAAAGAGACGGAGGCTGGGGGGATAAACTAAGGATCGAATGAAATAAAAAGAAAGAATACATTTATATTTTCTGGTTTATTACAAGTAAAAATCGCATATGTACAAAAAGTAATATCGAAGAATAACATGATAATTTTTATGGTACGACTACAGTGCTATATATCTTTATAAATATCAAACAATTTAAAAGCAGGTATTTCACAAACGATTATATTCAAAAGTGACTCATCAATATTGTTTTTAAATTTACCACTAACTGTATTTTTAATATTATTGCTGCACAGAGTATATAGTACTGTTGAATTAACTCGTAGATTTTCATGTCATTTTTAATACATTCAATTACAAATTCTTTGATGTAAACCACAATCTTATTTATCTTACTCAAACAATCTTCAAGTTTATTGAGACCTTCGTTGATACATGGTAAGACGGTCCCCAGCCCATCGAAAGTAACTTTCTGCATGTAGATAGCTGAGCACTAGCAGAGGTAGTAACATCAATAGGAACACCAGTTCAGCAGTGAATTCATCCTCGGTCACTTGATCTATGCAGAGATTTGGAAAGAAAGGTGTACCAACAGGTCTTCCCTCGATCAGTATGGACTTTGTATTATAGGCCGTTGTAAACATCATATCGTGATTCTCCATGTACACATTTGTTGGTCGACCGTCCTTTGGAATCTGTATGCATCTTGGAAATAGGTGTTTATAAGAGCAAAATAATTCTTGAAAACTTTCCAACTTTCACATCGAATTTGATAGCTTTGAAACAGGCTGTAGACGTAGACAGTTTCACAACTGAATGAAAGCTTCCCTGATGACACTAATATAAGAGAAATTCTTTTGTAGTTTGATTTATTGGAGCAAACTCCAGCCCCTCCGAAGCCAACACGCAAGACGCAAGGTGGTTTACCCCCGCTAAGGGTCGACTTCCAAGCTACGTACAGTATCTATGGAAATGAGGACATGGCCAGCCCAGTAGCACGGCCGCGTAACATGACGACGCAAGGGGAGTTAGACGTCAACCCCTGGCAGGTGCTGGGGGGAGCAGAAACGCTACAGGCGAGACGAGTAGCGTACCTGTTAGTAGAAGCACTACCAGTGGTATGACGTCCTCCCACAATTCGTCTAGAGCGGCCGGTAGTGTATTCGGAAAGTGGCCAGTCCGATTCAACGGCGATGCCAGCATGAGCATCGAGCACTTCATTCAGAAGATAGAGGGAGTGCAGAGATTAAACGACCTCACAGAAGAACAGATGCTAGCTGCACTCCAGGAGGTATTCACCGGTTACGCCTATGAGTGGTTGTTAAACCGAGTTGATGAGACGGGAGGATGGACTAGCTGGCAAGAGTTTTGCACATGTGCCAAGACGTGGTTCGGCAAAACTCAAGGATACCAGCAGAGGCTTCAAGCAGAGGCACAAGCACGCACATAGGGACCAAATGAGTCTATACGCGTATATATCACAAGCCTGCAAGATATTATGCGCAGAATGGTGCCGAAGCCCAGTGTATCACAGCAGCTTGATGTGATATACTACAACATGCTGCCTGCTATAAAAAGAATTCTGCAGCGGAAAGACTACAGCACTGTGGAACAAATTCTAGAAGCAGCTGCTGAAATAGAAGCCACCATCGAGAGCGAGGCGGTATATAGACCCCCTCCACCTCCCGCAGCCTCACTGTTGCAGGAATTGGCTTATAAGCCAGATCTCTGTCCTCATAGCTCCAAGGCCAAGGTAGCGGCTTTGGGAGCAGAGGCAACAGGGGAAGAGCCGCTGAACCTAGCAGCGATAAATTGCTTGCTCAACGAGCGACTTAAGAAAGCTTTCCGGAATAAGTCCCCGACAAGGTCACCACAGCGGCGAAAGAATTACCGCAGTGCCAGCAGAGGGCGTGATAGAAGTCCAAGGAAAAAGGACAAAGGGACTAGCCCACCACGGAAGGAAAGTCCAAGGTCGGGAAATAAGTCAAGAAGCCCAAACAAACCAAAGACAAACACCTACAAAGACGTAGAGTGTTTTAACTGAGGTAAAAAAGGCCATATCGCCAGGACGTGTAGACATCAGTTGGGAAACGCCAAAAAGGAGACGTAGGCGAGGCCCCTACATCTCTGAGGAGAGCGCAGCATGAGACTGAGACTAGTTCAGCGCGCCAGGCCTCGCCGGATGATTTCGATCTGATGATCGAAAAGCTAGCCAAGGTTAGCAAGGAGGCCCAACCCAACCTAAGTGGCGATGAGTCACGCTATTGGGTAAAAGTTGGGATTGGAGAATTCCAAGTGTGAGCGCTCTATGATCCTGGAGCGGCGTAGACAGTAATGGGCACGCTAGGTTTACAAATAGCCAGCGCGTGTGGGCGCAAGTTACGCCCGTGCCAAGGTCGACAAGCACAATGCGCCAATGGACAGACTTCAACGATTGTGGGTACAGAAGACCTGCCATTTGAAGTCGAGGGAGTCCAGAGAGAAGTAACGGTAGCAATAATGCCAGATGCAGTCGAGAGCTGCCTAGTCGGAGCAAACTTCGGCAGACTCTTTGATGCAGTACACGACCCAAACGAGGGAGTGTTATACTTGAAGCGTGAAAGGAAAATAGTACAGCTTCAACTGGCAACGCTCGGAGTTACAGGTGTGCTCAATATAGCCGCAGTAGGTTTAGCGAGGATTACGGAGGACGAACGCGTTAAGCTGAACGGATTTTTGGCTAGGATGAAACCAGCCTAGCCGAATGCGCTGGGTCGCACTCAGCTGATTGAGCATGACATCGACATTGGTGCTGCTAGGCCCATCAAGCAGAAATATTACCCGGTGTCGATGATGATGGAAGAGGAAATGCACCACCAGGTACGTGAGATGTTGGAGGCGGGCATTATTGAACGAGCAACAAGTGGTTGGTCTAGCCCCGTGGTTATAGTGCGCAAAACGAATGGAAAGTTTCGTTTTTGCGTTGACTTTCGGAAAGTTAATGCGCTATCAAAAGCTGATGCTTATCCTTTGCCGAACATGGATGATATACTGAGTAAACTGCAGAAAGGGAAGTATATTTCGACACTGGATCTCAGTAATGCGTATCATCAGATACCGCTCAAGAAGGAAGCGAGACCAATCACAACGTTTACGGTGCCAGGTCTGGGATTGTTCCAATTTAAGCGCATGCCTTTTGGTTTAACCTACGCAAGAGCGTCATTCCAGAGGCTAATCGATAAAGTTATCGGACCAGAACTTCAGCCATACGCTTATTCATACCTCGATGACATAATTGCGGTCACAGAGAAGTTCGAGGAACATATAAAGTACCTACGAAAGGTCTTGACAAGGGTGAAAGAGGCAGGCCTAGTAATCAACCAAGAGTAGAGTGTCTTTTGCCAAGGTGAGGTCAAGTACCTAGGCGTCCTAGTCAATCATGACGGGTTTCGGCCTGATCCAGGTAAGATAGCCCCGGTAGTGGACTATCCGGCACCGAAAAATTTGAAACAGCTAAGGCGATTCTTAGGAATGGCGTCATGGTATCGCAAGTTTTTAAAAGACTTCGCGAGCATCGCTGAACCTCTTTTTGCATTGACCAAGAAGGTAAGGAAGTATGAGTGGAGTGAAGCACAACAAGATGCTTTCACAAAGATTAAAGCGCTGATGGCGTTAGCGACAATCTTACATTGACCAGACTTCAACGCACAGTTCGTCGTGCAAACAGATGCTAGTGATACCGGTTTAGGCGCCGTATTGATGCAAATTGTAGACGGTGAAGAAAGAGTGTTTGAGTTTGCTAGCCGTACCCTCTCCCCGGCTGAACGTAACTACTCTGTATCTGAGCGGGAATGCCTAGCTGTGATATGGGCGATAAGGAAGTTTAGACCTTATATCGAAGGATATGAGTTTAAAGTCATAACTGACCATAACAGTTTGCACTGGCTATGTAACCTTCAAATCCAACCGGGAGATTAGCTCGTTGGGCTTTGGAAATGCAAGGACATAGTTATACAGTGAAGCATAGGAAAGGCTCACTGAACGCCGTACCAGATGCCTTATCAAGGATGTACGAAGACAGCGCGGTACCAATTTCGGTGGTCAAATGGGCCAATGAGACTCAGGATGAGTGGTACCAGGAAAGGGTCAGGAAGGTACAAACCAGACCGCAAGATGTACCTCGATTCAAACTTCATGGGGGACAATTGTATACTTATCGCCCAGACAAAAACTCGCCACCCTCGATTGAAGGCGACGAGGCATGGAAAATCGTCGTGCCGTGCGAAAAGCGCGAAGAGGTGTTACACGAGTGCAATGATGAACCATCAGCTGGTCACCAGGGACGTGAGAAGACGTACGCTCGAGTAGCCATGTACTATTACTGGCCGAAGATGTATAGCGACGTCGAGCAATATGTACGACAGTGCATGGTCTGCCAACAGACTAAGGTAGAACAGCGTCCTCCAGCTGGACTTATGGGACGTAGGATCATCACGAGGCCATGGCAAATGGTGGCTAGTGATATGATGGGTCCTAAACCAAAAACGGTACATGGGAACGAATATATCCTCGTATTGGAAGATCTGTTTACTCGATGGGTTGAGTGTATTCCCGTAAAGCGAGTAAACGGTCCTACCATAGTAAAACACCTAGAGGAAAGGATAGTTTTGAGGTATGGCGCTCTAGAAGTATTTCTCTCAGATAACGGTACGGAGTTTAAAAACCATGTCGTAGACAGATATCTGGAGTCGATCGGTGTCAAACACGAAACAACGCCGGTGTACCATCCTCAAGCTAACCCAGTGGAGCGAGTCAATAAGACGGTAACCAGTAGGATACGAGTGCTCATAGACGAAAACCATTCCAAATGGGATGAGCACTTGAGCGAAATCATCTTCGGATATAACACAGTTCCGCATTCAGCAAATGGGGTTAGTCCAGCGATGATGTTATATGGCAGGCAACCACCAAACCCGGCATCTGCCAGGCGCAGCCAAGATATAGCGGCTGCAGAGGAGTTGCAAAATAGTGCATACGCCGACTGGTTGAACAGAATGAAAGGGCTGAGTCAAGTGCATGAGAATGCAGCTGAACGAGCCAAGTGCGAGCAAGAGAGACAAGCTGGATACTATGACGCTCGATGCAGAGAGGCGGAGTTCAAAGTCGACGACTTGGTATGGAAACGCAATTATGTGCTTTCTTCTACAGCGGATAAACGGTCAGCCAAGTTCGCCCCATCATATGTTGGACCATACAGGATTATAGATGTCTTGGGCACCAACACGTATCGTTTGAAGGACGAAGAAGGACAAATGATAGACTTGGTCCATGCCGATCAACTCAAACGATTTTGTCCGGCAAGGGCGATATCTCGAGAAGAGGAGACTGTAGCAGGTAATGCAGACTGTCCTAGGAAGGTTAGAGCAGACACGCGACGGGAACTGCGAGCGAGCGAAGACCGCTCTGGAGGCGACCAGAGCGGTCTTCGCTCACAGCAGCACAGCGGTGCTCGAAGTGTGAGCCCCTCTCAATGTATCACTGAGCGTCAAGGTGACGACGTAGGAGACTCGACCCCGTCCCCTCGTAGGTTGCGCGGGCAACGCAACGCTACGCAGCAGACGGGAGGTCCAGTTACAGGGCGGCCAGTATCCAGGCCTCGCGGTAGGCCTCGGAAGGCCCAGTACGCGACTCTACCGGTGCCAGCACAGCCGATGAACGAGGCTAGTGCGACAGGCACGGCTAAGAGAAAGCCTGGTCGGCCTAAGGGCTCACGCAACCATGCTAGGTAGGCAGAATAATCTGTATTTCAGTTTCAGGATGGATTCTGGAGATTGGGACGGTGTCCTCAGCAGGATGTTTGAGGAGGCGCGCCTACCGGCGGACTCTTTCACGGACGAGGAGGTCCTCATGGAGCTAGACCACCTATCGGAGGAGGAGGACCAACCGAGAAGGGACTGGGCAGAGGAGACTCGGGAGGATGTGCTCCTGACAATGCCCCCGAGTATCACCATCGGCCAACCACCGGAGGAAGACGGTGAGGCTCCGCCGCGCCGCCTGCGATTTGCAGGACTGCCCATCTCGGCGCGGTTGGAGTCCGCCCAGCCCATTGACCCAGCACCATCAGCACCTGCTCTGGGGACTGCCTCAAGCGAGGTGGAGAAGGAGTGGGTCAAGCTACGGCCAGCGATCGGCGACAGAGGCGAGCCTGGAGGCTCGCAGGCTGGCACGAGAGGCCCTTAGGCGCTATGATAGCGCCGTGCGCCAGTATGGATCGGCCTTCCAGCAGCGCTCGAAAGCCTGGACGCGGCTGATCTAGGAGGAGAAGGCGGCGCTCAAGGCTGTCGATCAGTCGCGCCGTCACAGGAGACCTGAGGGCCAAAGAGTGGGCCCAAAGGTAGTGCCCCATCCCGGAGCAATCGCGCGGGCGCGCGAGGAAACTCGACGGCGGCGTGCTCAGGAAGAGCAGAGCCGCGCAACCCGGGTCCTTAAGGAAGCCGAGGCGGCTTTGGAGAAGGTCCGGGCGTGGAAGATGCTCGCCGACAAGAACGCGGCCGGAGGCGAAGTTCGCCGAGGGATCCGGCCAAGGGCGTGCAGGCGACCCCGGACCGATGTGCGTTCGGAGAGCACACCACAACCAGAGAAGCCTATGCGCTCTGCAGGCGGTGGCTCTACTCGGCGTGACCGGTCTGGGAATCGGGAGCATGTCTCTCCCGTGAACCGGCGAACGACGCCGGTCGTGCGGCGCAGCAGGTCCCGCACAGGGACGTGGAAACCGTCGAGGGACCAACGGGAGCAGCAACCCAGAGGGACAAAGCGGCGTCGAACCAGCCGGTCCCGTAGTAGGTCCAGGAGGAGGCGCCAGAGGTCTGGCAGCCGAGGATCAGCTCCACCGTCGCCAGCTCGTCCGCAGGGAGTGCGGACGACCAAGCGAAGCTGTGTCGTTTGTGGCCACGAGAGGGTCAACCGAGCTTCACGGTGTCCCAACTACCCTCATTAGGGCGGCGCCCAGGGCGCCCCCTTTTATGAATAAATTTTTATTTGTTTATTGTTACAAATGAGGAGTTTATTATTTGGCGCCACCCTATCCCTCTATGTATGGTAGAACCAAATTCGGGGCGATATTTTGGTTCTAAGGGGGGGGGGTTGTAACGGGCGGCGAGACGCGCACGTCGGCGCGGGTAGCCAAAGCGCGGGAAGGCCGATAGAGATCTCGCAATTCGAGGGAAATTCGAGACAGTTAGCAAAGTAGCCCTAGCAGCAACCGCAGCCCTAGCAGCAACAGCAGCCCTAGAAGCAACTGCAGCATCTTGAGCAGCAACAGCAGCAACCGCAGCAACCAAAGCTACCACGGCCCAGGAATACGGCAAGGTCGAGCAGAGGACTCCCTGGCCAAAGTACAACGAGGATCGTCGGGTTTGATTTTTTCTTACACATTCTTAAGGAGGGGGGGGGGTGGTCAAATATTGTATTACATAAGGTTCTTTTCTCATATTTCTTATTCTAGAAATCAAGAATTTGTATTGACTCGATAATGAAATAAAAATTTATTTATATGTACCGTCGGTGAAATGAAAAGAAAAAAGAGAATTATTTTGTAAATATAAGATATAGCGTCTGAAGTATATAAACAAGTGCACTGATATAGCCCAGCATGTTTTACATTGGCATACATTTTTAAGAATCGTAGGCACCGACCGTCGCCGACGAGTTTTCCGCGAATGATTTTGAGGGGGGTCGCGGAGGTAAGTTGAACTGGATGTAGACATTCAGTTTTTGTTTTTAAAAATCGTTGTGCAGTGATCAGTTCTTCGCTGAGTTTCGTCAAGTGCAGATCGTTTGCACTTATTTTACCTTTGTGTTTTATGGTTAAAAATTGTGATGAGTGACAATACCGATTTGTATCAGCGGTTTTACAAATCGTACAAAAATGCGTTTTCAAATATCAGTCGCAAGTGCTACAAAAAAACGCTAATGCAAAATGGAAAGAAGCGAAGTCTCGTTTTGAAGATAAAAAAGCGTTTGATAATCATATACAACAACAAATCAATTTTTATAATCTCAAAACCGCAAAAAATAAAGTAACTTTGATGAGCTACTTTGCAAATGCTGAAAAAGTAAGTATGACTTAAGTAAGATTTCATGAGTTTTATTTAGTGTTCAGCCTATTTTTATTTAATAAATAATCTAATTTGACAACAATTTATTGATTAGGTTACAAGTCATTCCGAAAATAACACAAATTTACTTGTAGATGATTCTGATAAAACATCAAGTAGCAGCACTTCCATATCTGTTAATCTTTGACAAACTTTCACAATCAACATCAGATGCTTCAACTAGTAGCCAGAATTTGTCTGCTATAGCGACAGCTTCGCAATCTTTGAAACGTCCTGCTCCTATACTAGCTCAACAAGCAGTACAAAATAAAATTCAAGCTTTGGAAAGTCAATTAAATACTCAACTCCTTTTAACAAATAGTAATTTGGGTACAATTTCCAAGAAAGATGTAGACAAAACACAAAAGAAATTAGATGCTACAAAACGTTTACTTAAATAGAAAGAGTCTAACGCTGAATACCAAAAAAAGTTTTGAGCATCTCAGAAGTGAAAAATTGAATCTATCTGCTCAGCGAATGAAGCTGCCGCATCAATTTTACGACTCCGGAAAACGGTGAATAGACCGCGTATAGAAGAAGGTCAATCGGGGCTTTGTAAAGCTATAATAGACATCGCCACTTTCGGAGGAGCTGCGCATGATCGCCGTCGAAAAGAAGAAATTCGTTCTTGTAAAACTCTTGACGATCTTCACAACAGACTTGTAGAAATTGGATACGAAATTTCGAGAAGTGCCACGTATTCACGTCTTATACCTAAAAGTTCTATTTCATCAGAAGGAAAACGACACGTGTCTACCGTACCAGTGAGATTGTGTAAAATACAAAATGATAGCCATAAAGATCATGCTGATGGTCGCTTTTCTACAGCTTCAATTCGTTATTTAGAATCCTTGGCATCATTATTAGGTCCACAACAGGTATGTTTTATTTCTGAAGATGATAAAGCTTGAGTTCCTATTGGATTGAAAGCAGCACAAAAGCAGTCACCAATGCTCATGCACTTTGAATATAAAGTGACTTTACCTGATCACGACTGGGTTATAGCAGAGCGACACAAGTTAATACCGTATATGGCGGTATAGTTATCAAGCCAATGAGTTTAGGAACTCCTGAAGCAGTGACATACTCAGGCCCTACTTATATATCAATACGAAGCGGAAAACATGATTCTTCAACAGCTGAAACATATGCGGATGATTTTAGACGTTTGTTAGAACTAGAAACTTTTCATGCTTTCGTTAAAACTGGAATTCAGATTAAACCTATAATTATTATAAGCGCTGATGGTGGACCGGATGAAAATCCCAAGTACGTATTGCTTGTCTAAAATATAAAATAAAATTTATAATTTCTGCAATAATTGAAAATAGTATTTTTTCTGATATGATTCTATCGTTATAATTTAAAGTTATTCTAGATAGGCAAATAATTAATAAAAATAGTATATATTACAATACATTAATTTCATTGTGTAAACATAATCCGGATATAAAGTATATTACATGATTCTATTTTAGATATTCAAAAGTAATCGCATCTGCGATAAAACATTTTAATGAATACGATTTAGATGCTATATTTATTGCAACAAACGCACCTGGTCGAAGTGCATTCAACAGAGTTGAGAGAAGAAGGGCACCTCTAAGTAGACATCTGTCGGGATTAATTTTACGTCACGATACTTTTGGTACACATCTCGATCCTAACGGCAAGACAATCGACGCTGAACTTAAGCGAAAAAACTTTGCCGGCGCAGGAGAGGCACAGTCTAATATTTGGAATGAGGTGGTAATTGATGGTTATCCAGTATTTGCTGAATTTAGGTCGCCTACAAGTAAACTCGTAGATTTAACATTAGATGTTAATGAGCAGTGGTATTCAATTCATGCGCGAATCACAATATTATTTACAGGTTATTATTTGCACAAAATTTTTAATATTTTTTCATACATAAAAAAAGATTTCTGTAAGCAGACTTTGTATATATCTTACAGATTTGCAAGTGTACTAGCATTGACTGTTGCGGGCAGCACAGAAGCGACTTGCGCTCTATTCTACCGACAAGCTTTTTTTCCACCTCCATATTTAGTGGAACAAGATAAAGAAACGGATTTCCTAGCTGCTGCATAAGAGAAGACTGAAGATGCGAAATTTTTACCATTATTTCAACGATTGGCATTTAAAACGTCCAATAATCCTTAGTTTGAAGGTTTCGCAGAAATGCCCTACGACTCTTTTTGTCCTACTGCTCAATCTCAGCTTTCTAACAGAATCTGATCAACGTGTGGTTTATATTTTGCAACAAAGAAAGCAGCATTGTCTCACGTGAAAGCTTTAAAGCACAAATTAAGCTCCAAAGAAAAAAAACAAGAAAATTTGTTTCCATTGAAGCGCAACGTCAAGAAGAAATTTTGTGTGTATTTCAAGAAGAAAATACAGGTTGCAAGCATTCTGATTGGTGTGTAAGAACTGAGATTGAAATAGAGGACTTGCCAAATTGCATTGATCGCCGAAATGATACTTGCGAAACAGATTCATCTATGCCAGTAATTGAATCAAAGGAAGAATGGCTAAAAAATCCATGGTCAAAGGACTGATTAATATTACTTTGTATTTTTTATTATATATATATGCAGTTTAATGTACTACCATAAAAATCACATATTTATGTTTAAAAATAAATGTATAAACAAGAATCGAAAAAAGTGTTTCGAAAAAAGTGAAATATTTTCTTTTTAATAAAAATTACGTAATATAGGGGGGGGGGTGATTCTCAAAAATCTTACGATTCCTTACAAGGGGGAGGGGAGGGGTCGAAAATTGGATAAAAATGTCTTACGTAATTTATGAATGGCCCCTAACTAATGCTTTAAAAATGTTTAATATAATTGAAAGATATCTCAAAGTACATGTTTGATTACAAAAGCCAGAACCAAGAAAGCGCTCAGATCCAAATCTCTTAAGGGGACACACCACCTTCCAAACTCGAGAAAATAATTATTTTTAATTTCAGACAGTTAAAGTGGATTGATTTGAAATTTTGTATACATACGTAACACAACATTATCTTTATTTGATATTTTTTTTGGCCAATTTTAGTTCTAATGTACCCTAATGAAAAATCAAACACCGAAAAGCACTGTCCACACGAATAGAAAACTTATAAAAAATAAAACAAGTCTAAAATAATGAAATATAAGCAAAAACTACTAAATTTTTGACTTGTTTTATTTTTAAAAAGTTTTCCATTCATTTAAATTAAATTTCCTCCATTCATACCAAAACTAAGTTCTTGGTTCTAAGTTCTAACTCTGCTTATAAGAGTATGTCAAAAATATGTTTAGCCCGATCGGGCCATACATTATCCTGGAATAGTTTGGACAGTGCTTTTCGGTGTTTGATTTTTAATTAGGGTACATTAGGGTACATTACGTATGTGTAAACAATTTTAAGTCAATCCAACTTATTTGTGTGAAATTACAAGATTACCTATTACACACCCGTGTTACGTACAACCGATCAAACAGACACAGCGTGTAAGACCAGTCTTATTTTTGTTTTACGACTTTGAAACCCAACAATCTCTTCGGGTGCTGGGTGACGATGAGAAAAAAGTGCACGTTACAAATTTGTGCATTGTACAGCAAGTGTGTATCAATTGCATAGAGATTGAAGATATTTCAAATAGATGCGAGATGTACGGTATTCAGGAATACATGTTTAATCGCGATCCGGTAAAGCAGCTTGTTGATCTGGCATTGGCGCCAAGAATACAATTTCAGCAGGTTATATGCATAGCACACAATGCCCAACGATTCGATGCACAGTTCATATTTAAGTACGTTGTAGGAAAATTCAATCAAGATCGAGTTGTGCCATCGGTAGTGATGAATGGTTCAAAAATAATTTTAATGGAGGTTCTACATGGAAAGTTTATTGATAGTTTAAATCGAGAAAGGTGCTTTTCCGCACTTATTCAATACGATGCAAAATCAGACTTACGAAGGTCCTCTACCACCTCTTGATTCATATTCACCAGACTCCACATCCGGCAGCGTACGCTAGTATTGATAAACTTTTTCAAGCTACGCGTGAGAGAAGTAAAAACAGTAATAAAATAGAAAAAGTTAATCGTGAGGGTGTTGTAGAGTAGCTCGACAGTGAAGATGCGTATAATCTACATCGACCAATCAGACATCGATTTCCGCGACGTAGTTACAATGTGCGAAATTTAACGCGGCGGAATTGAGCAGAGTTCGAAAAGATCTGGTCACGGAATTATTCAAAATAGAAAAAATTTTACGCAGTAGAGGTAAGGGGCGCGCAAAGAAGTATTTCGTCAGCTGAAGAGGCTATCCAAAAAAGTTCAACTCCTGGGTCAAGGCTAACCAACTTTCGCAAATATGAGGGATCAATTTTAGATTATTCTGATTAGCATCAGCAGTATAAATTATTTCGCGGAAAACACTACAACGGATTATGTTACACAGTTGCCACAACAGATCAGATTACAAAGTTTATGGCTGGACGCGCTCACAGAAGTTCGAATTCCGCAAACGTTCCAACACGTGCCAGTCGACAAAGAAGAAAGAAAATTTTCCCTGAAACGAATTCTCCTCACAAGACTCGAAACGATTGAGCTAAGAGTGGAAATTTTTACAATCGCAGAATTGCTGATGCGTCCAGGAAATTACAAACACACTCGCACTCTCTTTGAGGAGATAAATAACTTAGAATGTATTTGTGGTCATTTGCGGGTGATAGTCGAACGTGGTGGTTATGTGACAGTCAGCAGAGTCTGTGGAAAGGATAGCTGCTCTCAGTTCAGTCACGAGCTTTACTTATCGGAAAAAATTCGAAAAATTCTCGGATTTGAGAAGGATAGGCAGATTCTCTTTGTTGACGATCAATACACCATAGATGCTGAGAGACCTGCTCGAGTTTCTAATGGTCTACCTGCCCAATTTATGATCTACAGCGACAGCTGTGAATCGTATATGACAGGTAATGTTCAATCAAGGTTGCTACGCGCTGTATCGATGAATACCGATAATTAAGAATGCGGTACTACCCGAATCAAAAGTTTCTCTCCACCAATGTATGCATCATTGTTATTCAGCTCATTTCAGACCATTGAAATAGATATAAGAGATGAATGCGGACAATCGATACCATTCGATTATGGGACAGTGACCGTGACACTTCATTTCAAGAAAGTCGACTAGAAGAATCGCTACGAAGATTACTTAAGTTGGCAATGGCTACGGTGGGGTAGGAATCCGTACACCGGTGGAATTGGCCATGTTTACATCGGTTCTCCCTACCAAAGAGGTCATAGTGGTATATTTCGTCGAGTTCTCCCGCTTATTAGTCAGGGAGCCAAAGCTGTGGGTAAGGAGGCTGTACGTACGGGTTTCAACATTGTGTCCGACGTTACGGCACGCAACACACCACTTAAGGAGTCCTTTCGCAACCGTGTGAGAGAATCTGGTAAAGTTCTGAAAAGAAAGGCTGAAGAAAAATTGGGCAGACTGATGGAGGGGTCCGAATATAAAATGGCACGCTACGGAAATCTAGCTCAATTGCAGTTGCTCGGTGAACCTGTCACAGTGAGCAAGAGAAAGAGGGGTGTCGGTAGGAAAAAACGTAAAATTGACAGTAGTATAAAACGCAAGTCGAGAAGTGGTGTGAAAAAGACGAAAAACAAGAAGAAGAAGCAGACAGCTCGAAAGAAGAGCTCCAAGAGGAGGGTCAAAGGAAGAAGAACGGCTAGAGATATTTTTGACAGTAAACAAAGAAAAACAAAAAAAAAATGGCATTCGTACACACTTATTTGTGCGAGTGTTTGAAGTCCGAGCTGCTATTCTTTGACATTCCACCGACACAAACCACAATCGAGGGATCGCATTGGATTCAATACAAATCGATATCGTCTATGACCGATGACTTACCTATAGAATTTGTGATCCCTGGCAATAGTGATGAATACCTCGATCTGGCTCATACAATACTTAGTCTTCGTGTAAATTTGAGGCAAATCAATCAGCTTTTGTTGATCTTATTGGCCACCTTCACGCCTATGTGTTTAATCAGGAGAAGCGCTGCTGATCAATGGAGTAGAAGTGAGAGTACGCTTAGTGAAATCTCGCGATAACTTTTGTCTGATGGATTCTGCAGGCTCTTATTCCATTCACATCGAGGAGGCAAACCTTCTAGTCAGACGTGTAAAAATTAGTTCGGGCATATTGCTAGAACACGCTCAATCACTCTCAAAAACAACGGCTAAGTACCCTTTGACGAGGGTGGAAGTCAAAGCAATGACTATGCACAGTGGCGTACACGGTGAAACATTGGACAATATCATATTGGCTCAGCTGCCAAAGAAAATTATCCTGGGTTTTATGAATAATAAATCTTTTGATGGCGATCAGCTGCTCAATACCTTTCATTTCGAGCATTTTAATGTAAACGTTCTATGTTTGTACGTTGACGGGGTACAGGTGCCTTCGAAACCACTGCAACCAGACTTTGGAGCGAGAAATCTCTATGTGGATGCATATCACACATTATTCTGCGGTACAGGCATACACTTTCTCAACGAGGGCAACCAAATAGCGCGCGAATCATACCCCCACGGATACTGTCTATTTGCCTTTGATTTGGCTCCAGATTCATCGGCAAATGACTGCTGTCATTGGAATTTGATCAAACATGGTAGCGTTAGACTAGGAATACGTTTCAGTGCGGCTCTAACATAAACAGTCAATCTTATTATATACGCAGAATGTGATAATATTTTGGAAATTGATGCCTCACGTCAAGTCATCGTCGATTTTAGCAGTTAAAACGTTTACCTCACAGATGTCGCTACTCTCTACTACTGTACATATATACATCTAGCTAGTTACTTTGCAAATTTATTGTCTCTCTAACACTGTTCTTATACACTTCATCCAAGTATGGACGTGATCATTAACATTCATTTCTTCAAATGCACCAGGCATCGAAAACTGCCAAAAGAAGTAGCCGTAGTGGCTGTGAATAGTAATTTTAGTAGTCATTGGCTGGCAACACCGGCAATAGCGCTTGGTAATCTGAGGTACGATTAAAAATTCGAGCAGTACTTTTGAAGACATTTGTGATGTTGGACAGTCTTCAAATTGAAAAACCTGTCAAAAACCCGCTCGCATACTGTCGGTGTATTCCCAGCCGATCAGATACCGAAGGTGTGGCCGAAACCGACAGCGTTTTTATATTATAAACTATTTTTTATATACAACTGATTATCATCTCATTATCGTTTCTGGAATAAACTTTTTTAGTTTGAATTGTCTTCTCTTTGTTTAAATAATGCTTTACACTTTACTTAGATCCGTTTTTTCTTCTTTATTTTTCTTCCTTATTATGATATTTGGTTCTCTTTCGCTTTTTGGCTTTTCTCCTGATAAAACTTGAGCTCCTGATAAAGCAAATCACTTACATATATTATATTCTTTAATTTATTAAAGTCACGTTTCTGGTACACATTTTCACATATTTCGAGAAGTCACGATAATTCAATGCAGAATAAAAATTCAGCGAACAGTATCAAGTTACCGAATTTTCGATCTTATACCTACGGAACATGGAGAACAAGAATATATTTATGAAATAAGTCATGAACAATGCAAATTAATTCAGGAAACGGGAATTTTTAAATACGATAACATTCACACAATAGCCAATGTAAAAACAAATTCGACAACAACAAAAGGTATATAGATTTTGCAGGAAACGCTGAGGGCAATTCGTGTTCCGGTGCGTCTTTAGTTTTGGATCATGGAATAAAGTATTCATTTATGGTATAGTCAAAACAACGTTAATTCAAAATAGTGCTAAGGTTAGTTTAAGTAACGATAAATTAAAATTAAGTTCAGGAACAGTGTGCAAATTTTTGGAAAACCATTGTATTGATATGGAAGGAGGACACACTTTTTGGAAGGTTTTACCTCAAGGGGAGCGTTTTAGAAACTCTTACAATATTTTATTTAAGGGAATAGCTACAAAATATTTTAGCGATACAAATAACGAAATTGTTTGTACACTAAATTCTAACGAAATAACATTTGCTTTGGCTTTCAAAGATGAAATCATGCGTTGTAATAGAGAATTTATACGTACAGAGCATCAAAAATTATTAATTTCTGAAAAGAATAGTTATATTAAGATGTTTCAATGTGATAATGATGTAGTTAGTAATAGAAATAGCATAAACTTATATTTATTTACGTATGTTAATTCAAAATTTGTATATATAGAAAAACATTTAAGGAAACAGCTCAATAATCTATATTTAAATGTAATAACAGAAAAGTGTGAACTTGAGAGGAAAGTAATCCAAAATTCTCTATCAATCACCTCTTTTTCCCCAGATGAATTCGCCTACAATATCGTGAATAAACCTGGAAACATAGCAAAGATTGCAGGAGAGGTTATACTGTAACGCTGGGTTTTCCCCATTGGTGTTACCGATGAACTACTCCGTCTCCTATGCTCGTTTCAATGCATACGAGGTGGCGGGCCGCCTCGGCCCAGGGCGCTAGGCACCGGAGTGCCAGGGATTTTGCGACCTTACCTTGAGACGCCGCCCCGTGTCGAAACACCACTTCGTCCACTTGCTCGGCTAGCCAGTATTCGAACAAACACATATGAAAATGAGACAATCACAAAGGTCGTGGGTACTAGTACAACATGAATGGTTACGTGTTAACGTTGACTCTCTCAGTATTTCTTTTAACAGTCTTTATTCGTTATTAATCTACATTCCGGCGACCTCCAGTCGCGTAATTTTCCAAACTACGACGTTCCGTCGATTTTACTCACACTCACACTGTGACTCGCATGTCACCGCGCTGAGGCTCGAGCAAGGGAATGCCGACGCACGCCCTGAGGGCTTATGCGGTCGTCTCGAAATTCTAATCACTGGTCCGGTGCCGGAACCGCACGTGCCCGCCGGTGTAACCCCCTGGCCACGACGTGTTCATCAACACGCCGCCGGACGGCTTACCGACGCGGACGGGAACAGCTACCTTGCCCTTCCGATCGTCTACCGGTGCCGACGATCGTAGCGTCCGTCGCAGTCTGCCCTCACGAGAACATAGTTTCCCGCCCCGACGATAACCATTCCCTCCCGACGTAAGCAAGTCCCCAGGCGTGCACGCCTTTGCCGTGCCGGTGACTTTGCCCGAACTTCGACGCGACCACTCACACACTGAATACCGCTATACTTATCTTAACGGAATCGATGTTCCGACTAACATACTTAAATTACATTTGGTTTTTAATCTATTCTATTCTAATACTAAGTCTTAACCTAATATAAAATAACGCGCAGGTTAGAGCTAGCGATAGTCGTGACCGTGTGCTGGTTGTGTCGGTTATGGTTGTGCTGTATACGAGAGCGAGTATGATAGCTTGTTAATGTACGTTTGGTTTATGTCATTGTCGTGAAACGAGAGGGATAGCTTGAAAGTCACTTTCACGATAGTTATGCCTTCCAGGGTGAAAACGATAACATGCGTGTAAAATCTTGTCCAGTCTAAAGTCATAGTGTGAAAACGGTAGCGTCAGTGTAGTAACAGTTAACGGTAGTGTAACGGTGCGTCAGTCAGTGTACAGTAATTACGGTATGTGGTAAATTCGGCATGAGGCTTGATGTTCATTTAACACGCCGAACGACTCAGCGCTGTTAAATCGACGAAGCATGCTACCGCCGCACTTATGCTTCGCCACACTCCGCCGCCATGTTGGCCACGTGGCGTATTACATATCGCGAGTTCGCGCTACTCTGCAATCGGCACACTAACAATCAAGAAAGTTACACCTTACTCATAGTAACGAAGTAGTCTGTCGCACAGCACTCCCTTACAACGGGAAGGATCGCCCAGGTAGTCCGGTGGTCGAAGGCAGAAGGTAGCGGTAGGAGCGGCGTGCAAACGGACCTGTTGCTCGGCTGGTGGTCCGACGCAAAAATGGGCGAGGTATCGAGTAGCGCTCGCATCGATCCCGCTCGCGGTCGACATTAGGTTGGGTCGCTCACCTTCCCTACTCTCGCTCCCGCGTGCTCGAGCCTAGTCGATGTCGGCCGAGGCGCCACTGGCAGCGGGATGCCATGTTACAATACATTTAATAAAATGCGTACCGAAAACAGTCAAAATACTACATCTGAATCAATGCTACAACCAACAACCAGTTTCTGCAGGAAATGAAACATTGTTCCTTACGCCGGGAACACATATTTTGATAAAAAAAGGAGTTCAAGTAAATTGCAACTCAATAGTACCCACATACTACAAAATAGCATACGAATGGATAAAATTCACTCCAATACCAATTACAATAATATCGCCACATAGTCTGAAATCAAACACAAAACTCAGTTAGATCTTTGAATCTGTCGAGACCTTCGCAACGAGCGGAGTGTATTTTCAAGAATAATTGGATCAACTACAACAGCAACTAATGTTTCCCATGGAAAAAGCATCACTTTTAAATTTGATTACTAGAGATATGGTAGATGAAAACATCGGAAGTTATATTCACCGAAAATACTCTAATACGCCTATTCGAAAGTACATGGCACATGCTCATTGGAGTAGAGATTGCATGTGGTTCTTTTTCATCTTTATTCATCATGATTCTAATTATTTTACATATCGGAATATTGATCATAGACACGATTATTAGAGGATATACTTTGCAGACGATTTATGGTTTGTCTATACACCTATTTGGAGCAATTTTCAGTTCAAGAACAAACTTGCTGACTGCTCTTGGAAATCCGAACAACATCCAAGAACGGAATCCTACGAAAAAAAAGAGACAAATTTTATGAAGAATCAGAACTTCAAGAAATCAAAATTATCCCTCCCATATCTTCCCCAAAAATATTACCCCCACCTATTCTAGATAAATATCTATATTCTAGATGGACCACCAACTATTATAAAAAGCAAACCTAAACTTTCATTTTCAAAATCACCAGGAATTTGTTCTCTAAGCTGTGAATAGATTTTTTTTTGCATTAATAGATAACAATAAGAACAAATTCTTAAATGTTTTTAAAAAAAGTAGGATATATTTAGGCGGGGATGAATTAAATAAAAACTACTAAATCTCGATTTTCCAATACGCCAGTGTCGCTTATGAGTTAAGTTCGCAAAATGTTAACGAATCACTTTTGTAAGATGATTTTGATTTACCTTGCGAAACAAATGACCGAATTTTGGAAGGATGCGAAGGTATAAATAAGCTTTGAACGACTTTCGTCGTCAGTCACGAGTTCCGTACAGCGGCTGTCCGACCATCGGTGACAATTACTTTAAAAACTAAAAAGATGCCTAGCAGCAATGACACATTTCTTATAAAGTCTAAATATACAGATTTTATAAACTACAAGTCCTAGCTCTTTGAAATTAAATGAGAATATTATTTTACATCGAAAGAAGATTGATTATTTTCTTTTACTTCTAAAATTATCTGAATAAACGATCGGTTTACCGAAAAAGGGATCTTGTGAGTTATTTATTTAATTACGATAAAATCCAAATCACCGAGTACGAGACAATAGCTGCAATCTACTTAACTAGTACCAGGTTCAACGTAAGGGTAAGTTTTACATTTATTCTACTATCAGTGACAGTGTTAGGCGCGAATTAACAATTTCTTATAACCTCGTCACTACAAATATCATTACGTTCCTATCTATTCAATTTAGGATAATCAGGATGTAACAATGTAATATTATTAAAAATGATAAAAAAGTTTTCCTTCACAATAGAATAGAATAGAATAAATTTTATTTGAGCAAGTCAAAAAATATACAACATTACAATGTTCACTCGCTTAGTGCGATTTTCTGGCTCTTAGCGGCACTTATAGAGAACAAGTTGCGTGATAGACCCTTATTCTTTCATAGTCATTCACAGTGATTTACATTATCACAGTCAGTATCACAGTCAATACATCTAATACAACGTTTACAGAGCTAATAAAATCGCAGAAAATATGCAGCCTCATGTACAGATTCGTTGTCATCGATTTTCGCTTACATTTATTAGATGGCTATGCAGAGCCACTTTGAATCTTGAGAGCGAGGCCAAGGTTCTTATGCTGTCTGGCAGCGAATTCTACAACCTCGTTCCAAAAACTGGAAACGATTTTAGGCCCACCTTTTTGCGCGACTTCGGTAAGGTCAGTTCCCTGGATACCCTCGCCGAGGACCTGCACTGGTTTTTATCGAAGAGGGCAGAAAGATAGAACGGCTCAATAGCGCTGGCCTAATCTCATGCAATCAACTCATCACACTCATACCTAACTCTCTCACACTCATTACATTCCACCACAGACACTTCATTCATTCTATCTCATCTCACACCCATTAATTCCATCTTAAAATATATAACTAATGTATACATTGTACAATATAATGTATAGAAAAAAATAAATTAAATCTAAATCTAAATCTAAAATCTCTTTCTCTCTCTCTCTCTCTCTCTCTCCGGGCTTGAAGCGAGGCTAGGCCCCCTCAAACAGCGCCTTCAAGCCCTCGATGTACTGCCTCAGCTCCAAACTCGCATGACAGATGCTGAGACAACCATCACCGAGCTGAAGGCACAGTTACAGCAGCTTACATCAGGGCACGCGTCCTCGCTCTCAGCGAACAGCAGCAACATCCCTCCAGCCGCCGCTGATCTCCTCGAGATCACGAATCTACGAAGGGAACTAGCGACCATCAAGCATCGTCAGGAGCAGATCAACAACACCGCGATGGTGATCACTGGACTGCACTACACCCAAGAGAGTTCACTCAACCTCCTGGCTTTTTCAGCGCTTTCTCCCCTCGATCCCACCCTCATTAAGAGGGATATCGTTGCCACTAGGATCATGGGAAGACTTAACGCAGTCAACAACACCTCGGCAGCTGACAGCAGACTTCCACCTATCGCTGTCACTTTGTCTTCCCATGTCCTTGTACGTTCCACCTTGGCGGCGAAAATAAAGAAGGGTAAGCTTAATGCCAATCTACTGGAGGAAGCCAAGGCCTTAGCCCCAGACCATCAGGGTCTCATCAATATCAACGAGCTGCTTCCCCCAGAGATACATAAACGTCGTGTTAGGGCCAGGCTGGAGGCCAGGAGGAGACAAGGGTGCAGATCCTACGTGAGAGACGGGAGAATCTTCATCCGCACTGCTGAAGATAAGGAGCGAGCCACCATCATCACCAGCGATGAAGAACTGACTAATTTTTTTGCCAGGAGGCCCCTGATCAACAGCAGCAGCAGCGTCAACTAAAAACGATAAACCTCATTCCACCTACACCACCATCATCTTCATTTTCGCTCACCTCATCTTCATCCGTTTCCAAGGTAACTCTGTCCGACGGTCTAAGGGTCTGTCATTTCAATGCAAACTCTCTTACGGGTCACATTGAGGCGGTAAGGCTCTTTTTGTCCACTCGTCCCTAATCCCTTTATCACGTAATAGCTGTAACTGAGACCTGGCTGGACGACAAGGTACAAACAATACCTCTACTCGACAACTACATACTTCTCAGACGGGACCGGAACAGAAACGGTGAAGGTGTGGCCCTCTACATACATCTCTCACTAACGGCTACAGTTCTGACATCATCTGACGGTGACTGGTTGGGTAAGCCAGGGAAGCCAGAGTATCTCTTCTGCGAGATCTCTGCAAAAGTGGTCTCCCATATCTTTCTGGGAGTTGTGTATCGCCCACCCCATGCACCTTTCATTCAAGGTAATGACTTCATTGAAAAGCTCACGACACACATGCACAATTACTCCACAAAGATAATTATGGGGGATTTCAATGCGGACCAACTCTCTAGATCTGAAGATGCCAAATTCATCAAGGCCTTCATAGAGGAGAACTCCCTTCAGTCGGTTCCTTATGGTGCAACACATCATAAACTGGAATCTGATACCTGGCTTGACCTCTGCTTAATAGACGAGCAGGATCGCCTGCTGTCGCACTGGAAAACTGACACACCATTCATAAACGGACATGACCTAATCACGGCCACTCTAGACGTACAGATACCACGCTACGACCCTAAAACTTTTATATACAGAAATTACAGAGTAATCTGTGCCGAGAGACTGAAGGCCTACCTCGGTGCATGTGACTGGTCATCGCTCGCCACTTCATCACTTGACGATTGCATCACCACCCTTAACACCAACCTGACTAACGCCATTACTCATCTCGCCCCATTACGGCAGTGACACCTGGACCGAAGTGTCACCCGTGGTTTACCACGGTTCTTCGTAACCTCTTGAAAGAACGGAACAGACTCTACAGGCGGTTTCGCAGGTCACGTCTCCCGCTGGACCTGTATTTTTACAGAATAGCGAGGGACGATGCTCATAGGCAAGTCGAGGATGCCAGGCTGAACTACTATCACACACGCCTGTCCACCTTGACCGATGCCTGTGAGATCTGGAGAGAGCTTGAGAGACTTGGAATAACCACCTCCAAAGTAAAACCACCCTCTCGTTTCTCCAGCGAAGACCTCAACGCATATTTCAGCGGTATTTCCAACGACCGACTGCGTTTGACACAGTGTGTCACGCCAGACTACTCAAAAAACTAATCTTTTTCGGCTTTTCTAAGCAGGTTATCCGCTGGTTTGCCTCCTATCTCACAGGCAGAAAGCAGGCCGTCATTGCCTCCACTTTTCTACCGCTAAACACGGGAGTACCACAGGGGTCCGTACTCGGACCACTATTATTCGCATTGTACATCAATGACATCGGCCTCTGTTTAGACTCGGACTTATCTCATCTCATCTATGCGGATGACCTGCTAATTTACAGCCAATGCCACCTAGAGGAGCTCGATTCCTGTTCCGAGAGGATGAGCGCTAATGCTGAAAGGATAATGGGCTGGGCTGCGCAAAATCATCTTAAACTGAACGTACTCAAAACTCAGGCGATCGTCCTGGGCTCCTCCTATTATACAAACGCTCTTCCTTCCACTGCTAACACCTACATAGGAGAGGCCCGGGTTGAATATCGGTCGAAAGTGCGTAGCCTGGGGCTAGTGCTTGATTTTAAACTCACCTGGAAAGAGCACGTTACACAACTGTGTAAACGTGCACACTCGCTCATGTACAGATTGTATTTTTTTAGAAAGAGCACTGGCTTCGAGCTGCGCAAGCATCTTGTGCAAGCTTTACTTTTCCCCATCATTGACTACTGTTCATTGGTATACTGTGACCTCTCACAAGAACTTGACACCAAACTAGAGAGACTGGTGAACACAGGAATACGTTACATCTATGGTATAAGGAGGGACGAGCATATCACCGCCTACAGGCGTGAGTTGCAATGGCTCACCACCGCCGGACGTAGGAAGTACTTTACGGCCTGTTTTCTAAGAAAACTCTTCAATACCGCTACTCCATCCTACATCTTGGCCTTTTTTGACTTCCACGTCGCACTCCGCCCAGTGAGGGGCGAGGTGACTCCCCTGCACATCCCTGTTTTCGCCACAGAGGCGCTGAGGAATTCATTCCACGTAAGCGCCTCATATCTCTGGAACTCATTACCAGCTCATCTCCGCAACATTAGATCATTACCTCCTTTCAAACGTCAGATCAGGCAACATTACCTTAATCTCGAGAAAATTTAAATAGCCGTCTCGAATCCAGCTTTAAATAATATTTCACACCCCATACACAATCATGCATACCACACTCATTCAAAGCATTCATCTCACACCATTACTCATATTTGCATCCTCATTCTTCATTTTAATTTGAAAATTTTTAAGCTGTATTTTTCTACAAACACTTTTGTAAATATTTCTGTATTTTATATCTTTTAACTCTTTTTTTGTATAACATAATGTACAGCTAATAAATCTAATCTAATCTAATCTAATCTAATCTCTCTCCCTCTCTCTCACCCTCTCTCTCCCTCTCTCTCTCTCTCTCTATATATATATATATATATAATAATCTTTATTGTGTTTATACGTGAGTATTTTACAATGCTGTCTTAACATATATATACATGTGTGTGCATTAATACGCCTCTCTTTTTTTTTCTTTTTTTTCTTCTTTTCTTCTCCTTTCCTCTCTCACCTCTTCTTCACTCCTCTTTTCCTCTCTTACCCTTCTAATCCTTCCCTCCTCCTCCTTCCACTCGTACAGGATTCCGTCCACTCTCACCTTGAAGTCCCCGTTCCTTAGCAGCTCCCCATTCTTTTTTGCTTCCTCTCTTCTTCTCTCTCTTATCCCCATGGCTTCTTTCTTTGCCCTTCTCTCCTCCCAACTCATCCACTGCTCTATTCTCACCTTTCCCCCTTCATTAATTTCCTCTCTCCTCTTCCATATCTCCTCCATTTCCTCTTCTGCCGCAAAGATGATTTTTTTGTGTCCTGGTTTGCGGTCTCCTCCAGCTCCCAACTCGTTCCCTCCAGGATCTCGTCCAGCCAGTCCTGCAGCACCTCCTTTTCATTCCAGTTTGTCCCTTTAGGGATGATCACACCTCTCTCTCCTACATTGCTCCTCCCTCCCTCCGTCCTCTTTCTCTTGTTGGTGTTCACAATCCTAACCTCCCTTTTCACATTGGTCCTATCCCTTTCAATCCCCTTTCTCTCCTCTCTCCTTACTTTTCCTTCCAATTTTTCTACCAGTCCCTTTAGTTCTTTGACTGTTCTCTGCATCTTCTCCCTCTCTCTCCTTTCCTCACTCAATTTTCCTTTCAAAATTTCTACATCACCTTCTATGTCCATCATCTTTCTCTCCGCCGCTTCTCTTCTCCCTCTCTCCAATTGCAGCTTCACCCTCCACTCCTTCATCTCCTCTTTCATATCCCGCATCTCTCTCTCCACTCTTCTCTCAAGCTTCGACATCTCTCCCTCCTACTTTTTTGTCGCCTTTGGTTCTTTATCTTCTTTTTCTCTCTGTTGACTTTGCACGCTCTCTCTCTCCCTGCTATAACCTCTCTACTCTCCTCACCATGTGCTCTCCTTTCTGTTCCTCTCGTTCCTCTTTCTTCTCCCTGTTCCCTCCGTCTAATTCCTCCTAGGGAATTTCCCTAGAATTCCCCGCATGCTTTGCGCGCGCTTTTCAAATCTCCTTTCTGCTTCGTCCTTTCTTTTCCTTCCTTCATTGCCTTCCCCTCCTTTATTCTTGTGACCTTTCTTTATTTTTCCTCTTCCATATAGTGCTATAAACTTTCCCCACTTGCGTTCTTCTCCCTCCGACTGCTTCCTGCCACTTTTTCCCCTCTATCTTCGTCTCCACACATTCTTCGAACACATGTTTAAGCGTCTCCTCCTCACTCCCACATAGCCTGCATACCCTTTCTTCTTCCTTCTTCCAGTATTTGTTCCCTCTTGTCTCACACCCTAATCTGAACCTTGCCGTAACGCTGAGCGCCCCTCTTCTGTGTTCTCCCACTTCCATCAGGTACTCTGGTATTTCTCCCTGCTCCATCATTACCTCCCATATCTCACCCGCATATCTGGACTCCTTTATTTCCTCTCTCCACTTCTGCCATTGTGTGTCCTTGTTTATCCTTTCTATTTCTTCCTCCACTCCCTCTTCCTCCTCCATTCTTCTCGTATAATCCTCCACCGATATCCCGCACTTCTCCAGTTCCATTCTTCTCACGTCCTTCCCTCTTCCCTTCCATTCTCCCCTTTCTCCCTCTCTCTTCAGCAGCCTTCAGCATTCTCCTAGCAAAGTATTTTCTTTTGCTCTCCTCAGTTTCCTTTCAAACCTAACCACCCTTTTCCTTGTCCTTGTCTCTAATTTAAACCTTTTCTTCTCCCAGTGAATCACATGTGCCGGCGTGGTCCTATCTAGGTGCAGCACCCATTTGATGTACCTTCTCTGTATCTTCTCTAAATCCTCCTGCCCTTTCCAACCCCATATCTCCGCCCCATATTCTATTACGCTCTGCACTAGAGCGTCGAACAACTTCATCCTCATCTTCCAGCTATCCTTGAACGTTGCCTCTCCTAGGCCCCACAGAGTACTTCTCAGCGCATTTGCCCTTCCTTTCACCTTCTTCACCTGTTCTTCCTCTTTCCCGTTTTCTTTCATCGTGTATCCCAAGTATTCCAATGTTTTCACCACCTCTATCTCCCTTTCATCCCATACAAATTTCTCTTCCCTCCTCCTTCTTCCTCCGTTTCTAAAAATCATGATCTTCGTTTTCTCTGTGTTTAGCTCCAATCCCTTTCTTTTGATGTATCCTTTGAATCTTCTTAACATTTGTTTCAACCCGCTCGCGTTTGTTGCTAGCATTACTACATCATCTGCATATGAGATTGACCATACTTTCCTTCTCCCTAATATTATTCCTCCTTCTTGCACCTTTCCCATCTCTCCTTCCAAGTCTGCCATTGCCACGTTAAACAGCAGTGGACTTAGCGGGCATCCCTGTCTCACTCCCTTCTGCGTCTCAAAACTGCCTACATTCCTTTCCCCTATCCTTACTTCACACTCCGTCTTCTCATAAATTTCCTTTGCCCTTTCCCTTATCCTTCTAGTCACTCCCAGCTTCCTCATCATCTTCCACACTTCTTCCCTGTTTACTTTGTCAAAGGCTGCTTTCATGTCCGCGAAGCACGCGTATACCTTCCCTCCTTTCTTCCTTAGCTCTTGCTCCACCGCCTTGTTCACCACATATATAGCGTCCGTTGTACCTCTCCCTCTTCTAAATCCCATCTGCGTGTCGCTTAACTTTTCCTCTTCTTCCAGTTTCTTCTCCAATCTTCCCTTTATCAGTTCCGCATATATTTTGTATCCTGTGTCCATTAGTGTGATTCCTCTGTAGTTCTTACACTCCCCCTTATCCCCTTTCTTGTAGATTGGCGTGACCTTCCCTCTCCTCCACTCTTCTGGCAGTGCTCCTCCTTTCCAAATCTTTCCTAGTATCTCCGTTAATTCCTCCACAATCTTTCCTCCGCCCTGCTTCCAAGCCTCATTCTGGATTTCATCTTCTCCTGGTGCTTTCTTTTCCTTTAGCTTCTTGATTATTTCCCTTACTTCCTCTACTTCTATCTCTCTCTCCTCTGCTTCCTCTTCTTTCCCCGACTCTTCCTCTTTATCTCTCCCTCTTTCCTGCGTTTCTCTCTCTCCCAGTTGCCCTTTAAAAAACTCTAACCAACTCTTATCTTCTATCCCTTTATCTATCTGCTCCCTTTTGCCTTTCCTTCTCCATTTCACCATTCTCCAGAATTTTTTTCCTGACCTATCCTCCTTTGCCTCCCTTAGCTCTTTCTTCATCCCTTCCTCCTACTTTTTCCTATACATGCTCCTTAACTCTCTTTTCGCCTGCGTGAACCTGTCTTTTCTCCACCTCTTTATCCCTTTTTTTGCCCTTTTCATTTCTGCCCTCTTCTTCCTGCAATCCTCATCCCACCATCTGCTGTCATCTCTCCTTTTTCTTCTCCCCCTCTTTGTTTGGATCGCGTTTCTTATTTTTATCTTTAATTCCCTCCACGTCTTTGCTTCCCCCCCTTTAGCTAGCCAACCTCTATACTCCCTGATGGCCTCCTCTGTCCACATCGTTCTTTTCATTTATATATATATATATATATATATTGTAACGCCACACTTTGTGTGTGTTACATAGCAGAGCAGGATGCGATGGTGCAATCACCAGTCCTGCTCATGCTGATAGAAAAAACCTAACTAGCGAACAGAGTGCATAGATTTAGGAAAGGCTCTATGCAGCCAATGCGCCAAAACCTCCCCAACACCTAACTCCTCACATGCTAAATCCTACCTAACTAAAATATATCTACCTAACCCACCCTATCCCCTCACATGCTACGCTACGCTATACCCATATCCCCCTTTACACCTTCCTTTCATCAATGCCCTGGCAGGCGTTGAGTTGTTGGAAGGCCAGTCACCATCCCAACTAGTCCCCTGTAAATAGAAAAGATATCAATACCTTATCAGAAGAGAGAGAGAGATAGTTAGTGCAGTGCAACGACACAGACTGATTTACCACGACTCCTAGACAGCTCCTATAAAGAGAACAAGATTAGTACAGGATGACCACGATGAACTATAGAAATGAAATGTACCTGCTACTGCTTAAGGAGTCACCATCCAATTACGCTGCTTCACTGGACGTCCTGACAGAAGGAGGGAACAGCATGCACCTGACATCCTAGAAGCAAACAGTCATTACACAAAAACTGGCAGAGGGGTACAGTCAACGCACATAGGTATGATAACCCTATGTATGCACTTGCCAGACGATAAGTTCCACTAGTATCTTCGAACACTGTGTCCAGCAACGTCGAGAAGGAGACGGGACGGCCAACTCACAGCACTAGTAACAGGAACAGCTGACTGGTCGTAGTTCCACTACATCAGGAGGAAGCCGCACCTGTACGCACTCGCCGCACTGTACATCGTAGGTTATGCTGTAGCAGCATTCTAGCTCTCGTTCGCTCTCTCTCATGCGCATACCTAAAGTCCCTTCCCCGTCACGTGACTGGCCCTCTCAGCGCCTCGACGGCTGTTAAGGGAACTACGCAATCGAGCCTCGCCGCTGCCGAATCCCCGTAGCCTCGATCACTCTGTTCCGGCACTTGGGAGAAGCGACTTGAAATCGCACTCGACTCACTCGATCATTCTGTTCCGGAATAGGACTCGCATCACTTTGTTTGACATCGCACTCGCCATTAGTAATTATCAGTGTACTCGGGCTATTATCGAAACCTTGTGTCGCACACTGAGAGCAACCAAGCTACGTTTGGAAAAGGGAGAGCATCCTGTTGGACCATCGAGACTGCGAATTGTAAGTCATACTTAATCATTGTGCGATACCACGCGAGTAGTAAATCTTGTTCGAATTCGAATCTCCGGGTTACTAAATTGTATTCGTGCTACAACTGTAGCTGGCGCCCAACTAGAGTTAATGTATAATTATGTATATAGACTTAATGGATGTAAATATATTATGCATATAAGTAATTAGTGTTCTATATCAATACATTATATTTATACCGGATTAATTGCTCGACATTATAACAAATTATGTTAAAGTCTACCTGTTTTTGCGTGTCATTAAATAAATTCAACTAGACGCCGTGTTGTTAGTACTGATGTTGTTTATTGAATGTAACAGATTATAAATGAGGATGAATAAGAGCTAGTGAACAACTATTTTAACTTTGTTAATACAGAGATGTCGGTGACGCGAATAAAAATTACGTGAGACTAACAGACCCGAAACGCGCCAGTACAATTATCGGCTCGGTACTCGTTCGGATCTTTCTCGCTTGGTTGCACGAGTAGTTCTGATTTCTGCTGTGTCTCTCAGCAGAAATCAGAACTACTCGTGCAACCCTAACTTGGGAGAACAGCACTCGTGCAACTCTAACTTGGGAGAACAGCACCTCCCTCTGGTGGAGGGTATTTTCTCGCCTTCTACCAAAAAATTGGCGTGGCCAATTTTTGTAAGGAGATATTCTATTGGTTGAAATCCCCTCCCGTCGGTCAAGGCGGAGCCTCCAGCGAGGGTCAGGTTTATGGCCCTAGCGGCGGACAAGCCCAAATGGGTCTGGCGCTGAGCACGAGAGCTCTACCGGGGACGGGATTATCGACCCTCGATCGGCACCTAATGTTTTTTACCTGCGCGAGGTTACAACCGGAGGATAATGATTCTTTATTGTGCCGAGACGGGTTCCGGGTTTCCCCATTCTTTTACAGTTATTGGTCTGAGACGACGGCGGGGTTTTCCAGTTCTTTTATATTTATTGGTCCGCGCCGACGGCGGGGTTTTCCAATCCTTGAGAGCTAAATTTGGACACGCTCACCCTAATGAATGCAGCGTATAAATATATATGAGTTTAAACACTGCCAGAATGCAGCGCGCATATTCCGCTGCATTGACATATAAACTCAGCCCTGTGCATCTGAGCCGGCCACCACTCCCAACGATCAATGTAAAAAATGCAAAAAATCTCCATCACCCACTCTCCCTCAACTCCTCAAACTAGTACGCCTCGAATCCCCATCCACCGCAGCATCACCGCCAAACATGTCCGACGGTCCCAATCACAATAACTTCGCTATCCCCGCCACGCAACAAAGCTGTGCTAACGGCAGCCTTAATTGCCTGCCCGTGCATGGCCCCGACTTCTTCCAACAATTCTGGAACGAATATCGCCTCACCAGCAAGTAGAACGCAACCGCCATCGAGAGCGTATCGGCACGGGTGACGGCCCTGGAGAATAAAATCCTAGCCTCCAGTGCGGACCATGAAAGGGAACTGGCTACTCTACGCACTGACCTCACTGTGCTCTCACAAAGCGTCGCTGTCTTTGACACCTCTGAGGCCATACTCACGGGCATCCCCGCCTCCTGCAAGGATCTCCAGACAGATGCGGTCTCCCGGACTCTGACGGCCATTGGACTCCCGCATCTAACGCAGCACATCATCGACATCCGGCCCTGGAATGGCGAAAAAACTCCCCGGGATGACGACTCGAGCGAGCTTACTCTACCCACCTGCGCCTTCGTCATCAAATTCGTCTCACCGACGATCCGCGACACGGTCCTCCAAAAATCAGCGGTACTGAGGTCGATCGACACTGCACGAGTCTTCGACACCCCGGGGAAGTACGCCCTGTTCATCAACGCACTCTGGCCCAAGCCTGTTTACCAGCGGCACAAGAAAGCCCTCCGAGCATACCGGACACTAAACTACGCGCGCCCGATTGTGCAGAATCTCGTCGTGTGTATGCGCGAAACCCACGACTCTCGGCCCATCCCCATCTACTCTGAGGCTGATCTTCGCAAGCTGAAGCCAAGACCGCCGCCGCAGCAGCAGTGACGCCAAGCCTCGACCCAGTCGACTCCACCGAAAGCGGGATTCAGCAACGGCAGATTCACCGTCGGCCACTCCAACATCAATCGCCTCAGCAACAGAGAGCACTTCGCACTGCTCGAGGAGAAATGCGCTGGAGGTCAATTTGACGCAATCGTCATCACCGAGACCTTTTTGCAGCCCGAGCAGCCGGACGACCACCTCACGCTGAGCGGCTACAAACTTATCCGTCACGATCGAGTGGGAAAAGAGGGCGGAGAAGTGGGCGTCTATGTACGCGAATGCTTCTCTGCAAATATCCTTGCAAGCTCCGACCCAGTGTACTCGAACACGCCTGAATTTCTAATAATTTAAATAATAAAGCACCCTCTTAAAGCACTATTAGTCGTTGTCTACCGCCGACCCACTGCCGCATATCCTTCCGCGTTCTTCGACTGCATTTCCGCCTTCCTGCCCAACTACCAAAACGTGGTTATAACCGGCGACTTCAACCTCAACATGGCCGCTGCCAGTGAGGCCTCAAGAAACCTGCATGATGGCATCGAGTCGCTCTCGCTCAATCTAGTCGAGTCCGAGCCAACTCACCACGTGCTCTGACGCGAACCCCCATCTCACACATGGCTCGGTCTATTTATTGTCTCGAACGCTACAGCCGTAGAATCCTACGAGAATTGCCCTTCATGGCTGGGCATGATTTTATCACTCTCACTATAAAATCCGCAAAACCTCCGACCGCCGACAGAACGATTTCCACTCGGTGCTTGGCACGCGCTGACCCCACTGCCCTCGTACGCCAAGTGCACAAATCCTTTGCGCCGCTAGTGACAAGTAACTGCATAGAGGTACTGGACAGGGCCTTCCTCTTGGTCTCACCCGGCCTCGAGATAGTACTCGGTCTCGGCGCCACCACCCATCCTGCCTCAGAGCCGTGCTCGACGACCACTGACCGCGCCGAGAATAGGTTTACGTCAGCCCTAACGGCCGCTTTCGAATCATGAAAGCGCGCGACCGTGCCTACAAGATCGCCCATAACTCAGGCCTACTCGGCGACTTTGCGGCATTCAGAGAATTCCGCGCGCAAGTCTCAAACCAACTCGATACCGCGAAGAACGAATACATCGCAAATCGGCTAGAATCGGCCACCTCTGAGACGGGCAAATGGAGAGAGCTGAACAAGCTGGGCCTTTCTCGTCGCCGTCCTCCATCTCCACTAACATTCTTGAGCGCGTCGAACCTCAACCGCTACTACGCCAGCATCATAAACAAATGCCCGCCCCTCACCGAGAGTGATCTGGAAACCGCGACCGCCTTTCCTCTGGACCCGAGCATTTCATGTGCATTCCGCTTGCCACCCGTGTCCGTGGAAGAGATCACCGAGGCTCTGCAAAACGTCAAGTCTAAAGGATCCAGTCTCGACGGTCTCTCCGTCGAAATGCTGAAAGCCACCCAACCCGAAATAATAAAACCTCTAACAGACGTCGTCAATCTCTCGCTGGTCCACGCCGTGTTTCCAGCGGCCTGGAAGAGAGCACTAATAACTCCGATCTCCAAAGTATCGTCGCCATCCTCGCCTTCAGAGACTCGGCCCGTCGTACAGCTACCCGAACCATCAAAAGTGCTGGAGAGGGTCGTCCATAGGCGACTCTCGGGCTACCTCGAGACCCACGGACTACCGAACGCCAGGCAGGCCGGATTCCGGGCAAGGCACTCCACGCAGACGGCGCTCCTCCGGATGCTCGATGATATCAAGAAGGCGATCGACGAGAGGAAAATCACCCTGCTCGTCCTCCTCGACTTTTTCGAAGGCATTTGACCTCATCCCTTTTCCAATACTTCTTCGGAAACTGCGCGCCATTAACGTGACTGACCACGCGCTAAACTGGTTTTTCGGCTACCTCGCGAACGGTCTTCAGACAGTCGTAGACGAGGAAGGTAACCTGTCCGGCTGGCTACGAGTTGCATCCGGAGTTCTCGAGGGCAGTGTCGTCGGGCCCTTGCTGTTCGCCGTATACATTAACGACCTGCCCAAGGTGCTCCGCTATGCTCGGTTCATGATGTTCGCCGATGACATCCAGCTCTACGTCCACTGCCACCCGAAGGACCTCATGCGGGGAATCGAGGAGATCAGCCGCGATATGCAGGCGGTCGCCCAATGGTCTCGCGACAATGGTTATTCGCTAAACTTGTCGAAAACGCAGATCATGATCCTTGGAAGCCAAAAATATGTCCTCTCAATCGACCTCTCTACAATCTCGAGAGTCACTGTCGACGCCGTACCGACCCCTTACGTTTCCTCGGCGAAGAATCTGGACCTCTGGATAACCCCTACACTGGACTGGCAACTGCACGTAAAGAGCGTGACAGGGCAGATCTACGCCACGCTCTACTCCCTCCGCTTCTACAGGCACTCTCTGTGGAGGGCGCTCAGAAAGGACCTCGTCGAGTCCTTGATCTTCCCGAGATTCGACTACGCATGCCCGGCACTCATCGACGTGGATACGACACGTTCATTGCAACTCCAACGTGCTCTCAACGCCTGCGTCAGATTCGTCGAGGGTAATCTACCGCGCCGTGCGCACGTCACCCCCCGCCGCATTTCACTGAGCTGACTTTCAGCCGCCCGTCGTCGGGTATACTTCCTGGGACTCCAAACCTTCTCGGTCCTGGCATCCCACGCGCTTGCCTACCTAATGAGCAACCTGACGATTCTCGACCCTGACTCGAACGTCCATCGCTCAGAGCGTAACCCTCCCCAGGCACTGCTCTACTCCGCTCCGCGCACAAAAGCATGGATGCAGTCATTCTGTATCCAGGGCTCTAGGCTTTTAAATTCTCTCAAAATAACGGTTCTTCAAGAGCGGGGGATAAGATCCTTCAAAACCACCCTCTACAGCGCTTTACTCGACCGCGATCGCGCTGACTGAAACACGAGGGTCGCCCAGGAAGGCCTCGAAAATCAACCCTAACAACCGAAAACGCTACTTCCAATGACCGCCGATTTCTTACCAGCGAATCGCATCATTTATACATCGTCAACCGTGCGTCAACCCTACGCAAATTGTTATCACCTGCGTATCACACAATACTCAAATGTATTTCTCTTGTATATCTACTCAATCTCATGTATATCTAATATTAATATTTATACATCTGTATTCTGCTTACCGCCAGATGGGGTCCTATCCCAAGTGCGCAATAAATTATTCTCTC